>JALGBA010000725.1:270000-870000 GCA_023970755.1 Azemiops feae | reverse complement strand
CCTTCAAAAACAGGTTCCCCACTCCATTTCTTGTTGTTTAGGTTATGGTTTCTCTCTCTCTCTCTCTCTCTCTCTCTCTCTCTCTCTCTCTCTCTCTCTCTCTCTCTCTCTCTCTCTCTGTATCCATATGTACAACATCAAAACATGCAAATATATCTTTGAGTTGAACTTGAGTCCTGGTGACTACATGGACACAACAATACAGTTTTTGGACAACAGTATGGAAATGGTTATTTCCCCTTTTCAAGGATTTATTTTTTCAGCTTCCAATCTAATGTACAAAACACTAAACAAAGCTTAAAAAATAAGTCACACTTATATTCTGTTCTTCAGAATTTGAAGCCTCAAATATTTAGGTTCTTAGATTATGGGAGCCGTGAAAGACCAAGTTAGAGATAGATCCTCCGGAGATGATATGGTTACTAGAAGTTGAAAACAAAATCAATTTAAAAAATCCACTTGCACCTGTCCTTTTTAGATTATTTTATTAAAGGATAAAATTTCTTCTTAGTCTTCCTTCTCTGAAATCTTATATGAAGATTAATAGATACCATTGCTTTACTTACCTTATCCAGAGAGTACCTTTTTTTCAAGATAGTTATGAAACAGAGTCCAAGAACTCTTTAATCTTCAATCTTATGTTAAGGTTGGAATCCAATTATATTACTGTACCTCAAGGCTTAATATGGTTGTCAATATTATTTCTGCTACATGTTAGGGTCAAGAACGCAACTGGTATAAATAAATTATACAAATTCTTCATTGCTTTAAAATGATGAATTTCATAGGCATTACTTATTGAAAGCTAACAAAAGTTACTAGGTTCCCCAAAGAAAACAACAAAGAAATGTTCAACTATACCCCTTCCAGTGACATCCTTGCATTAAGGAAAAGCCTCTGTAGTCTACAAAGGGTTGTCCTCTTAATTCAAGTGAAAATATAATGATGCCTTTAAATATTTAGGACTGAGTTTTAACATAAAAGAATTTATTATTTTTAAACTGATTTAAAAACTAATTTTTAAATCTATGATGATCTGTCTCTAACCTGGTCTTTCAAGTCTCCCATCAGTGCACTCATCGCCACTGTAATCCATCCACATTGCTGCAGTCATCCTCTTCTTTCTTTTTCCAGTATATCACCACTTCACAAATATTGTTGCTATTAAGGTAATTTCTGTTGATATTGTTGTTATGAAATCAAGTGGAAATCATTCTTACTTTATAAATTCAGTTTCCTTTTTATTACAATCCATCCAGGTAAAGATCAAGGTGAATGGAAAACTGGTGTTTTTAAAATGAAATATTTCAAACAGCTCTTACAGAAACATAAATGCTTGTAATAGAAATTCTGACCTTCAATAAAATAATAATTCATCATTGTGTTCTGAGTTTTCAGAAGCAATTCACTTGTTGTGCAGGCTACCATTCATTGGGGCTTTTCCTGACCCTGACTGGAGAAGCATGTTCTCCAATAAACTACATCACTTTTTAATAGGGCCTATTTTCCACTGGGAATTGTACAGTGACCAACTTTTTTTTATTATTATTAAAGAATTCAGCACAAAATGCATAGGTTCTGAAAGGTAAGCTTTTCTCCGTGTCTTCTCTTTTGTGCTAGCTTTGAACTCTGAAATGTCAATTACTGTTACACAAAAATCAATTTTAATTCTAATGCCTTGAAATGTGTTAAATTGCCTGAAATTAGGGTGTATTTTAATATATTCTAAGGAAGAATATATTGTATTTAATATATTATATTCTAAAGAAGAAAAAGAATGAAATGGAACACAGTTTATCTTCCACAGTTTTATTACAAGCAGAATGATCACAAAGGAATATTAACGTAATCAATGTGGCGTGTACATTTATCAAAGGAGGGGAACAAAGGCAGCCTCATTATTACTGTTATTATTCTGTTAATAAATCAGTGACAGCCATAGGGCAGGGGAGAGATTGATTAGGTGTCATAAATTTTGAGTTCTTGTAGCCTTTGAAGCATTAAATGCATTCACATTATTTCTTCACATAGGTTTAGTTGATATCTGAACACAGCATTATATGTGGACAAAGAAGTCACTGACTCAAAGGAAGAATAAAAGTAGAAAATGATGTGTCCTCTACTTCTTTATTAAAACTCTGTTCACCTCCAAGAATTTTTTTTTTAAAAAAATCAATTTTAGTCCTTACCACATATCAGATTAAATCTACCCAATCCATATTGTTAAATATTTAGCCTGTCTTTATTTGAGATTTGCAAGCAGATTTCTTTTTTTAAAAAACCCAGAAGGCATACCTCCAGTGTGTAAAGATACTGTATTTCCAAAGTCATTTTCTTGTCATCATTTACATTGTAAGCTATTTTTGACACATAATAAACTATCACACAGTTTTCATTTCTTCCTCTTTTTCTTTCAAATAGTTACCATTAGTATTCATTGCTACTAGGTTATGTGCCATGTCCTGTTTCTTACTTGACATTAGGTCAGGACTTGGTAATTTTTTCCAGGTTTAGAATTTAGAATAACAGAGTTGGAAGGGACCTTGTAGGTCATCTAGTCCAACCCCCTGCCCAAGCAGGAGTCCCTACACCATTTCTGACAGGTGGCAGTCTTCCAGTGATGAAGCCTCCAGTGATGAAGCACCAACAGCATCTGAAGGCAGTCTGTTCCATTGATTGATTGTTCTCACTGTCAGGAAATTTCTCCTTATTTCCAGGTTGAATCTCTCCTTGATCAGTTTCCATCTATTATTCCTTGTCTGGCCTTCAGGTACTTTGAAAAATAGGTTGACCCCCTCCTCTCTATGACAGCCCCTCAAATATTGGAACATTGCTATCATGACTCCCCGGTCCTTCTCTTCACTAGACTAGCCATGCCCAGTTCCTGTAACCGTTCTTCAGATGTTTTAGCTTCCAGTCCCCTAATCATCTTTGTTGCTCTTCTCTGCATTTTTCTAGAGTCTCAACATTTTTTTTATAGTGTGGAGACCAAAATTGGTTGCAGTATTCTAGATGTGGTCTTACTAAGGCTTTATAGAGTGGTATCAGTACCTCATGTGATCTTGATTGAATCCCTCTATTAATGCAATTTAGGATTGCATTGGATTTTTTGGCTGCCACTGCACACTGTTGGCTAATATTTAATTGATTGACCACTAAGACTCCAAGATCCCTCTCACAGTTGCTGCTATTAAGCCTGGTTTCACCCAATCTATATGTGTACTTTGCCTAAGCGTAAGACTTTACTTTTCTCTACATTGAATTTCATTTTGTTAGATAGAGCCCAGTGTTCAAGTCTGTCAAGATCCCTCTGGTACTTGGTTTCAGTAAAGAAACAGGTAAATTAAATAAATGAATTCATTCAAGGACAGGTATCCTGCAGTCTGGTTAGATATCTTCTATAGTTTGGCAGTCACTTGAGATATCAGCCTTTAAAAAATAAAATCTCTTATTTAATATCAGAATTCTTCTGAGATCTTAAGCATGGATGCTGTGTTGCTGACACTTTATTTTGTGAGTTTATATTTGGAGAAAAAAAACTTAACCTGTGTGCATGTAAAAAAATTATTAGATTTTAGATTTTAGATATTAGATTTATTTCAAATAACTATAAAATCATACTTACAAAGACATTCTGCATCTAATAGAGGGTGATTCTCAAAGGGTAATTCTGACCTCTATGCATGTGAGCCACAAATAGAAATTCTTTTCAAATCAGCTGTCTTGCCAGGCTATCAAAATGTTGCAAGGAGATACCCTAGAAATGCTTATATAATGCAATAGGTTAAGATTTCGTAGATACATTTGTAGATATTTAAATCATTATTCAGGTATAAAAAAATAATCTGTTTATGTTACTGAAGGCAATTGTTATGGAGAAATGGAAATTTGACACATAACACTGGTCATGCAGCCTTTCACTTAATATGCACTCGTGTCTTGTTACAGTTGAGCTCAATTCCTGGTGACTTTATGGGCATGCCCGTGTAAGTTTCTTGGCAAAAATATGGAAGTGCCACTCCCACTCTAGAAGAGAATCCAAGATTATCTGATGGATCTCCAGTATCTGCAAGAACAAAAGGTGAGGTAACCACAAATGAACTTCTGTGTAAAAAAAAAAAACAGCTCATTTTCAACTCTGGCATTGAACTCTGCCATTGGAAGAAATTATTTGGCTTGGAAAGTCCTCAGAGGAACCTTTTTAATTACATGTGGATTTTTTTTGTACCAAGCTAAAAGGAACAAAACAAACCATATGACTGGGGTTAGCCGAATCTTAAACACAAAATAAAAAACCAAGCAAGAGAGAAGTGAATGGATCTGAGATATCTAGTCTAATTCACTGTTTAGTGCAAGAAATGGAGAAGTAGAGGATCTATAACAATGCTCTTGTTTAAGGCTGTGAGAGAGGGGTGTCCATGGAACCTGAGGGTCTTATCAAATAAAACTATGAATGCAAATTTGTCAGAAACATTTATCCAAATGTTTAGCAAATGCACTCGAATTTTCCTTCCCTTCTGAAGGCTTATACAGCAAGATACACAGTATGGGATGATAGCAGAGTAAGGAAGCATTAACAGCTACCATACTAATTGTAGCAGAAGTTTTTAGAGGATACATCATTGCTAATGTTCTGTAAATCAAATTCTTGTGGTAATCTCAAGAAAAGGAATTGTTTTGTCAATTTAGTAATCTCTCTTAAAAAGTATATTTATCAATATCCTTTATTATAGATCATAACTGATATAAAAGACATGGTCCTAAAATTACAAGAGACTTAAATAATCTTGAGCCTTTTTCCTGCTCTTAGTTTCTCTAGATTAGTTAGCTTAGCTTCCCAATTTATTTCCCTTGGAATAGCTGCCTTTAGCCCTGCTATTTGAAGATATTATTTTATAAACCAACCTGGCATATGCGCACACACACACCCCAGAAACCATACCTTTAAGAAGTCCAGGTCAATTTTGACCTGGCTAGATGCAGCTCCAATACATCTGAAAAGTAGTAAGTAGTAAGCTGTAAAGTAGAAAAGACTGACAAAAATTAATGGAATGGTAGTACTCATTTTATTCATCATTGTGTGTCTGCCTCTCATTTTATTTTTTTTGTTGCAAAAAACTGTTAACTTTTGTCTCTGAATACTGTCAAGGAATTAATAAGAATGTTTACTTTAGTTAATCATTAGAAATGGTAACAACTGTCATAATTTTACACACCATCTAGTTCTGGTGTACCTGACTAACAACTGTTATAATTTTACACACCATCTAGTTCTGGTGTACCTGACTAACAAACAAACAGGATACTTTAAAATGAGCTAAGTGACAATGTCTGAATGAATAAAAATTCATTAGCAAACTATCATCTTGATATTTTATCATTATACTTAATGCATTTACCTGGACTGATCTCGGTTTTCCCACCAACTCTTGCATGACCTTCTAAAAAATTGCTGTAAAGATAAAGATGCCTCCAGCCAAAAGCAGCATGTTCTTCACTTTGCAGTAAAAAAATAACTTGGTGTGCTAGAGTTGTGTTTGTGAATTCCTTTGGGAAATAGTAGCTGTCATGCAATCCAAGAGATGTCCAAATTCAGATTCTCTCAGATCAGGTTCCCAAAGGACATAACATAACAAGGTTTGAAAGACTTTTATATAAGCGAGTGAAAAGAGTAGAGACTTTAAAAGGTGGAGGGGGACTGCCTGTCCTGGCTACACTCTGGAAATAACCATTTTACTGAGAGGTTTTTTGGAATATAAAAGGGCATATTTTTTCAAAAAAGTATAATGGTTAAAATAAACAATTTGAAAGTGCTGCCAAGTAGTTATAGAACAGTATCATGCACCATAGTTTAACTCAAAATTAAGCATGAAATATTAAATTCAGAGAGCAACTTGCAAATACTACAATGTGACAGCTTAATCAGACCATATCCAATCAGTCTTCCAAAAGCTTTGTTCTCCTAGACCAAATCTCAGCCTTCTCTCCATTTTGCTCAATTAATTTATCTGCTGTGGTAATGAAAAGGACAATTGCCTTTGCAAACTTCTGCCCTTTCAGCATCTTCTTTATGTCTATTAGAGATGCTTATGTCAGAGCCTGAACTGAAATAGACCTTTATAGGATTTAAGGTCTCTCAGTATAAAATGGAATTCATTTTTTTCCCTAAAGTAAAGTGAATGTGGACCAAAATGAACTTAGAAAAAAATGAGAAACTGAGAAAAATAAGCTTTGACAGACTGATCCATCTCTTTCTGAATTATTCTACACACTGAAGATACTGATTTGTTTTTCTGTAATGCAACTATGGAAATTGAGAATTCAGCCTGCAGAGAGATGTCATCTTTATTGCTTTGTCTGAATAAGAAATTTGAAGATGCCAAGATATAGAACGAGACAGTTGCCATTCGGTTTTTCTTTCAATTGCCAGATGTAACCTAGGAAGAGAAGACATTTCAGTGAAATTCAATGAAGTGGAAATTTTCCATCTCTTTCGGTTAAAAAAAAACACCAGTGAACATTTATTGTTCCACTGAATCTGGGAAAAACAGTATAACAGAAATATTAAAATAAATTTGTTTTTTATCTATAATTTCTCATCCTGGTTTACCTCAGAATTTTGAAGTTTTCATGCAATCATGTATGTTCATTAAGCTTTTAGAAATGGGGCTCTATTTATAGTTTTTAAATGCTGTCCAGTATTTTTAAAAATTGAAAATGAATCAATTCAATACATTCTAAATAAGATATCAAATAATGATCAGGAAATGGGATATGAAAGTTTGGTCCACAGGAGCAGAGATTGATGCTCATTCTTCCTTGAGCTTGATTGCTACTAAATCTAATCTATTCTATAATCATTGTTTTTCCAAAATATTGACAAGTCTCTTGTAGTCTCATTCTTTTTTGGATTTAGCATGTAGATTCATGACTTATGAAATGCAATGCAGCACATTTTTACAGATCCATGACCTTCACACGGTCACAGAGAGTTTGATGGAAAAGTGCAGCATTTCAAAAGAAATGTGAGAAGAAGCATGACATTCTGACAGGCAAGGTTAAATTACAGGGCATTATCTTGTGCTTCTTTTTTTTTTTAATAATGCTTTCCAGAATGTAGTCTTCCTGATCCACTAAACCATGGTTTGTTCCACTATAGTTTGTTGATTAAACTACAATGGTTAATGAACACTGATATCTTCTGAAGCTTATTCACTCTCAGGAGTGAAATCAATGCAAGGACTGTCTTTTTGATTAGTGTTTTAACCTTTGAACGTTTGGATTGTCTCAGTGTTTAATCAGCATATTCACATTTGTCTTCTAATCATACATCTGGTCAGATGTTTATGCACACTTTCCTTTGAGTATCCAGATAAATGAGGTGAACAATGTAAAATAGTTTTGCATGACCGATTAAAATAGGCACATATGTATGACTACAGATGTTACTTCTTAATTACCATTAATTACTTTCTTCATGGTCTCCCAAGCATGTTTTCACAGCTGCACTGTAGGGGGCTTAATCATTATCAGTTTTCTGTCCAAATAAAAGGCAGAGGAATGTAGGAAAGCTTTGCATTAGCAAATGCCAGAATTGACCTTTGGTGGGTAGAACTCTGTTCATTACATGTTAATGACTTGTGCCATAAAATCTTGTGAAAAAAGTCTGTAGTTTTCGGTCTTTCATCTATGCTTCAGTAATAAAAGAGTGTCATTCTCTGGTAGTTTTAAATATGTGCTACGCATATTTCTCAGAAACTCTTATCCACTGATTTTCCTTGGCTGCTTAGCACTGTGTTTCTTTGCTTGTATTCCTAAACATTACTTTTTCTCTCTCACTTACTCTTCTAAAAGAATGGCCTCTGAACACAGCATCTATTCCATCTATTGATGTATCCAAATTGTCTTAATTTCTTCGTTCTAAAAAGAAAATTAAAAGAATATAACTCTTTGGATCACTGATCAGCCTTCACTCACATCTTTATTTAATGATTTGGTCTTTAAATAGGTTTTCCAAACAATGTTTTCTTTTCTTGTCCCCTGTCAACATAAGTCCAAATGAACTCACAGTCTGAAGCTTGGAAAAAGTTTTATTTCCTCCCCTAGCAAATGAATCAAATTATTCTTAATTTTTTTTAATTGCTCTGTTATATCTTCAGCATTTGTTCTCTTTTAAAATCTAAATAAACTATTGTAAAGCATGGCAAGTAATAGTGGCATGTGTTATTGCTGCTGGTTTAGTAGTATTTAATCCCATAGTTCTCATAATTCATGAAAGAAATGCTTCTGTGATCATACTGGGAGTCCTTTTTCTAAAGATTTAAAGTGTGCCAAGGGATATACTGTGATTTTTTTTTCTATTCCCCAGGATGCACATATTTTATTCATCCACTGTATACAAAATGTAATATTAAAACCTGAAAATGTTAAACAAAACTTGATAATTATTTAGTCATGTTTTGGTATTACACTTTGGTATTAAATATTTTTTTGGGGAGGGAGGTATTAACTCCAGTATAGCTACCATAAAATAGCCAAAAAATAATGTTGTAGTTTTCTAATGTGTATAATAAAAGTTCTGTATCTGCGAGTCTATCATTGATAAGCAAATGGAGGTTTATTTCCAAATTGCCCTCTTATTAACACATTGCTTTTTGTAGGAAGAGCACAAAAGAGGTAGAAGTTATTGCTTCAGTGTGATCAGGGACATTGGCAATGCCTTGCCCTCACATGGACTTTATACTAATCTGTGACACTAATTTTTGCTTCATTTTAAATAACCACATCATTGGAACTGCTAAACCTTGATCAACATGGAAGAGGTAATACAGTATAAATCTCACTGTGTGTTGTTCATGGTTTAATAGCATCACGATGATAATACAGCTTAATCTGAAATTTCAGGAGTTGAATTGGGTTTGGCAGTTTGGTTATGAAGAATTACATGTTTCTGTGCATTAAAATTTTTGAAATAGTTATAAATTTAGGGTATTTGATGGTTGAAAATAATGGTTAAAATACACTATGACACTTATGATGCAGTATGTTTTAACAAAGTTTCCAATTGCCATTTCAGTTCTTTGCATTCTTCAAAATAAATCTGTTGACATTAGAGGAAATGACATGCACATTTTTGAATGCATTGTTGAAGGAATACATATGCATCAGTACTGTAGCTTCACTGATACATAGATTTAGCATTTGTGGCATTTTGCCCTTGCTTTATTTTAGGAATATATGCATTTAAAGGACTACAATCCATATTTTTTGCATTCTTTTTTTCTGTTTTATTCCACCTACATATAGTAGAGCTATTGCAAACTAATTTCCCTTATGTACTATATTCTCAGAAACAGATCTGAAATGTTTTACTTTCTGTTCTTAAGGTAAAATGTCCGGGTTTTTTTTACAAAGTGTGTACCTCTCCTATAGTAAATGAAATTTCAGAGACTGTTCTGAAAACCTGTACTATAGGTAAATATGCTTTAGCTTCATCACTATTTCTGCTTGAAACCTGTATTTTTAATTTGTTCTTCTGTGACTCTTAAGTATCTTATGCTAACTGTTTTCAATTAAAATAACTTTGATGGAGCTAGCAACATATAAGCTGTTGTACATTCAATGGGGCACAAGCAATTTTTTATAGCACAAGTAATCAAGTTTTAGTACCACAGAGTTCATTAGAAGCCTTTTTATTCTGCTTTTTAAAGCAATGGCATTGGAATTATGTTGCATCTGGTTGGACTATAATAAGAATAGCAGTTAGAATAGTCATAGGATCATGAAATCCTAGAATTGAATAGGTCATTTAGCCCACCAGATCCAATCCCCAACTTAATACAAGAATCTCATTAAAGTATGTCTGATAGATGTCTGTCTAGTACAGTGTTTCTCAGTCATGTGGACCTCATTAAAGAAGTGTAGTACTTAGTGATCCTATTAGTAGCATATTCTAATGCTACACTTACTATACTTCCAAATAGCTTGAACAGCTGTTTTTACTTTATATAATCCTACAGGGTTCCGTTCCCAATTAATTTGGGGATTATCTTCTCTGACGAGAATCTACTTACCTGTGCATGTGGGATGGAAATGATGAATCATCCCTATTTGAGGCTCATTGTATAGCCTAGGAAAGTCCTTTTTCAGTAGAGTTATGGAACAATTGTTTTTCTAAGGTGTTTGAAACCCCAACATCTTTGGGTTTTCAGAAACCATAAGAACAATTTAATGTGCTTTGTGGCACTAATGGTGGAACTTGGTTGCCTTTTGGGGTTATGCATGGGAGGGTGATTTTCATTACAACTTTAGTGGATTATAGGTTTTATGTATTCATTGTAGGAATATTTCACATTTATGCTTTTATAATATTAATGGTATAAACTGTCTTGAGTCTGATTATTTAGTGGTATATAAATGTAATAAATACACACACACAAACGTGCAACAAAGAATGAAAAGCACCCCAGGGCATCAGTGGTATTTAATTATTTGGAGCATTTCAAATGTTCAAGGTGTTATACCTACATAGGAAACATGGGAAAAGTATACAAGAGTGAACCTTTAATATAATTTTCATGGTTGTATCAGCATATCCACTGAATAGTAGAAACAGCATGACCAACAGAGTAAAACAAACAACAAACAAAACATTATTTGACATATATTTTTTATTTCCTGTTCAAGGATTATTCCATGCAGGTTGTAAATCATTATTTCCATCACAGGAAATTAAATAGAAATATTACCTCTGTAATGATATTAAGCATTTGTGAATTGCAGAGAGTTTATGAACAAGTAAAGTAAAAAAAAGTATCTAATAATTTCCCCATTTGCTTCCTAGTCAATTATTTTTCTATGTAAGTAGTAATTGATCATCTCCAACACAAAAGGAGATCATGTGAACAGTATGTTTAATGAAAAGCATAATTTATTTTGCTTTTATTTTAATAAACATCCATATTTTAATAAAATTTATTTAACCATTAAAATACTCTAAGTTTCTGAAAGTTTTAACATACTTATTTAAAATGTTTCTCTATGACTTTTTCAGAAATCTTCATAAAACCTCATAAAATTGAAATATAAATCAAGTAAGTTAATGTCATGAAAGAGTTATGCTGTCAATTATATACAGTGGTACCCCATAACTCAATGTTAATTAGTTCCAGAGATGTGATGAGTACCAAAAGCTATGAGTACCAAACATTTTTTCCCCATAAGGATTAATGTGGTGAGCTACAAGGCAGCTGACACTGAAAACTTCTAGCTTGTGCATTGACTACCAAGCAAACAATGAATACTGGAACAAAATTTTCACATCAAAATGCATTGAGTATCAGATTCAATAAGTTTCAAAGCAGTTGAGTACCAAGATACCACAGTACCTTTTATGATTCTCTTTTTAAAACAAATTCATCAGAACTTTTTGTATGGATGGATTCTACTAATAGGAAATGATTAAAAATATCCTTTAAAACATCCTTCTCAGTTTGGGAAATTCCTCTTTTTTTCCTTTTTCCTTTTTATTGCTTTGTTTTGTTTGATACATAAGTGTATGGTACACTAACTTCTATATGACTGTATATTTTTATATAACAGTTCAGTATATAATGCAGAATTAAGCAAGCATTTATTTTACCTACTAATGGGATGTGCTTCATTTTGCCCTGCCCTTAGTGAGACAACTGTGTAGAATAGGATCATCTTTCTCATCTTCAATCCAATTAACCTTGAAAAAAAGATACTTCTTATCCATAACATGGTGTTATCTCCACCTGGTAAAACAAAGACTCCTTAGTCTTGATGGCGTAATTACTTCCAAGATTCCTCAACCTTAAATCTTTGCAGAAGGGCAATGTATTTCATGATGATAAATTTGTCATCCTTATCATTGGTGAAGTCCAGTGAGATGAGACCACTGAAAAGCAGTTTCCTTAATTATGGTGCAAAATCTGTAAAAACTAGACAAAAATAGCTTATTAAAAAAAATAGTCACAGGATTATAAATTCAATATAGACATAAGCATGAGTTTGTTGCATATAGTGACTTTGATAGTGTCTGCCTGTCATCTTCTCTGGGGCTTCCTGACTGACATAAGTGCTTAGACACGGTATTCCTTTGTCTTACTGTATTTTTGAATATTTTTCATTGCTGTTTGTGTAAATATTATTTGATTACTATCTTGGATTATACTGCATTTTTAGTATTCCTGTATATTCTCTGATGATTGCCTCATACTATGTGATTATTATTTTCTTATAATGCCTTGGTAAAAAAACTTAAGGAGTCACTTTGGTGTGGTTACTACCTCCAAATACAAAAGCACATATAGAACCTGTCACACAACTTACTTGGCTGTGGATATTAGCAATATAAGGGATATCTTGATAGCAACATAAATCTGAATTTAACATCAAGACATCTGCCTCAACTGGCATCTCCACTGCAGTAATGCTGAAATATTTCCAAGTATACACACAGAAGGTGGTGTGTCATTCCAGTGGTAGTGCTATGCAATTTAGAGTTGTTCTCAGTATTGCCAACCACTCATAGCCCTTAAGTGGGAAGCATGCAATGCTAGGTATGCCATTAAAAGCAGTTGTAACTGTTACAAGCCACAACTTTGTCAAAATAAAAATACATGTGTCATGATTTCACTGTGCAAATGACATGGTTATATAATTCATGCTAGTTGATGAAACTACATAAGACATGGCATTTGTACAATGCTATCATGGCTGACATGTCATCATACTTATCCCTATACCCACAAGGATCAAATAATTATTAATGTAGAGAAGAACAAATAATTATTTCCTCATACAAACTGTGAATTCTGATTAAAAAAAGAGAGTTAGTGTATACTAATTCAATCAATCACAATGAGCTGAAAGGGACCTTGGAGGTTTTCCATTCCAACCTCCTGCTTAGGCAGGAGATCCTGTACCATTTCAGATAGGTGGCTGTCCAGTCTTTTATTAAACCCTCCAGTGATGGAGCACCCACAACTTCTGAAGACAAGCTGTTCCATTGGTTAATTGTTCTCACTGTTAGGAAGTTTCTCTTAAATTCCAGGTTGCTTCTCTCCTTGATTAGTTTCCATCCATTGTTTCCTGTTTTTAAATACTATGTTTAATTATTTTATCTAGAAAAGAAATTTTCCACACACTTTATTTGGTAAATTACAATGAAGTAATTCCAAAATATTTTCCCTCTATAATGCAAGCATTAATAAGGAAGCAAAAATAAAATCTATAAAGTTACTTCTGCCACATTCAAAATCAATAATGTCTTAATAGAATCCTACAATCCCCAGGAATTATTTTTCAGAATAGCCCTACCATAGAAAAATGCAGTACCTTCAGGCAATGCATGAATTCCATCATAAAGACTGACATATGCACTAATTGGAGAAAAGTTCTCCTTATTGTAAATATGTATCACTTTTTCAAAGTATTGACAGAACCATGCAGGGTATATGTAAGGTACAGTAAAATAACCCCTAGAAGGTGAGCACAAGGGAAAATCAAAACTTCATCTTTTTAAAGTTATATATTTCCTGAATATACCCTAATGTTAACCCCAGTTTAATAATCCCCAAAATACATTAAAGCACATAATTAAGGAAGCAGAACTTAAATAGCATATAATTCTGACACACTGAAACTAGAAACTAAATGAAGCAACTACTAGAAAAGCAGTTTAAAGTAAACTAAAGGAAGGAAGGAAGGAAGGAAGGAAGGAAGGAAGGAAGGAAGGAAGGAAGGAAGGAAGGAAGGAAGGAAGGAAGGAAGGAAGGAAGGAATATTTTATTGCATTTGAAAAGTTTGCATTAAGGAAATGTATTGCAAGGTGGTTTGCAATTTAGAGAGGCACATGAGTAATTTACATTAGTAATTACTAAAGCTTCTTTATAATATTAAGAATTGTTAATACCTTCTAATTTTCTTTTTTCTATACAACTATTATAGTTGTCCTAATAATGCTGAAACAGCAAACAGGATTTTTAGTGATTTGTCTTCCATAACAGAGTGAGTGAGAAATTAAATGGGTGATAAAGTAGAATGGGTGACAAAGCTGTGGTACAGTTAAGTGAACTCATTGTCTTTGTACAGTCACCTTGATGTGATAAGTATAACAGTGCAACATATGAATCTCCTCTGAAGTCAAATCTCAGATATGATTTAGTGGTAGCACCTAACTAGGCAAATGTGCAAAAGACAGGCTAATGCACATCCATCATTTAGGATAAGTTTGTGATTATTCGTAATAAGGAGAATATGAGTTTGTAAAACGGAGAGGAAAATTACTTAATTCTTTTTTTCACAACTCTTTTTAGCATAACACAGTTAATATTATAGCCTGGGAGAATAGAAATATTTTTGCCAAGGGCTGAATTTATAATAAAGTAAGAATAAAACATCCCAAAGTTTAGGGGCCACCACTGAGAAAATCAATACCCAAGTAATCTGAAAGATACACTCCTTCAGATACTGTAGTCTTAATATCCACAATCTGATAGAACTTCCTGCTGCCGGTGATTTCATTTACTCAATACTCTCTAAAGTCTCAGATTCAAAACCTAGATATCAGACAAGAAAAGCATGTTGGACATAGACTGAAAGATACATTCATCCAAATCCACTGCAAGATGGCTACCTCCAAGGCTCTGTTTAACTTTAAAGCCAGGAAGGTTTATGTATAACCCCTAGTTCTACTTTTTTATCCCTTTCCCATATAGGGCAACTAGTCCTAAATCAAAATCAAATTTTTATTATGGGCATAGACCAACATAAAATAGAATCCTGTTTACTGCAATCACCTGTTGATAACATTCAGAGATAGAAAAATATTTATTTTAACATTGATTTTACACAAAGAGAACATGTGCACTATATACAAATGTCTATGCACATATTGTACAGATACAGGTAGTCATCATTTAGTGACCACAACTACAATTGACAATTTGATTGTTAAGCAACGCAATCACTGAAGGAACTGCCACTGTGCCTATGATCTGATTTCAGCTTTTCTTCGCTTTAGAGACCTTCAAAGGTCATAGATGCAAGGATTGATTGTAAAATTACTTTCTTATTACTGTCATATTATGAACAGTTGTTAAATGAGGTAGTCGGAATAAGGCTAAAAATTAAATTATGAAATCGAGATTGGTGTAGTGATTAGCTTCAGGTTAGAAACCAGCAGACTAGTCCTATGAGTTCTAGTCCTGTTTTATGCAGAAGACATTGGGTGACCTTGGGTCAGTCACTCTCTTTCAGCCCTAGGAAGGAGGCAATGGCAAACTACTTCTGAAAAACCTTGCCAAGAAAACTTCAGGGACTTCTCCCGGCGTTTCTGAGAATTAGACATGATTGAATGGAAGAAAAATAGATTTAAATTAGGTTGACTTTTATATCATTTGAATAAAGGGAATGTCATGTGATTACTGAATCACAGCCATTGAATGCATTGAGAAATAGTGTGTCAAATTAAAATAATTATCCATCATATGGAACTGATGGATATTTTTACTTTTTTCTTCTACTATCTTTCACCAAGCTGAACATATGATAACAGTGAATGCTCTTGTTTATTTGCAGAGCAAGTTTATTGTCAAAAGATCACCTTCCTTTAAAAAAAATATTCCACATATTCTCCATAATAATAATGAAAAGCATAATTATAAATTATGTTTATAATTTATAAACATTGATCATATTTATAAATATGATATATTTATATATTCAGAAACATTTATCTCAAAAACTGAAATGATGTATAGATCACTATAAAAATATGTTATAAAATTTCTATATTTAAAAATTATAGGTTTTAATATAGCGTTAAGAGATTAAATATCTGAGCATATGCCACCATGTTTTTATATTTATTTATTCAGTTTCTACAGCCACTCAACTCAACCAAGTTGACTCTGGTGGACTTACAACTCTAAATTATAAAATAATAAAAATGTTAAAACAATACAAACATCCCCAAAACAAATAAATGCAAAACAGCAATTTTATTACGTGTTGATTCTTTATAATTGCAAATGTTTTCAAAAATATAAAATTGCACTCTCAACCTTTTCCTAACCTTAATTTCCATTCAATAATTGAACTCTAACCCTATCTGCATAACTATTCCCAATGCAAAGTATAGGACAGTACTAAAGGAGGGGGGAGGTGCAGGGGGGGGGAATCTGAGACTGCTATTCAACATATAATTGCAGCCTAATCTACTCTGTAAATAGGGAATGAGACAGGTAGAACAGGACAAGCTCAAAGTTATGGTGAAATATGATGTATGGTCTACAAATTAAGGCTGTAACCTTAATTTATAATTGTCATATTCCACAGTCCACGGTTGTCTTAAAAGCTCTTCAATAGATTGAATGTCTACCTTCTACTTCAAAACATTTTAGAAAAACATATTTCTCTTTTCCACTTCAAAGAAATTATAGTTCTTTCTATAATTAATCTATTTGTCACAAATTCTATATTTTCCTTATTAAAGCTTTAATAATATAACACAGCAGGATAATCAAAGTACTAAAACATCCCATTTTTCCTTATGAAAAAAACAATTTTATATAATCTACCAAAGATGAATATCATCAACATAATTCCATTAGTACCCTAAAGTTCTCTGATCTTGTATAACTGATGTATAATTGCATTTTGGATATGCAGTGGTTATTAAGTAATAATTTTAAAAGAATATGAAATATTTGCTTGCTTATGAATTATCATATTTCTAAATCTTAACTGAACTTATAAAACTACAATATTTTCTGGTTGGTACTAATGTTGGGGTGAGGTAGATAAAACAATTGTCAAAGCTGTTGTAGCTACACAGACTCTCTGGCAACAGAAATATTCAAGGTACACTTTGTAGTAAAGGAAGAAAGCAAATTGTGGCAAATTGTCTACAACAGGGCTATAAATATCAGATGTCTTTTTGAAATGAAATTTAGCATTTGGAAAAATATTTCTGTCATTTGTGTAGATTTTTTTTTATTGGATTTCTGTTCAAATATACTCATATTTACTCATACTCCTGCAATTTTAAACTTCAGGCTCTGTAAACCTTTTCAAGGAACCCATTAATTTGTTTTTAATCTAGATTACAATGCAAATATCTTGATGCTTTATGTAAAATAATAGATACAGTCAATTCCACCTGGTCACTTTAGTAATAAATAAAACATGCACAAGATTATCTTAAAATGATATTCATTATTATAAATGAATTGATAAAAAGACAAAATAGATGTGATAGACAAGGCAAAGAAAAGGCAAAAGATCATTACCAGGGAGATTTATTCATATTTCAAGATGAATTTTTTTTGCTAGACCTCATTTTTCTCTATATCCTGATAGCCTTCTGCTAAGTTTAGAATTCAGAAGGTCCATTGGGTGATTTCTAAGACAGAGCTTTTCGTTATAAATGAATTCTTATTCTTCATCTTGTTTGGTAAGGTATTACCCATGGGAAAAATGAAAATGACCAATGGCTTTTTGTCCTAGATCTTAAAATATAGCTTTTTTAATGTTATTCCAGCAAAGTGGCAATGTTGGCAAAGAATATTGTAAAAATGTGTTTCAAATACACTTTATCCAGTAAATTCCAATAGGTTCCAATTGGAATGGTACTTACCACCTAAGTGATTCCACCATACGTGGGCTGTAAAATAGGAGCATCTGTAGTTTCTTACTGCTTTTGTTACCTGTATGATCTACTGGCTGCCTACAAGTGGGACTTGTCATGCCATTTGTATCACTCTAAAAGCTCTCTTGTTTACCCCACCCCCGAAACTTCAGAGCAGCAAAAAACTTCAGTTCATTTGTACATTTGCAGAAAAAAATGTCCGTGAGACTACATTAAAAACAGGAGTCATGGGTTCTTAGGAAAGGAATAATGTATGGAATATCAATACTGGACCTTTACAATTTAATCAGGAAAACCTTTTTGCTTGAATAATTGAGTTAATATTAAAATTAGGGTATCTTCTGTTTATATAGTGCAATAGAGATAATTTAAAAAAATCTTTATTTAGTTATACTTATTTAAGTATAACTAATGTGGGTCTAAACTACTTATACCTCCTGTTTGGTAGAAACAACAAATAATATGTTAACTGGCAAAGTAATATCTAGTAATAGCAATGGCAATAGCGCTTAGACTTATATACTGTTTCATAGTGCTTCATAGCCCTCTCTAAGCAGTTTACAGAGTCAGCATACTGCTCCTAAAAATCTGGGTCCTCATTTTACCAACCTCAGAAGGATGTAAGGTTGAGTCCACCCTGAACCAATGAAAACTGAACTGCTGGCAGTCAGCAAAACTAGCCTATAATACTGCATTCTAACCACTGTGCCACCATGGCTCTTGGCTTCCATATATTAATGTGAGCATGCTTGACGTTAAACTTAGTTCTGGCTGTACTTATGACATAGTAGCCAAAATAATGCCCAACTAATCAGTTGTATCCTTACCATTAAAATGGAAAACTGCAAAGTTGCAACTGTGACTGATAACCGATTTTACAATTTCTCTGTCCTGCGTATTTAAAAGTATCATGTATTTGCAATCATCAGGAATTTAAAGGCTGGGAAGTTTAATAGTATATCTTACAATAATGGCTGTTTTCCTTCTGAAATAATTCAAAGCATTTACCTCTGTATGAATTCACAGAAAAAGTCCAAGCCCTAAAACTGTCAGTGCTGGTGCCAAAGAACTACCGATGACCTAGGCATGAAATGAAAAATGGCCTTGCCTTGCCTGACTTGTGGCATTGATTTCATGCTCTGATGGACTTTAAAGGCCAATGCGGCATAACATTCCTCTGTATGAGGTTGCATGAGAAGTTTTGGGAGAAAGCAATATATTTTATTTATTTAAGAGCATCATTACATTCATCATTCAACTAAATCTAGGCTGACTGCATTTGCTATTTTATAAAATTTCATTGCAGGAAAATTTCTACACTCCTTACAGGATACCTGAAGCTGCTTGGGCCTTTGACTTGAAAAGGTATTATTTTGCTGCCTAATATTTAACAAACAAAAACAATTATTTATTCATATAATTCTTTGAAAGAACATTGTCGTCGTCATCATCATCATCATCATGGCACTGTAAGATTAGGCTATCTTCATTTTAGATTATAAACTCTAATAGGTTGGAAAATCTGTGGGTAATTTCCTATTTAGTCTGCACTCTCCCCCTTCAATCCTTATATGACACACGTCATTCAATATAGTTGGCAAAAATATAGTTTCATGTTTATTAACACCAGGAAACATATTTTAATAATCAATTAAATGCCAAAGCAAAAGCAGAGAAATATAAACAGCAGTATCTTTATTTATTTGACTCAAAACCACAGAACTTTCCAGAGCTACTGGAAAACAATATTGTGGGAAATTAGTATAAATAGTCTCAAAGAAAGTGGCCTTTATTCATTCCAACTTTAGCTCTTTCATGTATTTAATAGCAACAAAATGGAGATAGAAAGTAAGATCCCATTTCAAATCTGCACTCTGAAACAAACAATCTGGGGGACAGGAATGTATTCAACATAATCTATACGTTAAAAAAAGAATCCCAGTTTAGAGTTGACAACCACAGGAATCATCTTGGGGCTAGTCACTCTGTCTCAGCCCTAGAATGACAATTCAGAAGCATCTGTGTACTAACTTACATAGGACCAAGGTGGTAGATTACAGTCCATAGCCTTCAATGAAGATGGCTTCATCTGGCAGTGCATTGATTCAAATTTCAATATACATTCACCTATTCACAATGTTATACTATTCATTATGCAAAATGTAAAGCAAAAAAACAGTAAGAAGTGGTAAGCAGAACAAATTAAGGTAGGAGCTATGGGAAAATAAAATTAAATCTAATTTTACAACAATAGTCTCTTGCTATATTAACCCTAACATGAATGCAAGGAATGAAAAAAGCATGCAGGGACAGAATTCGCCAGATTCATAAACAGAGAGTAATAAAAAATTTGAAATGGAAATCAGTATTAGCAGCTTCCATAATTGATGTGGGTGGAGATCAAAGTTAGCAAGATCTTAAATGGAGTTTTGTGCTGATGTGTATGATGTTAATCCATGTAGAGTGGCTTTTCATTCCAAAACTCCATCTGGATGACTAATATAGACACTTAGATGAGATAAACAGTGTGGAAATTTTGTACATGATAGATGGCTAGATAGATGATAGACAGGCAGGCAGGCAGGCAGGCAGACAGACAGACAGACAGACAGACAGACAATGATTGATTGATTGATTCATGGGCATGTGGGCACAGTAGAAGCAAGGATGGTTTGCATGGATGGAAATGTTGCAAAGAATCATTTGACATGAGATGGGTGGCAAATAAATTTCATAAAAATCAGTAAAGGGATGGACAACTATAGGAAATCTATGAAGTGGATTTTGGAAAGGATCAGTGATTTAAGTCCTGCTTCTGATTTTATTACAGGTTGTAAATGTTGGTGTAAAAGTGGATAGTTCTGCAGTAGACTTATCCATCTCTGTGAATCACCTCTGCACCTTATATTTGGATAGTCTTGCTCTGCATTAAATCTTATTACTACTGAATATAATTTTACTGTTTTCAAAGTGTTGAGATTCTTGCAGTGAACAATAGCAGCTGAATGGTTGTTTAGAATAATTACTTTCACTTACTTGCTTTATTATACCTAAATATTAACTTTACACTTAATGCTTATATGTATTACCATTCTCTGCTCTTGTGGCAACTGAAAAATAGATGCATTAGACATATCTGGGGTAAACACTACTTCCTCCTCCATTGCATTCCCAATATACAAATGCAACTTACAAACCCATAATTTTCATATCAGAACATGAACAGACCATTTACATTTATTCATCTATAATTCCTCTTAAGTCTGATAGGGCAAATTTCTAAGAATATTTGGAAAGTGCTGCATTATTACTTGCTATGTAACTTTTCTACAAAAGTTACTATGTAACCTTTCTACATCTACTAAACATATTCCCAGAAATATAACAGGTAGGAATGCAATTAAACATCACTAAGAACTTTGTCATATACCTAATGGAAAATCAAGTACAATCTAAAGTATTGAGCACAACTTGGTTTCCAATGCCTTCCACAAAACTCATCTATTCTCTTTGTAAAATATAATAGATTGTGTGTTGAAATAAAGTGTTTTGGGATTGAAATTCAGATAATGCTACAACCAGAGATTTCCCCACTGGTTTTAAAAAAACATTTTGAAAAAAAAAGATGGTTGCAAAATTACATTTAGGGACATGGGCAAACACAATGTTATTCCAAAGGAGGGGGAAAGGCTGTGATAACATATCACATATTAGTTATATGAGAATTGTTGGTATTAAATGTAACCTGCAATTTTACAAAGTCATCTTTTCAGTTCAATCAAATTATTCTACCTAATTAAGATCAAAATAATGTTGAAATTTTAAACCATAATTTAAAATAAATTGCTATTGTAGAATCTCTTTAGGTCTACAGACACAATCAGCCTTTTATATTTTTAGCAAGAGAAAGTTAATTTATAAATTGTGAAGAAAAACATAATTTGCTAATACAGTCAATACTTGCAATAAGCCAATTTTAAAAGAAAAGGGGGTTGAAGTTCAACAATTGTGTGAGAAGAAGGAGATGTGGAAATTGGAACAGTGATTTCTAATCTGGAGGAAAGTTATTTTGGCTTTTTTTCTGAGATTCTTCCATTCTCTCCTTATACTCAACAAAAATACTAGAATCTAAGGTCATCAGATAATCTGATTGGTAGGAAATTCAGGATGGATAGGTGCTTCTTTGCAAAGTACATTTTGATTTGCAGAATTTGTTATGGTAAATAGAGAAAATTGTGATGGCTGCCAATCTGAATATCTTTAAAAACAGATTAAAAACAGCTATGCAGAATAAGCATAACTAATAATGACTACTAGAGCTGTGCAATGTTTTGGACCTAATTTAGAAAAGTGCTTCTAAACAGATGGACATGTGAATTTGGCTCTTTAAAGTGGTCATTAAAAGATACAGTGTCTTTAAAGGGTTGCAGACAGTACCTTTAAATTCCAATATCCTCCAAAGGAACTTTCTGGAACTGAATGTGAAGCATAGTACATTTCTAATAGCTCCTAGGACATTGATTGTGTACTGACCTGTAATGGAAACAGCAAGCTATTTGATTTCAGTCTCTTTGGAACATGTCAAAGGAAATTAAATTACATTCATTCATTCAATCAATCATTCAATCAATCTGTAGTGTCACTTGATTTCTGAAGATTCGTATTTGGTTTGTGTGCATCACACTGACATTTGACTGGCTGTAAAAATATTGGAATTATAATGCAAATAGAATCTGTATCACTAGTCCAGCATTCATTTTCTTGAATCCTCCAATATGCAACACATTTATTAGAAAAATAAGCTTTGCTGAACAGAGCGCTGCTTTCTTCAGATTCAACATGTAACAATGGAATTGCAAGGATACATACTATAAGTAATGAAATGCTTTGAAACAAGTGAAAATGTACCTAAATACACACATATGCAGATAAAATCCAGAAATAGAAATTTTGCTGATAAAATAACATTGAAAGCAGATATGTAAGAATGGAAAAAATAAACATGGAAATATGATATAGAAAGAATTATAATACTATAAATATGCTATTACTTTTCTTTTGATTGATTGATTATATGCCATAACTTCTCCAGCATAATCTGCTCTCAGCCTGGCCCTTCATATCCCAATAGTGTACCCATCACTTCTATAACTAAATCCATCCACCTTGGTCTGGCTGTCCTCTTCTTTTTTTCCCCTTTTATCTTCCACAGCATTTGGTGTTTCTCAAGAGAACTAAGCAGTCACATAATGTGCCAAAAAATAATAATTTGAGCCTTGAATGTTGGATTGATTTGTTTGATAATCCGTTTATTTGTCTTTTTGGATGTCCATGGTCTTCTCATACACAAAGGTTTGAAAGCATCCATCCTCTTTTTATCCTGCTTCTTCAAAATTCACTTTTCACTTTTGTAGAGTGTCATAGGGAAAACAAACCATTACTTTCATGAATCTAGGCATAGACATATCATAGCACTGAAATGTCTTTTTCCAAGAACTTCAGTTGGTTTTCAATATTCTTGACAGACTTTGTTTTATAAAAGTTCAAAGTATTTTTTCATCAGAGAAAGGGATCAGATTGTGACCTTAAATTTGTATTTGAAGCTAATTAGTAAGGCTAAGTGCTTTTCATTTCTCTTGGCCAGCAGAATGCACTCAAGCAGGGTCCTTTCCTCTGTGTTTAAAATATGGAAATGTAAAGTACTGAGAACTTTTTCTAATTATTAGATGGGGTGATAATCACTTCTCAGCTTGTTAACTAACCATTCTGAATGCCCTTCAGCATATTTAAACTTGCAATGTAGTTTATGTTTCATGACAAAATCCACAGTGCTTAAAAGGGAAGGAATCTGTGAAATTACTAGTGGCAGATAGGAATTACATGCCCCATTTTCCAAATCAATAACTGCTGTGCATTCAGGTCATTATGCAGAACACACTGGATAAATGGGTTACTCCATACTGGGATATATATTTCAACTTTTCATGAATCAAATTATAGTATACAAAACAGGAAATGGTTCCTGCTAGCAACAAAGAATATTAAATACAGATAACCTGGGTGCCCAACAGTAGGAAAAAGGGCCTGAATGATGTCATGTATGTCATGAAATGAATTACATGATATACATCATTTGCATCCTGATCCATCCTGTGTTTAATTTGATATTGGCTTATGTTGAGTGAACATAACTAATTGTGGATATTCAATACACTATAGTTATTGAACAAACAACTATAGTTCTGATTGATATGTGAATCTGGTCTTAAGTAATTTAAATAACAAGTAATTAGCTTTTACCAGTCTAAAGCTGACATGATTAAGGCAATGTATAACAAGAGACCCCAAGCCCTGGGCTTGCGTGTGCTGCGTAGCCCCATTCATGCACACACGGGACCTAGGCAGCACACAAAACCATGCCCCCAATCCATAGAAAAAATGCCCTCCACGGAACTGGTCCCTGGCACCCAAAAGGTTGGGGGCCACTGGTCTATAAGCAACATATATAAAGTACTAGTTTCACTATTCCAAAAGTTCCCAGAAGAGAATATCGCATCCTATTTTCAATATTTTCAGATTTTTAATAAGAAATGTATGCTCTGGTTTCTTAAGCATTTGTAGAAGTGACAAGTGATATGAGAATTTTCAATATATTCATTTTCAACAATATGCTTGTTCCATCTGTTTCACAAGTTCTTTGTGTCCTCAGGCTTGAACCAAAAAGAAAAAAGAAAGAAATAAGAAAATTAAGACAGCACTTCTAAAAAGCTCTGCATAGAAAACTGTGCCCTTAGTGTTAATTATTTTTGTTTACCATCATGTTTGATATTTTATATTCATGTAAAGCTATGCAATACATTATGCTTACGCATGCATCCTGCAATATTTATATTTATTGTGTATTAAAAACTCATCCAAATGTTGTATGGCTTGCCACAAAAAAAAAAGCTTGGGAAATCTATAGTGACAAGCAGATTGTGTTCAAAGACTGTGAACTTGCATTGCCAAAGCTTTTTATAGATTGCTAAACAAGGTTCTGGCTTGTAATTCAAGCTGTTAACCTCAAGCTTAGATTCAATTCTAAATCTATTTTTCATATAATTAGATAAGCATGATAAGCAGATAGAGATCAAGGAGGATAAAATATTTGATTGGGATTCATGCAAGGCTGATTAACTGCAAGTTTCTGTTCAATTTTATTACTTGGTTATAAATGACAGTTTGTTGGGTTCATATACTATGTAAGCCATGCTTTTCCTAACCACAGTTTATAGCATAAGACACAATTGGCTAGGTTTACATATCAAGTTTAAGTTATAAATATTGGTTTACTCTATGGCATCTGCATTCAAAAGTCAAAATTGAACTACATTTTAGTACTGTATGACCATTAGCTGGCAGCAGAGTTTGAAATGTTGCATCTTTATTACCACCTCCTGGTAATCCAAGTTAGCAGATTAGATATACTAAGTCTAGTAAGTATAGTCATTGTGACTCAGTCTTGTAATCAGTGTCCCAGTTTTATTCTGTCACTTTTAGAAGACAATGAACAAACAGCCCCAAGTGCACAAAGCCTATAAGGCAGTGTATAATGGGTATATCACAAGAATAAATATTCTATAAAAGCTGGTAGGCAATTACTCCATCACAGTTATTCAATATGTAAAGTAGTGCCCTAAAAATGATCAATGGTAGGAAATTTGTCACACTTAAACCTCTTTGATTCAAGGCCAGACTCACAGCAGATTTTTTTTATTGTTTTGTACAATATTGCAGGATTTATTTTTTCAGCTACTGTTTCACTTTTTGCCATAATCCTATGTAAAAGCATATATCCCCTCCCTGTTTACAAAACTATCGCCTGGAGTTGCAGGGTGTTTTTGACATAGTAATGCATTCCGGTGCACATATAGGTCTGGGAACTGCACATTGGATAAAATTAAGTTAATTACGTCTTGCTCCCTTTTCCATTTAATGTTTAGTCTGTGTCATCATGTTACATTATACATTAAATACATTACAGTCCGTGTATATGTTAAGTAAATATTTCCTTGTGGTCCATAAATCAGTTTGGACAGAGAAGGGCAGATTTTTCTACTTGCTTAATTTAATTTAATGTAACTTATTTCATGTATGCATTGTCTGATTCCAAATTAATTGTGGGTGGTGTACAATAACACCAAACAAAATAGAAGATATAATAAACTTTTCTATATAAACCTGACAGATTTCTATATTATTTGGGAAAGCAGTGGACAAAGATTGATGATTCCTATAAATATGGACATGATTCTGTATACATTTTGTACTTGAGTTCTGAAGGAGAGGATGTGCTGAGAAGATTAGCTTGGATATCTATATCTGTGTTTTAGAGGGGATGCAAAGGAATAGTGGTAGAAAGTTCAGAGAGGCAGAACCAATATGTTAGCTGAGTCAAAAGGAGGGAGACTTAGAAGGCCCTGAGAAAACCATGTCAGTGACACTGAAAGAAGCAGTAACTTCTGTCCAGTAGCTCCTTCTCCCTTCCCTGATTGCAGCTCTAGCCTAAATCTCCTTGGTGACAGCAGCTGATAAAGAAAGTTCCTTCAACAATTCCTAAGACTACCATCAAAAATTACATCCTTTGGAGAGCCATCTTCATAAATACCTGTACCTGATATCCAGAAACAGAAATAAACAAGAGAGTAAAACTCTATACTTACTAGATGTTGGGTTGTGTTTCTCATGAATAATCTGCTAAACTGTTTTACAGTACTGGAAATATTAAAAGACCAGAGTTCCCCTTAGAAGTGTAATGGTTGGTATCTAGTCACATACTTGAAAGGATATCTAGAAATATGATGTCAGTGTTCTGGTATGAGCTTCCTAGTCATGAAACTCACCTTGTGCCAGCACCTGTTAATCTCTTGCCTAAGCAATTATTAAGTGTATATTTTATTTTATTTTATTTATTTACATAAATCAACTCAAGTGATGAATTCCAAAATATCTACTAACCTTTACTCAGGAGTGAATATTCACTTGTCCAACACAATTTCTGAAGTATAGTTTTTCACTGTCTCAAGATTCTTCAGAAGTAGAGATATATTAGAAGAAAAAGAAATTGTTTGAAGTATGACAAGCCTTGCCATCCATATGACAATCCATGTATTGTAAGCTGTGGTTATGTCAAAACCCATAGTGAAAAGGTCACCCACAACATGCATTCTTTATTCTGATAATAATGAAAGGTCTGATTCAACAAGATACTGTAACATCATTTTACATATGCTGCTCATGTCTCTCAATTCAAATGTTTTCAACATTGCAATAAATCTCAATAACAAGCTACCTTCAAATGAAAACCAGAGAAACACCAGGCAATTTTTCTGCTGTTTGCCATTTCCTTTCAAGGTATGAATGTCATTGCATGAAAGATCATATTTAATGGAATATCTTTTTCAATCATAGGCTAATTTTTTATTTATCAAGGCCAAAATATTCCAGGTCCTATATATGAAACATGAAATATGGACATTCTTTTAATACAGCGTCATCTTGCAAGCTGGTTATATAACCACTGGAAAATAGGCCCCAGAACAAAAATGCTATTCTACTACTTCTGAAGAATTTAGTCCAAGTTAGTCTACTCAAAAGCCAATTGCAACATTGAGAAGTATGAGAGAAAATAGGCACCAGAAGTCTACTTTCCATCTGAGTATATGTTTATGTTTATATTGTGGAATCATAACCCAGCTAAATAAATCAGTATTCTCCATTTTTCTAATTATGGGCAAAGATAAATTGTGAAGAAAAGGTGCTTGAATATATTAGTATAGTTATTAAAATTCTTAAAGTGCCAACCAAGAGAGGCACTTATCTTTTGTAAACAGACCTATATAGCAATCTTTTTACATCCTAATTATCCCCAACTAAATGCTACTATAATTCTCCATGAGGGGCCAAAAAAACTATTCTGGGGGAAAGTGAATAATGCTGACAAGAGGATTTTGCAAAGATTGGAGGAATCCAATAAGCTTTCATGTCCTATAACAGTTTTTTTTTTCATTTTGAGAAGTCTCTAATTTTCAATAAGAATTTGCACTGACAAGTCAGCCTTATAATATTTATAAGTAGATTTCTTCCTTTGATGCTTCAGCTTTTTTTTATGCTTTTCTCTAGGTCCACTCTAATTCTAGCAGACTTTAATTGAACCTGTCAGGGATAATTAAACAACTGAAAGGAAGAATCAAAAAGCCCAATTGATTCTGGGGGTTTCTCACCCATAGCTAGTCTTTGTACTATATTGAAACAATGAACAACATTTCATTAAAAGCCTTGCATTGTAACTATATTTAGTAGATCATTATGTGTGTGTGTGTGAGAGAGAGAGAGAGAGAGAGAGAGAGAGAGAGAGAGAGAGAGAGATTTAATACACAATCTTTTAATAAAATATGGTCATTTTTCCCCTTTCTGACTGAATGTTTCTTTGGAACACTTGCCAAGTTTAATTAGGAGAAGCAAAGAGAATAGTCATAAAACTGCCAAAGTTCAGAAATTATTACTGTAGAAAAAATTTAAGTGCCCCTTGTTGGAATGTGAATAATATTTATGTGAGCAACTCAGTTTAGAAAAGACTTTCTTTGTTAATCTGAAAAATAAACTAATTTAATAGATTACCTCCCTGAATACCCAATAATAAAGGATCACTCTTTTACCTTACCTGTTTGCTGATTAATATACAGATCTTGTATGTAGAACTCCTCAAGTATTCATTATGTTATGGTTATTAAAATAAAAATCCTTTGGGCAGAGTCCTGCTGTAACTATTAATTTGTGCCAAGTGCCATTAAAATCTTAATTTTGTCTTTTCTGGTGTGGTTTTCCTTCCTACTTATCTTCGTTGTTAAGCATATGGGCCCACAAAGTCCCTTTAGCACTTTTGACTATTTTCAGTATTTCAACAACAAAGTCAAGGTTGAGAACCTTTCAAGACATAGTTCTACAGTTTGAAATCAACTTCACCATAAGCCTTAAATAGTCCTGTGGCATAGGAACCTGTCCTTCAGTGTCTTTACAGCCAACTCCATTTGTTGTTGTTTTTTTGTTTGTTTGTTTTACAATTGGAATTGAATCAGCAGCAATCAAAAATCAAAAGTTGGCAAACAATAGGGCTGTGCAAAAGCTTCAAGATGTGTGAAGCACTGCTTAAAACTGCAATGTAAAGTAACATCACCATCTCATTTCTAAGTGTGAAGTGATGAAATCATGTTTTTCCACTTTTCTTTACCTCATAAAGGATGTTCTCCTTCTCCAGATTCTTCGTCAAGCTTTTAGCAAGCCTTGCAGAAAACATATTGTTCATTGCCTGCAGACTGGCTTGCCTCAAGCTTTGGCCACCTGCTCAGAGAACATGCCTTACCTTTACTGACATATTCTCACTAAAGGTTAAAGAGTGTAATGCCTTTCAAGAAGCTCTAGCAAACTAGATAGGGAAAAGCTTCAAGGCATCATGAACTGTTTCACTGAAGCAAATGATATTGTTGTCACTGTAATGAAGCGATGTCATGTGATCTTTTCAGCAAAGCAAATATAGATTATTTTAGATAAGCCTTTTTAATATTATTTGTAGGACACATGTTTCCTCTTTTATCTCCTGCTATGTTGCATTAACCTGTTCCTGATAAGATTCTAAAGCTATCGCTTCCCACTAGACTTTAACATTCTAATAATTGTATTACCTTATATAATATTTGTTACTATATTAACACAAATGTGGGAGGTCAGCCCCCCCAGAGAAAGAAATATTTTTGGAAATATTTAAAAGGCAGAATATATTTCCCTAAAGGATTTTAAAAGCAGAAACCAATCCTCCCCCCAAATCTCTCTGTCCCAAATAGAAGCCAAGTCTGCAGATATGCAGATGTGATAATCTTGTCAGAAAGACTGGCATCAGGAAACTGGGATTAGGAAGAAAGATCCCTAGAATCAACACCAAAAATCTAAGAGTCATCAGCCACAGTCCCAGAGAAGCAGGACATGACCTTTGTGACATAATAGGATTAACCCACAGATGCCAAAGGGCACACCCAGACTCAGGTCAGAATACATGACACAGGAAGTACAAAGCCTCAAACAGGAACAGGAACAACTCCAAACAAAAGGCTCCAGAGGGTATAAAAACCCACTCCCTACATGTGCTCTCTCCCTTTTCTTCCAGAGCCATCTTTCTGTCTGGCTCTCCTCTTCAATAAACTGCAACCTTCTTTCTAAAGCAGTCGCCATGTTGTTTATTCCCGGCTTGGACTGAACCATGATGAAGACTTTTCTTTCAACAATTTGGTGGCCCAGATGGGACTCCAAGCTAACCTCTCCAATGGACTGAGACTGGTAAGCCCCATCTTGCCAGCAGCAGACCCCTTGTGTCTGTGGATGGGTTTCCCAGGCCCTGCCCATGTGGAGCCAGGGTAGTAAAGGGAGTTTTGGATTTGAGCTCAAGGGCTGCTTTGGAAAGAAGGTGAAGGTGAGTACCTCTAAATTTTAACTTTAAAGCCCAAAGGAAATGTATGTATGTCTGTGTGTGTGTGTGAGTGAGAAGACCCTTCTCCCAATCACAGTTGGATTTTGCTCCCTCTGGTCTTTCTTAACCACAGAAAGGATCTGTTCAAGTGGCAGACCCTGGAAAGCATGGGGGTTTGGCCAGAGTGCAGGACCTTTTGTTAGGGAAAAGAAGAGGCTGTATGAAAATGGAATGGAATGAGTGAATGAGAGAATTGGATTTGGGCAACCAGCTGGTTAGGCCCTGTAAGCAAAGCTCATCTGTAGGAGGGGCTCATACTAGTGCACAAAGCACAGGTCCTCCCAGACTCCTCCTGTGTCTGAAAACTGAAGGCAGTGAGGTAGAAGGAGGCAGCATACCTGTCTGAGCCAAGGGCGGCAGGTCCTCCCCAGATCCCTTTTTGGTCTGCAAAGTGACAGCAGGGCGGCAAGGATAGTGTCGCTAAGAGTGGCTGGGCAGTGCCGCTAGGACCTGACTAAGCCGATTGAACCCCACATCATAAGGGGAACATGGGTAGCTGTAGTTTGAGGGTCGGAATTAGGACAGAAACTATAAAAAAATGGACTTTGCTCAGGGTTTTGCTGGGAAACCAATTTGGCTAAATAAAGGTACATAAAGGGAAAATAAGAAATAGTGATTCTCTCTCTCTCTCTCTCTCTCTCTCTCTCTCTCTCTCTCTCTCTCTCTCTCTCTCTCCTTCTATGCAACCATGTAATATGTTTAAGATTTGTGCCTTCCCTAATTTGAGTTAACTGAGATTTATGGTGGGAATGACCAGGATGTGTAAAACTAAGACTTCTGTTTCCCTTTTCTGTTCTCTTTTCCTTGTCTTTGTGTGTATATGTGTGTCAAAGCTTTGTGTGTGAGGTAAATGTGACTGTTAATTGTCTCTAATCCAAAGAGAAAATTTTAAAATTCTGCTAGAAATTCTGCTTAAAATAAGCTACCAAAAGGAAAATACCCTCACTCTGTCTGGCCAACAAACAGAGTGAAGAAAAATGTGTTTGTTTGTTTTCTTCCTTCCTTTCTCTCTCTGTACTCTTAAGAACAGCCCAAAGTTACCAGGAGGGAATGTTTTAAGTTCATCTGCTGGAAAAGTTTCACTCTTGCATTTGCTTATGTGTTGTAAATGGATTTTATCTGTCTATCCTTTTCCTGAAATATGACCAGCATTTTTCAAGTTGCAAGTCCTTAAGTCCTAACATGTTGCAAATATTCAGTTCAGAAGTGAGACCTTTCATTTATGTTCTCTTACCAGAATCCAGCCTCTCTTCTGTCCACATCTGTGTTGTCCCCATCTTATCTGTTTCTTTAACCCCTGCAGTATTAATGCCTTTTCAAACTCTGTCTGCAAGCTACCCCCCCCCCCAATTCTACTTCTCCTTTTCTTATCCTCTGTTCTCCATGCCTTTGTCTGCCTCTCCTGGGAGAGTCCACCCAGAAAAGGGAGAGGAAATCTTGTTCTCATGTCTTTCAGCCCTACACAGATGACCCCCCCCCCCAACCTTTGGAAGCAGAGCACACTGACCCAGATGCTGCCTCCATCCATTTGAACCATGGAATTGGGTTTTGAATCCAGCCATCCACTAAAAAGCAACCAGAGTGGAACAGATCTTCCCAAGTCCTACCATTCCCCCAGATGCCTGTGAAAGCTGCAGAGGAAGGAAGGAATCCTGGAGCCATTGGTCCCCACGTGAAGCCTCAGAAGAAAACTAGGAAGACTATGGGGGAGGGTGGAAACTCACTGTAAGGTTTTCTTTCTTGCCCCATTTGTATTGTAATAAGCCAGTTGAATGTATTTATGGAGAGATGGCATTTGGGAATAGTTGGCATAGCAACTCCTGAACACCTTGGATTTCTGTCTGGTGGGAGGAAAATTTATCCAGAATGTTTGCATTGCCTGTTTTGTATTAGTAGCTGCACACACTCACACACCATTCAGAATCACATTGAGTCTATCTCTTTCACCTACCTTCAGTAAAGCTCCAGCCTGATTCTTGCTCTGTGTCATTAAAACTTTGTAGGAACAACTTCCAGCAAATTCCAAGGGAAGGAAACCAGGCCCCCTCAAGCAATTTGCAATTCATATGCCCTGACTGAGGAAGTAGCAGGAAAGAGATCTCCAAAACTAAGCCCTGAATATCTTACACTGGTGGACTCAGATTGGGAGTCCTAGGGCTCCCTATGTGCAATTTAAGAAAAAATTTAATAGCCTGGCTTGCATACTGGCTAACCTCAATTGGACATTACAAACCTGGATGCACTGAACTAAGAGCTAAGGCAGGAAACAACCCTTGAAAATGGGAAGCCAGTGGTTATGTACTGAGGCAAACCATGGCTGGGAAGAATTTTGGGAGGAATGTGCAAACCTGACTGGAAGCTCAAAGTGACATCCAACATTTGAAAATGATTGGCACAGAATATTGGAAACTATAAATTTCTTTTCCACCTAACAAAATTTTTGCCCTGACTTTTAGAACTTTATGGGTTGGAAGCTCCCCTTTTGGGAGCCACTGCAGGGATATTTTTCTGCTTGCCTCCATTAGTGTCTCCCCCTCCTTTTTTTTGCATTAACAGTTTAAAGCTTGTTTACCAAGTCTCCCTGATCAGATCAATTTTAAACTTGTGCAAGTAAAAGTGTGTCACCCACACTATTATGGCACAAAGGGGGGATTTGTGGGAAGTCAGCCTCCCCAGAGAAAGAAATATTTTTGGAAATATTTAAAAGGCAGAATATATTTCCCTAAAGGATTTTAAAAGCAGAAACCAATCCCCCCCCCAAGTCTCCCTGTCCCAAATAGAAACCAAGTCTGCAGATATGCAGATGTGATAATCTTGTCAGAAAGACTGGCATCAGGAAACTGGGATTAGGAAGAAAGATCCCTAGAATCAACACCAAAAATCTAAGAGTCATCAGCCCCAGCCCCAGAGAAGCAGGACATGACCTTTGGGACATAATAGGATTAACCCACAGATGCCAAAGGGCACACCCAGACTCAGGTCAGAATACATGACACAGGAAATACAAAGCCTCAAACAGGAATAGGAACAACTCCAAACAAAAGGCTCCAGAAGGTATAAAAACCCACTCCCTACATGTGCTCTCTCTCTTTTCTTCCAGAGCCATCTTTCTGTGTGGCTCTCCTCTTCAATAAACTGCAACCTTCTTTCTAAAGCAGTCACCATGTTGTTTATTCCCGGCTTGGACTGAACCATGATGAAGACTTTTCTTTCAACACTTCAGATTTATGCTTTTGGTGAGCATGTACATGTACAGATATGAATAATCTTCATTTAGAGACACTTTGTGAGAACACAGCTTTATTAAAAGCATCATTATCTGTTTTCTATCAACTGACAGAGTTAAATGGGGGGGGTTATGAATTTGAATTATATAAAGGTGAATTCTGATTGAATGTCAGGAAAAAGTTTCTTAATATTAAAAGGTAGGAAGCTTGATTTCTTTTGAATCATTCAGGTAAATTCTGAGCAGCCATCTGTTAATTCCAGCACTTCAAGAAATTGTATATGGTGGTCTGGAAAATGTCATCCAAAATTATAATTCTATGTTTCTATGAAACCTTTGAATACAAAAAGGGACATGACTCCCTTTATATGATTTCTGGAATTATACATATCTTGCTAGTGATTTTCCTTATAGAAAAATATGAGACATAACCAGAAATAGCTCAGGATATAGTGATGTCTACAAGCCAAATTTCAAAGATACTTTTAATAACCTAATAACAGAAATAAACAGCTAAGAAAAACTCAGTCAATATTGTCTAAGCCTTCAGCATGGTAAAACTCTTATTGGTCAAAGATCACTTGGTTAATATTGATTCCATGGAGGAACAAGATACTCTGTAAAATGTTGCTTAAGTGAAAGATTTATTGAAACCAATAAAATAATGTGCAAATTAGAGAGATGTGTTTAGTTCCAAGACAATAATGCAACATGTAAATCAGGAATTGAATATTTTGTGGGCAGAGGGGGGGTGGTTCCTCCAGTATTGTTCCTAATATAGATAGATATATATTTAAAAAGTCTGTATTCTAAGTAATAGCTTTATGAAGATAATTTCCATGTGAATGTCCCTTTAGTTCTTGATAATGGCAATTCTTTTAGTGCATTGTTATTGATTTTTAAAATATATGTTTAGCTGCTGTTTAAAGGATTTTGACTGAAAGAGAGATGACCACATTCCTCATTTACAAATCAATCAGGAGACCACTGGAGCTTGGGGACATGTTCTACACTGATACTCCTGAAATATAAGCACTAAATACTTTTAAGCTAAATGCATCTGCATTTCTAATATAACACCAAAATGGATAGATGAATTTCAAAACATTAAAAAAGTTCCTCTTATATCCATATCCAAATATCCTTGTCAACAAATGAGGCTTGCAAAAATTTTAAAGACAATTGACAAGTTACTCTCTATTCTCTCCCATAAAATTCATCATCTAGTTTACGCTAGCTACAACTGCTGAAAGATAGAACATATGTCAGAATAACTAATTATTGACTTTAAGAATAATACATAACAGGCAGACCTCTGCGTGTGTATTTATATGCATACATACATATGTATGCATGCATACTGTTGAGAATCAATTCATATTTGATTCAAGTTTTCAGTCTGAGATTTAGTGGCAAACCAATTTGATTCAAATCAGTTTGAGATTGAATTTACAAAAAGATACATACATAATAATGGTGAAGCATGAAAATACTTGCAGCTGTTTTCTTTCTTTTTGAAAAATGGGATAAAAATAGTAACAATCTAAAAGTACCAATTTTTATATGAAGATCTGCAAAGATTTCATTGCTATAGACTTTTTCCAATATTTCTCCTGCTCTTCTTTTTCACCTGCTGTTTTTTTAAAGAAATCTTGGCAGAGATGACAAAACTATTCAAAACTATTCAAAACTATAAACTAAGTTGTGCTGAACCAATGTAACAAGAGTCCTATTTCAACTTAAAAATAAATAAAAATTTCCAAAGGCTGTTTAAAAACAAGCTCCAACTTTTCCATTTGTTTTCAGCATGGTGATTTGACATAATATTGGTTTGCTCCCTCTAATTACTAGAATAAGTTACAACCCAGATAATAATACAGCAACAACTACTGGAAATAATCAAAATCTTCGTCCAATTTTTTTTCAGTTCAGCAGGAAAAAAAATTTGCACTAGTGTTTAAGATTTAATAGAAAAGAAATTCATTTTTCATTTCACTGGTTTCTTTTGAAAACCAATAACTATTCTAAAGGAATTTATTAATACTTAATGGAGTTAAAAGCAAATCATTTAATTATAGTAGTCTTTTTAAATTTTGTAGAGAATCAATTGAAATAATATACTACCTGAAGCTTTTTCTGTTTTTACAAGAAAGAAAGAAGCCGAGAGAGAAAGAAAGAAAGAAAGAAAGAAAGAAAGAAAGAAAGAAAGAAAGAAAGAAAGAAAGAAAGAATTAGAATTATTTTGCATTCTAACTTTTTAAAGATAGATTTTTTTCTAGCTTATAGCTGATAACTTTTTCTTATCAGTGTAATTTATTTTTTTTTAAAGCATTGAGATTTGTCATAGGAATTTTGACATGGCTATAGTTTCCATTGTTGCTCAAGTGTCAAAATCCACTATCTTCATCACTTCTCATTTAGTAATAATGAATGACCTGCTCGTTCATTCTGGTTCCTTGCCTAGGAACCAGAAAACTATGAGTTCTAAGCATGAAAGCTGGCTATATGCCTTTGGGACAGCCCAACCCACCTCACAGGATTGTTGTCCTGAGGAAAAATATAGATAGATAGATAGATAGATAGATAGATAGATAGATAGATAGATAGATAGATAGATAGATAGATAGATAGATAGATAGATAGATAGATAGATAGATAGATAGATAGATAGATAGATAGATAGATAGATAGATAGATAGATAGATAGATAGATAGATAGATAGACAGACAGACAGACAGACAGACAGACAGACAGACACATATATACACTCACACACACACACACACACAAACACACAAAACACAATCTCAAAATAATGAAATACTAGAACACTGTCGGCACAATCACCAACAGAAATGGCAAAAGACAGCTTTACTTGGAGTAGGTTACTTTCTGTGACAATCCCTTTAACACCATTAAACAGGAATATCTGCCTATCCCAGGTCCCATCCCTATCCCAGGTCCTTAGGAAGGACTCCATGGTGAATAAAAATACCAAGTTCGGTCTAAAGCAATGAACCATAATAACAATAATTTGCCAGACAAAGAGCCTTAGGTTTTTCTACCTTAAGATGCTTAGGTTTTCAGGTTTTTTGATCTTGATTTTTATATAGCTTGAGCTTCCAACAGTTTCTCTGGTAGTTGTTTTCTTTAACATGCTTTCCATCATACTAGCACAGGTTATGCTAGGATATTCTTATATCTTCGCTCCCATATCAAACATTGCACCTTCTAAGTGAGATCTGAAGGCTCACCAGAAAGTATTGCTGCCCAAGATCTTAATAAATTTATAACTTTAATAAAGTTCAGGGAGTCTTTTCCTTCTCTACATTTCTTCTTTGAAATTTTGAAACTATTCAGATATTGGACTTTTAAGATTTCCAGTCATGGGTGATGCTGGGTGGGGAATTCTGGAACCTGAGATCGATATTTTTTGAATCTGCCAAATTTGAGAAAACCTGCTATGTATCATTTAATGCAGGGGTCCTCAACCCCCCGGTCCATGGCATGCCACAACTGGGCCGCACAAACAAGAAAGCCCCATCCACAAGATGCAGGCAGCACACAAAATCACGCACCCTCCGGTCCGTGGAAAAACCTCTCTCTACGGAACTGGTCCCTGGTGCCCAAAAGGTTGGGGACCTCTGATTTAATGGGCTTCACATATTCAGGTGTTTTTTGTTTATTTAACTACAACATAAAAGACATTCATTGCACTGCTATCTTGAAAGGAAGGTGTCAGTTTAGAAAACAGTTACGAACTTTATTAGTATTTTTAAAAAATAGAATGCATTTTATTGGTTACTACTTTGATTTATGTTGTAAATTTCTAAGAAAGAAAGCAGCATGCAGTGATGATGACCAGGTTGTCATGGAGAGAATCTGTTTATGTGTTAAGACTTGACAATGGCTTAATGGAATATTTTCAAATCATAGAAATGTTCAGTTTTGCCTAATTTTAGATATTAGCAGCAATGCCACATTGGTTGACTTACATATAGAACAGATTTAGACCCTGAGAGTTACAAAAATTAAGAGGTTATAACTCCAATTTTTTATTTATTTCAATCTGCAAAAAATAAAGTACAAATACACTATTACTGCTCTGAAATAAACATGTGGCTAACATTTTCTGAGACATCTGAGTAGGGCCATTTTATTTCAATAAAGCTGGATAGGCAATTAGAATGGCAAAATTATTGTTTTCTGCTTAGGCCATAAAGTCAAAATTCCTTCTATATTTGTATGGATCAAGCCTAGGAATAAATTAGTATTAGGTCCAATAATGAGAGCTTTATTGTGAATGCATAACAGATGCAGAGGAGATGCAATTCCATGTCTGAATTCAAATTATTGTGGTAAGGATGTACATTGTTGTTCTCATTTGTAATCTCATTTTCAGCCATTATTTTTTTCCTAGCGTACAAATTTAATTGTAAATTCAAACACTAATTGAAATTGTTAATGCTGTAAAAGTAAAAGTTGTAAAATAGTATTTGTTATCAATCTCTTGGCTTTCTATTTATGACATACCTGTTCCACAACCATCCCACTGGCTTCAATATACTGCTCACTTAAATCATCAGAGACTCTCATTTTAAAGCCCACCTTCACACATTAGATGGGTAATTACTAGCATGACTGGATCATTTCTATGGTCGTAATGTTCCTGGCACAGTTTGCCTGCCAAAGTAATATTCTTTAAGATTGTTACAGCACAAAAAAACACAAGAGATACAGCAGCTTCCCAATGGACTCTATAGTTCTGGGGGAAATCTCTTGATGGTTTCCCACCCAAGTATTTTATTTTTATTGAGCTATTTTTACAAAATAAATAAACACTAAAATCTAATGAAATATGTTAAAGTACAAAACACTATGTCCATAGTTTAAGTCAAGATTTATTTTTGTAGTGCCTAGTTACATACATCTCCAAACTAGGTAACATCATCAGTGCTAATCTTCTGAGGTATGCATCTCATTTATTGCCTACATTCTTAGGCTATTTTCCATTCAGCTGCACAGTTAATTGGAGGTTTGTATCCGACACTGGTAGGTAGGGCGTGCAGTCATAGGCATTCATGCAGGAAGAAAAGTTGTTCCTGGTGGAAGTGTGCCTACAGGCAATTTTTTTCCCATTTGCATGCTAACTGAAGCATTTGACGCCCATGTGTGGTACCAATAAAGGAGGATATTTGTAGTTAAGGGATGAAATAAGGGGTCCTTGGTGCTTTCTGAGCTTGGTTGTTTTCTTGCAGACATTTCATTACCTAAACTAGGTAATATTATCCATGCTAGTATTGGTACTCAGTACTAGCACTGTTGATGTTACCTAGTTTGGGTAATGAAACATGTGCAAGAAGACAACCAAGCTCAGAGAGCTCCAAGGACCCCTCAGTTAAAAGATTAAAAAAAACCAATATTAAAATATTATTAAAAACAGCACTAAAACCATGCCTACAAGAGATGGATTGGATGGGGATGAGATTTTCTTACTCTATCAGCCACCTCCAGTGGTGAGCATCCCCCTCAGGGCCCCAGGCCAATCAGCAAAGCCAAATTTTGATAACCTTCTGAAAGGCCAAAAGGGAGAAGGCAGTTCTCACATCTGGTGGTAGAATGTTCCACAGGGATGGAAAAGGCTCTTCTCCTTGATCTTACCTGCCTCAATTCCTTAGCAAAAGGGATCCATAGCAGACCTCTTCCACTGGCACCAGTGGAGCAGGCTTGTCCTATTGGTGAAAGTTGGGTCCTTAGATAACCTGGAGCCATGTCATATGGGACTTTGAACACACCTTTCAACACCTTGATTTTGATCCAGAAGCAAACTGGCAATCAATGCAGCTTGTGCAGTAACAGTATTATATGTGCAGCCATTATATGTGCAGCTCCCAGAATTGTGCATGCCATTGCATTCTGCACCAGCTGCAGCTTCAGCATGCTCTTCAAGGATAGCTCCATGTAGAATACATTGCAATACCCCTGAGCACAGGGCCTCAGGGTCCAGGTAACAGCGCAACTGGTGCACAATGCAAAGTTGCACAAAGGCCCTCCTAGTCATGACTACCACCTGTTCTTTGAGCAGGAGTTGTGAATCCAGGTGGACCAATGAGTTGCACCCCAGTCTATCTGGGATAGTGCAACCTCATCCAGACTTTTCTTGGAAATTAAAATTAGGAATTATTAGGAATTATTCAAAGTTATTTCAATTATTTGAATAAAATGAATGATTATATTTTTATTAGATCTAATTTTTATTAACACAGTAATTTTTAACACAGTATAGTTCTTTACTTAATGTAGTATCCTACAGGAGATGCTGCAAGATTGATGTGTCAAAATATACTAGTTCTTTTGTGCTAAGTATTTAACAGTGTCTTAATGAAAACACTATAAAGTTCAGATTTAGCTATCAGCCAGGGATGGGAACCATCTCTATTCTTTTGTATGTATATTTAATATTTATTGAATAGAAATATACCAGTGGGTGACATAAAATAGCTTACTGCTACAGATTTTACCATTTTTAAGACATCTTCCAAAATAGATAAAGAATTCCTTATTTAATTCAGCTTCTCTAAAAAGGGCTGAATTTGCCTCACAGAATCATAAAGAGAAAGTATAAATTACTTTAATTTTACAGAAGGGAAGCTGACATGCTGCAAATCAAAGCACATATCTCCAACATTATTGTTATTTCAACAAATGTCCCTGGAAACCTAATGGGCCTTATAGCTTTTCTTTAAAAAAAAAAAACACAATTGTGGGTGACTATAGAATAGAATTCTTTTTCTACTTGCCTACAAAAAGAACAAAAAGGAAGGGGGAAGTAAGGAATATCTTGCTGGAAGGAAAAATAGAGACAGCATGTAGCATGTTGTAAACAGCTGCTTTGTCTTTTGCTATATTTCCATTGTGAATGGAAAAGCCACTAGAAATGTTGTAGGATATATCCTCAAACTTCCATATGTTCCTACTTATACAAAAAATATTTGTGGAGAGGGAATTTTAGTTATGAAGTTTCATGTCTGTATTTAGCAACACACTAAGCCAAAACCAAACATTATTCTGTGTCGTATATAAACTAACCTGTACGTGTTGTCCTAGGGCCGGGGTCCCCAATCCCCAAGCCATGACTGATATTTGGGTCTTAAGCTGTTTGGAACCAGGCTGTGGAAGTGGTGGGAGAGCATGTGCAAGAGTATCCCCACTTGTGCAAGCAGCTAGCACGTGCCTGTGTACTGCATTTACGTGAGCAGCGAGCGCATGTGCCCGCCACTCATGCAAATGGAGCTGCGCACACACTTGCCTGCCATTCATGAGGAACCATCCTCTCTCCCCTCCCCCATCAGTCTGCAAAGGTTGGGGAATTCCAATATCGAGTGTGAAGCATTAGTTATGCCCATACTTAAAGAGGTGTCTTGAAATTACATCCACACAGAAAAAGCTAGATCTATGCATTATATTCCAAAGATCACTTACTTGACTAATAGAACTTAAAACAAGGTAGATATTCAATAACTTGTGTTACTGAGTGAGGGAGACCTGAATCAAATTTGATCTCTGCAATAAATGACTTGTAGAAATACTTGAAACTTCCAAGGACTGTAAACATATTTTTCCTAACATGAAAAAAAAATATCAGTATTTTGTTGTAGCAGATAGGACAAAAGAGATACTTCATCAAGAATATTTCATCTTGGTTTCCACTGTTTCTTAAAAGTTTAAGAAGGTACAAAGCATATTACTCAAATTGATGATGTTTTTTCTGGACTTAGCTACAATGCACAATAGAAACATACATTTAAAAAGTGGATACAATTAAGAATACAACAGGTGAGGCAATTAGCATAACACCAGAGTTTATTAATCATCAGCTACCATCTCCAGATGTACATTGTTTATAATTTATTTATAATAATTGTTTATAATATATTTATAGTAATTTGCATTTGAAAAACCAATAAAAAGAACTAACCTATGTATAAAACAAAGACATAAGCAATGGGATTTCCTGAATCTCATTTAGCATAAACACATGAATTTTATAAATTTAGATTCCCAATAATAGTATAATTTATTCAGATTCCCTGCTCTTCAAATACTAGGCTATAACTACTATATCCTTAGACATTTATTGTGATTTCCTGTGTTTTTCTCATGCAAGTTCTCTGTTTCTGAAAATTTTGCTGTAAAGAAAATGTTAGTACAACCCTTAGATAATTTTGTTACTACGGAGGCTATAGATTGGACCAGTTAACTTTTTGACTTGGATATCGTATGAAAAGTTCTCAGCAATTGAAGAGGTTAAAAACACCAATTCCCTAAAAAGTTCTGATCTCAGGTTGTCCATTTGATGCTAGAACTCCAGCCTGAAGATTAAAAGATGGACTACTTCGATAATTGTGTTCTTAGAGCATATTTCATTTCATGCAAGTTTCCCATCTTTCTGATCAGATTGTCTTTGTGAAAAATCTACCTAGCTATGGACAGTGGGAGATATAAATCCTGTATTGATTTTTCTCTGCTCTTAGCAATCCTACTGACAATCGATCAATTTTATGGTGCAAGTTTTGTTTACTTGTCAACACCATAATTAAGCACTTTTTAAATATATTCAGTTCAGCACACTTCAATGTCATGGATTTTAATATTCTCAGTGTTTTCTTATTTCTGGCAGGCACTCTGCTGTTACACAGAAGCCAAAACCTTTGCTTTTACATCACTAAAAGGAACATATCTCTCTCAATAGCCTTTGCCAACCCCTTAATTTATAGTAATTACCTAGCTGAAAGAGAAATAAACTGTTTTAATGAAACCCAGATGGAAACAAGAACTCTTCTAACAGATACATCTCTTCTCATAAGTTGATAAATAAAAGATTTCAAAAGCTTATGAGTATTATAGTTAGTCTACAACAGGCAATGATACTTTGCTGACCTTATCTGGGCTTTGAAGTTAAGCTGAATGCTATCTAATTAGTATTTAGCACAGAATCCAGCAGGAAAAGAAAAGGCTGGAGGCTCTAATGGGAAACAGGGGAAATAATTCCAGAAGTCAATACCAAACCATTTCCATATTCTTGCTAAGAATATCACATGGCCTGAAGTCCTAAGGAAATAAGCTCGATGTGAAAGAGTTTTCAGTTTTTTATTATTAGCCAACACCTGAAGTTCATGGTGCTTCTATAGGGTGGGATGGTGTTTTCCAGAATTAAGTTGTCAAATAGCCTTGCATAAGGATCTGCAAACACAATTTAATGTGTGCTTGAAGATGATGCCCAATTGCTTTCTTTTCTTGGTGATGTTGCACACCACAAGAGGGCTAGAGTTAGCAATGGAAGGGTACTTTAAAAAAGTAGAAAGGTCCACATAATGTCATATAAGAATTAACAGAGAAAAAGAGGGCCACAATTGCTAATACCTTAGCAATCAAACACAGAATATTTTTAGTTCCCCTCAAAATTTAAATTGCTAATGAATTACTAGGTTTCACTAACAAGCTATCTCATTTGACTTTCAGTGATTGAACAAAAATGTTTTCAGTCTGGGAAAATGTTAGAATAAATAGCAGTCTTTGGAAATAAAATGTTTATTTGGTTTTCACTCTCTCATTGCCTTGTGGATATTCTATAATGAAATCCAACAGGGGGAATCATTATTACTTTATTGTAATGTCATTCTGTCACTGGATTTGGTTCACAACTAATGGACATAAATTACACCTGGTACAAACTTGGAATATTTATTGTTTATATGCAAGGAAGTGCAAAAGAAAAAAAAGTCAAGGATCAAGCATATAAGCATTCAAATTATTCTGCAGGAAGGAGATGAAAAATACAATTACACCTGACACTTAAAACAAAAATAAGCACATCAATATTGAATTATGTTCCATTAAGTTTAGTTTGACTTACCCAAGCCATTTTCTCAATCTTATTCTACAGTACATCATTGTAGAGTTCACTATTGGCAAAACCAGGAAAGTTAATGAACTGAGGTAAATCTGACAGAATCTGAGTCCAATTTGAACAGTTATATCATAATTTTAAATTGAGTCCACTTGAAAATATAATAGGATCTGAATTATCCAAACCAACACAATATTCTGATTTAAGTCAACTTTCTAATTGATCTGAATTTCTTCAAGTAAATATTCACACCATATTAAAAATCAAACCTAAATATTATTGGAATACAAGGGGAATGTATAACGCCAAGCTTCCATTTTTATAGGATGCTATTAGATATATCTCTCAAGCTGTGCATCAGATTTTAATACACCTGCAGCAAACTGTAATAATGCCAAAATGACATGAGTGGTGATAGTGTCATGTAAATATTGAGATTTTGTTTGGCACAATATATGATGTAAGGGTATAATGAAGGATGTCATCATTGACATTTCATCATGTACCTCCTTTACCTCTTCTATGGACCATGTGTGTTTGAAATTCATAAACTAGTTGGAACCTAAAATTAACTAAGTAGGAAGTTGAATGTGAAGAGCAAATCAAATAAAACAGATCATCACAATGATGTTCACTTTAACATTGAATGACATCTCATATGTGTGTACACCACTTCAATTTTAATTTTGAAATATGATTGAAAACTATGGGGGAAATTAATAACAGATGGAACCTTATGCAGCATTTTATCTCTAAGATGACTATGGTAAAAATAGGGAGAGATTGATGGGGAAATGACATAGAAGGAAATTAGAAAGAGATACTATGTCTTTTATATGTGATCTTAACTGCATTGCAAAAAATGCAGTAAGTTTTATAACTTGGAAATCAAACTGTAATCCTTTTAATTAAACCATTAAAACTTGAAATGCTAATATCACTGAACTATGATCTTACATCTACTGTTAGACAGAAGAATAGGAGTATGATTTTAAGATGCTTGAGAATGAATTGTTTATCAATAGGAAAAAATTGTGCAGGATGTTCTTAAAATTATTTCCATGATATAACAGATTTAGTTAATAAACAAGTAAAATCAATCAGAGAAGTTCAACTTAACTGCTGTTTGAAACAGGCATATAATTTCAATTATTTGAGATTCATAATAAAAATTTTAATAGATCTACTATAAATAGAAATTAGATAATACATTTGCCTGTGGTGTGGTGGATATATTTTTTATTATTATAAATGAATGCAAATGGCAAAATAATCCATGCAAATCAGCATAGTGATAGGGAACTAAAAACAGTCAAAACAATACTTTTTGCCTACAAGATCAAACAATTAACAATAGCTTACATTGCTAGAACAGCATCAGACTCAATGAAGTCTTGCCACAAGAATAAAGCCAAACTCTTCAGTAGAGCTTGCCTTCAACAGAGACATTAAAGCTTAGCTGAGCCCCTAATGATTGGCACCACTAAGTTTGTTTCAAGTAATGTCTATATCTGGCAGTAGGCATTCCATTGCTCCTTACCAAAAATTGCAATTATTTAATTAGCCATAACACCTGAGAAACACAACAGCTAATCAAGAGTGAATGTGTCATCAGATGACTGAAATATGTGTCTTATTTGGGAATAGAAAGTGACACTCAACTTGCTCAAGAAGACAGAAGCAAGTTGAGTAAATCTTAAAGTGCTATCAACCATAATTTGACTCAGAAGGTAACATAGGTTCTCATAAAGTAAGCCCAGTATTATTGCTTACAATCCTAGTTCTGTCTGATAATAAGTTCCATGGAAATCAAACTTGTTTAAAATTAGATTAAATGAGAATATTGTAGTATGACATGAACATTTGGCTATGTAGAATAACTACCGAACAGTGATAATAAATAGAACTTTATTATTATTTCAATGTGGCAGCCATAATATGATATTGTCTGGTGATAATGAGATTCCTTGAACATCATAATTACTGCTTATATAACAATGAAAAGTGTGCATTTATCTATATAAATGCAAATGGAAATAAAAGGAACTGAGAAGCTGGTTTGCTAGTGTTTTCGCATTTTGTGCCAAAAAATTAGAGAAACCTCTCAGACCACTTGGAAACCCAGCTTTATCATGACCAGGGAACTGTATGCAAAAGCAAATACTTTATCATAGCAAACAAAACTTACATATGACCCAGCACTGTATGCAGCTAGACTTACCTCAGATCCAGAAAAATCCCAGGGTCTGACAGATTTTGCAGTTTATGGCAATCTTGGCCTTGATACTTTTTGGGGTGGGGAGAAGTAGGAAATCTGTCTTAATGGGTTGAACCAACCATTTCCCACAATATACACAGTATTGTTCTGAGTAATTGTATGCAGCTAGAAGGGCAGTTATATTTTTTCAACTGGAAATGTTGAGCTAAGATGACTTATCAGATAGAGATAGACATTTTTTTTTCTCTAGTCTCAATTGGATTTAGATTAGGCTTTCCAAATGGAGAGCAAGTATTTTTTTCCCTCTGAATTATCTCACCTTTAAATATTTCAGTTGAGAAGCCAGCTTTCATATTATAAAACATACAGCAAAGGGAAGCCAAAGGAGCTACTGCTTGACAAAGGAAATCTGAACATCACGGATAGATAGAATTGTGGAATAATTGGAGTTGTAATGGAATAATTGTTGCAAGAACTGGGCAGGAAAAAAGAAGACTTCATCACAGACTGAAGATACCATTGTTTTATATGGTGCTGAATTAAAACAAAATAAATATGTAATTTTATGAGTCAGAAGATCAGTTTTAGCTTTTTAGAAATAAAGAAGAAAAAACAAAATCATTGCCTCAAACGAAGCACTAAATTATTAATAATATTACATTAGGGATATTAAAAAGGAATGCTGAAAGGTGTGTGGGGCTATAATTTCTGGGAGTATTTGAATTCTTCAATTTCAGAAACAAGTTTCAGAATTTCCATAAATATCCTGCAGCAATGTATGTATGAAAGCAAAGCGATTCGTAAGATTTCTGTGGGATACATCATAGAATTAAAAAATCATCAGAGAATTAAGAAATAGAAGTTGTTTGGAAATACTGGTTTTCATTTCACATTTCAGTTTCTTGTAACAAGATTTCCTAATGTTTGCAACATAAATATTATTAGCTTTTCTGTTTCCAGTTTCATGTTACCTAATCTAAATATCCAGACAGATAATACAGCCACAATCTAAGCTATCTGTGGCAGTTAATTAACCCAGTTAACATATGTTATCATGAGTTTACAATAGTTCTCAAACTATTTTTCAATCTCTTGATGATGTTTTGTATCAATAAATTCACATTAGTATACCCACCTACTTTAACACCCAACTTTTTCTCATATCACAGAATGTATCTCAAGAGCAACATTTCTCAAAAGGAGAAATTTAGATTTCATTTATTATATCCCCAGCCAGTTCATCTAAAACTTGCATTGCCTGGGAATGAAATATTGGAGAAGACTGATACAGGTTTTTTTTTACATTATATTTAAATATTTGGCTTAGCTTGCAAATATTCCTGGAATCTAAATTGAAAACACAATTTAATACAATTTTAATAATTGTTCAGACTACAACCTTAGGGGGGGGGAAACAAAATTAATTTTGTTTTATGTCCAAATGGCATTTGGAATAACCTAAATCATTTTGAAACATTGTATTTGTAATGAAATTCTGCCCATATATTTGAGCTAGATATCAATATAAATTAACTTTCTTATCATATCTTCCCAGCATACCAAAAATAATGGAAAGGGAGAACCAATTTTAAAAATCAGTGCAATAGATAAATTGAAAAGCTCACTAAAAAGAATAACTGCTGGATTAATCTTCAGAATTTTTTCTGTATAATGATAAACTGTCTACATTGTTATCAAGGCCACAGGACTGTTTAGAGGTCATCCTTCTTGATAATGAAACTTTTATCATTACTAATGTGAAATGATTTTTCCAGATACATATTTCCAGCTATTGTTTAGCCAGCTATGAGTTTTTGCTGAAATGTCAGCTGGCAAGCATGAATATCTCAATTGGGGTGATGTAGTATTTCTATTTATGTCATTTCTTTTTAAAGGGTAAGTACACTGCAGATACGCTAGATCAGATATTTGCTGAGCTACTGTTTTCTAAAAAAACATTAATAATTATTTACATTTGTATTTAATAAACATATAATCACTAATTTAGGTTAAATATCTTTACTGAAGTTTTCAATAAAATAAAACAATTTCAATCATATCTTGCGAGTTTAATGTATTTAAACATATAAATATATATTCCTGTAAATACATTTTGGAATAACTTATTATTGCTTATATTCCAGTTAATTAAAAATAGCATATAATCATCTGCACATCTTTAACAATGTTCATTTTATATTGAGCTCTCTATGATAGATAGATAGATAGATAGATAGATAGATAGATAGATAGATAGATAGATAGATAGATAGATAGATAGATAGATAGATAGATAGATAGATAGATAGATAGATAGATTTAATTTCCAATCATGTCTGAGAAAAGTTACACCACATTGATTCATATCACATGTACACATTCTTTGTCATAGAAGCACTTAATATATACATTTTGACATTTCATTTTATTTCCAAAGATAAGCAGTAGGAAGATTTGCAGCATTATAATAGAACTATTGTATAATGGCCTTAATAAATAATAATCTTAATAATTATTCTTCTTCTTCTTCTTCTTCTTCTTCTTCTTCTTCTTCTTCTTCTTCTTCTTCTTCTTCTTCTTCTTCTTCTTCTTCTTCTTCTTCTTCTTCTTCTTCTTCTTCTTCTTCTTCTTCTTCTTCTTCTTCTTCTTCTTCTTCTTCTTCTTCTTCTTCTTCTTCTTCTTCTTCTTCTTCTTCTTCTTTACTGTTGACTTGTGGCAACTGCTTGGACAAGCAGTTCTCTTAGCAAGACTTTAGAAGTAGTTTGCCATGGCCTCTTTCCTAGGGCTGAGAGAAGGTAACTGTCCCAAAATTACCCAGGTAGCCTTGGGCCTTAGACAGGACTAGAATTCATGTGTCCTGGTGTCCTGGTTCTAGCCTGATACCTTAACCACTACTGGCTTTCTTTTTCTTCATTTAGATGATATGCATTATTACCTTTTCTATGTATTTTTAAAAATATTTTCACATTATCTATTGTTCTGAAACACAGTTTCAATCATTACAAATATCTGGAAAGGAAAGGACCCATAAAGGAGGTGGAAAGAAAATTAGTAACAAGGGAGAAGAAATACAGGTAGCTTGGAACTGCAAGAGAAAAAGTAAAGCTCAGAGTGGAACTGAGGTCAATAAATGATATGAAAAAAACAAAAAATGCTTCTTCAGATATATTGAAATAAAAAGGTAGAGAAACAGTTTAGAAAAGATTGCCATCAGCTTATTGAAGAAGACAGAAAAAAGGCAGGTAACAAAGGAAAGGCATATCTATTCAGTTCTTACTTTGATTCAGTTTTTTCCAACAAAAAAGGCATTTGTTCTGCTAGGGCACTGTAAGAAGGAGGATTGAGATAGACAGAAATCTCTATGACCAATTGAACTGCATCCTAGAATACTCAAGGAACTTGCTGGATTGCCTAAAGTTAACAAATTCTGGCCCATTACTTCTGAAAAATCCTGGAGAATTCACAAAGTACAAAATTATGGTCAACTTTTACTGAACTTAGAAGCTACGCAGGGTCAGCTTGCTTAATTGTTACTTTTTTAAAAAGTGTGGGATACATGGCATGATATTTAGCTGAAAGCTCATTGAAAAAAAATAGTTGTTTCTTTTCAAGGTTCAATCATAGGTCTGATAATCTTCCACATTTTCATTAATCACTTTACTGAGCAGTTATTAGGAAATGCTAAGCATATTTAAAGATTATAACAGATTAAGTTGAGTAGGCTGGATAATACAATAGAAGGGAGAAATAAATGTCAAAATCATCTTAATAAATTCTAAATGTAATCTGATAATAACAGTAGTAATAATTTAACATAGAGTTCTTCATCTACCAAACAAATCAAATGCACAATATAAGATGACTGATGGGTTGTTTTACATTAATAATTGTGAAATTGTGAAAAAAATAAATATTGGAAGACTAACTGATTGCACACTAAATCAACATTGGATCTATATGATCTATGTTCTTTATTTCTCTATTTTTTGTAAATAATATTTTGACTTACTTATTATAATGTTAATATCCTGCCTACTTTAAATGACTGTACTGTAGTAGTTAATAGTCTCATAAGCATTAAACCTAATAATTAACATGAAATTTTCAAATACTATTCCATAAGGTCAAGTTAATAACATAGCAATAAAAATTACACATTTGGTATCAATCATAATTAAGGAAATAAGCAATATTATTTACTTTAATAAAAAAAAACACTGAAAGGTTAAGAAGAAAGACAGATGCACCAACCTTGTCCTGCTCTCACCAGAGGTTATGCAAGAGTGTGATCAATGCTATCCCAATCCCATATCTGGGCCTGAATACAGATTGAATGTACTTGAAGAGTTCTTTAAAGCTGCTCTGCATCCATTTTCCTCACAACCTTTCCGATAAAGAGAAGCTTGAAAGTTGGATGAAAATTGTCCAAGACCACTGGATCTAATGGTGAGCTTTTGAAGAGGGGATGGGCCACTAATTCTTTAAGACATAGTGGAACCACACTCGCTCTTAAATAGGGATTAACCACCATCAAGATTCAATCATAGTCACCTCCTGAAAGACTATAGCCAACCCAGACATGGCTGCGCTAATAGTTGACAGAACCCATCCACTTCATTAGCCCAATTGGATCAAACTCTTTCCAGATAATCCAACTCCATCTTTCATAAATGTCACCATTATGTTGTTTTGGTAACAGTAGGTGTTTTCCTTTATGTGAAATAATCCAACATTAAGTACTTATTCTTATTTTATTGTTATTAATTAATGCCAGATGATGGCATTATCCTTGATCAGTTGAGGTGATCAATTGAAATGTAATATATATTGCTATCCCTGTATGATATGCCATATGCTAAATAAATAAGTGGATCAGATCTGTTTCTTCATGTTATGGTAGTGAAGGTATGGTTGCTTCACATGGACTTAATCAGGTGAAATCATGGATGTACCTCTGGCTGAAATTTGCTTATAAGGCCTCTAGATGCTTCAGCAACCTTAATGTAGTGATCAGGGAAAGATCAGAACATTAGAGAAATCCATTCAGTCCCAGTGCTTGGAGCTGTGACTGTCTGGATGGATCAAAGCAAGCTCAAATTAAGTCCTGCAAAATAGAATCAAAGTTATTAGGAATAGATCTGGCTCTATCTTAGTTCCAGTTTTAATTTTGAATGGGATCAATGTCTACAAATGTGCACATTCTACAGGTCTTTACTCGATTTATCTGCAAGTCATTATCTCCTGAGAAGATATGATGGCATGCACCATATATTTCTTAGAAAATACCTTTTGAAGGATCCCATCCCATATGAGGTGAAGTGAATGATACTTGATCGCATGACTTCTCAGTTGCATACCCATGTTTTGGAACAACTTTCATCCCAAGGTATGTAATACCTTGAATCTCCTGGCTTACAAGCTATTAAATAGCTGTAAAACTATTTAAAACTTGGGTATTCCTTAGAACATTTGGCGCTAATATTACATAGGCTTCCTATATTTGTCCTTAATTTTATGAATTGTGTTTTGGTTTTTATTACAGTCTATAAATCTATATAATTTATGGCAAATTTAAGAAACAGATTTTCTTATAGTCACAGAGAAATATCTATTCTGGTATATTCAAGTGTTATTGATTTGTCTATTATTTATCATGTGCCTTTGGCAATTTTAAATAATTGGGAAGTTGTTCTACGGAGGATCCAATTAGTTACATGGGTGCATTAAGGCATCCTGTGACAAAAAAAAGAGGAATGGATATAAAATTACAAAATACAAAATTATAACATTTACAAAGCCATAGTAACTGTAGAAATTATTTAACTATGATATGAACTGAAAGATATATCGCACACAAAATCTTCATTCATCTTCACCAATTTTACTTTATGAGAAAAACACATATTTGTCTTATATTTGCTTTTTTTAGCAATATGGTTGCTACTTTTAAAATGTTACTTTTAAAACTGAATCACAACAAAATATTCTACAGAAAGGAAATGTAAAATCACTTTCCTGGTATTGAGGTTGGTTCATTTAATAGTCACAAAGAGAAAACTCTATACTCCTGTAAAAATCCTTGCTTTTCTATATTTTTACTTTAACAGTGTTGTCTCAGAGCTGTATTAAGGAATCTCATGTCAAATCTGTGAGGAAGAAAATGTAGAATTCAGCATATGTTCATTTAAAGAGTAGAGATTCAGTGTTTTTTTTTTAGTTGCATTTCTCAGTATTTGAATATCACACTGAATAGCTAGTTGATTAAGATGTGATGAGAAGTTTGCTCTATTTGTCCTCATAAATCATAAATCAATGTCCAAATTCACAAAATAAAAATTGGGTACTAAAGGATTACATTATCCAGATTTTTTCCATTTTCTTTCAGTTGTGTCCTTTTTTAATTAGGTTGACAATGGAGCAACAATTATAAATTTGAACACTTTAAATTGAAATATTTAATTTTGCAAAAAAAAAGTTCTTGTTCCAATTTTAGAAGTCTGGAAAACAATATTGTATTTATACCACCTCCCTCTCTATATAAATAGATATAATATATATAAATAGATATAATTAAATCCATCCACAGCCTTCACATAGCAAAATGATATTTGGGGCTGCAGCATTCACATTAGGTTTCAAGTTCTCTGGCTCCTATTTACTCTTCTTTCAAATTGGTATTTTCAATGCCCCAGGAAGATCATTTAATGTGTTGTTCCTCTGTAGCCTTCACAAATATAAGTATTTAAGGATGCTTGAAGGAAATCTTTGTTGTGTGCTTGGCATATTTGATTGGATCCATCTTGAAGTAACAATATCTGTAATAATTTACAGAGAAAAAAAGTAAACTAGAGCAATACTTGGTGTAAATGTATAAGATTTCTACAAGTGTTATTGGAACTGCAGCTATGAGCAATGTTGGAATATTCAATCTTTACTCTATTCTTTTAACTATAAATTTAGCTGCCTTAATAAACAGAAAAAGTATTCCATGGAAGTGTTTGAGGTATATTGTCAATACTTCCCCACAAGATAGCTATCCTCTTCTCTTTTTCACCAGAAGAGCTGTAAATAGGTTTTGTTTGCTACCTTGCAGATTATTTTTAGTCAGCCAAAGTAAGTTTAAAAAAGCTGCATTGATCTTTCCACATTGAAAACTACTTAATCTAAAGAAAACTCTTGTACAGAAAATGTTTAAAAATAACTATAGCACTAAAGAGCAGCTTGTAGAGTTTTAATGAGATGTTGTGTTCAGCAGAAGTTTAGCATTCTCACAGCAGAGGATCAATACTGCCTTATTTCATTTAGGTATTTTGAGGAACCACACTGCATAGTGAACTGATCCTAGAACATTAGTTTTTAACCCTCATTTGATTCTTACACTCTTCTTGTAAGGGCAGTAACAGATAGAGAACCACACAACTGAGTTGGCATTAGATTTCTGTTTATAGGCAGCATATAATATACCAGGTTTTAGCTGGAAGAACTAAATTAAACTGCTGAGAACCATTGATCATCTGTCATCTTCACAAGCCAAACTAAAGAACAATATATGTATACACACACAAACCCACACACACACACAGATACACACACACACACATATGCAACCAAGTTAACAAAAATATATTTTTCATGCATTATTCCCCATGTTTATTGCTTTTTCATTTTTAATGTAGATAATATGGTTCTTATCTCTTGTGTGCATCACCATTGTATTGTATTTACTTATGTTTTAAAGCTTGTGTGTTGTTTTTATGCTAGTTGCCTAGATAACCCAAGTATTAGGTAAATATTTTGTTTGTTTATTTATATTTATATTAATTTATATAGCCACCCATCTCATCAAAACCAACTCTGAAAAAAATCATAAGAGTAAAGATCACAAAAACTGAAGATACAAAGCATATACATGCTGTTAAGAGAAAAATATACTGAACTAAAAATGTAATTTCTGGATTACTTAGACCGTAGATCTAAGTAAATCCAGGATTCTAGACATACTTGGCTTTCATTGTAGTTCTACAACTGGCATGTTTTTATGGTTTCAGAGGAGAATGGATTCTGTCATAACTAGTGTTTTATACTGACAAAGGATGCTGGAAGTGAGAAAAAAATTAATGCTGCTCAGAGCTATATTAAATCTACTTCTTCTACTACTTCCATAGCTGATAAAATCCAAATAAAATCCTTGCTGAGTCTCCAGATCACAAAAAACGTCTCTTGGCGCCCATTCAGTTTTTACCTGTTTTTCAAAATAAATATTTTTTACAAAAGATAAATTGAACGCTAGGATACTGTGAATCAATTCACTAGACTCTAGCATTATAATTATTTACAGAAATTCTTCTGGCTTCCACAAAGGCCTAGCTATATTTTTAAAAATGTAGCTGACCATGCCTAACATGGCAATTCTTTTGTGAGTAGTCATACTGTGGACATTCAAAATCCAAATGTCCCAACCCAAAATCTTCTGCTAGCATTTTAAGAGTTTTTGAATCTTAGTGCTGTTAATATCAATAATGGTCAAACCACATCCTTAAATCCCAAAATAGTTTTAAAGGAGTTGCTATTGTAGCCATATTATCAGCCATATTAACAAGCACCTCCAAATCTGTCTATTTTAATTTTAGAAACCTGATTTTGCTGTTTCATTCTGTAAAGTCTTTCACAATAAAGCAGATTGAGCTTAATATTCAAGATTATAAATGCAAATCAATAAAATATATTTCTTAAAAATCCATGTGTATTGTTAGAAGACCTTTCTGTTTAATGGTACTTCCTTTTCTAAATGACTGACTATTCAAATCACTGAAAAGGAAATAGCAAACAAATTAAACAAAGCTATTACATAAGTGGCTTTTTATGTTAGGCAGATGGATTTTGTATGCTGAAAAAAGTACACTTCCATAAGGTCACTGGAGGTGGGCCATGGGGTTGATAGAGACCTCCCTATGGGCTGGAAGGAACCCATAACATCCCCCCCCCAAAAAAAAATGAGCCACACATTAAAAAATGCTGCACTGTTCATGACAGTTTGAATGTGGAGAAGCTGCATCATGTATGATGTTACATTAAAAAAATGTTAAAGTGTGATTAACACAATAGCTGAACCAGTGAAATGCTATCGCTGTGGGGACAGAGCAATACAGCAATAAGACAGCTGTTCCTTTATGTATTCTCATTTAAAATGCTTCCTAGGAATCATACCTTCCATGGGCAGCTGGAATAGTGCTAAGCTACAGTTTCCAGGAATCTCTTCACTTTGAATTTCCTCATAAAACATAGTTATAGTTTAGTGGAGGCTAAAGGAAGCACCCTCCTGTTTCTTTTTTTCTTGCTGATGGAAAGCAGCATCCATGGATGAGTGGAGCAGTGCCAAAAAAAGTCAAGACATCTCAATCAAAGTCACAAAAGAACAGAGTTTTGATCATGTTGCTATGAACATCAGATATTTGCCACTGTTGCAAACATTATGTTGATTTTTGATCTCCCTAACCCCACAAGACCATTGTCTTTGAAGAAGATTAATGGTATGGGGGAACTAAATGAAAAGGATGCAGTATTATACAAATATAGTTAATATATAAGACCAGGTCTTATATTAATTTTTGTTCCAAAAGACGCATTAGGGCTTATTTTCTGGTTAGGGCTTATTTTTGGGGAAATATGGTACTAAATGCATCCATCTGACTGACAATCTTAACTGCTCCTTATTTTGGGGGTGAGGCTTATATTACAAGCATCCTGAAAAATCATGATAGGTCTTATTTTCAGGGAAACACTAGCAGAACCTTACAGCCTTGCAAGCCTTTCATAGATGCATATCAGCTACACCCAGACAGCCACAAGTAATTGTTTTCTGCCTCCTACACAATGATATCAGAGAAGCAACTCAATAAAAAGGTGCAATTACAAAGCTGCTTCAAACTTCAGCAGTACCTATAAGGGCTGGAAGGTAGAGAATAATACAGGGCTAAGTGTAGGATTAAAGGACCAAAAAGCCCTTGAACAGAGTCCCAGTCCTTAAAATGAGGGCTTGGGAAAAAACTGGAGCAATACTAATATATTGCTGGAAAAGATGGGCAGTGGAAAAACACAGGGAGAAAGTGAAACCTATGGGTTTATTAAGTATTGTCACTTTTCACATAGTTATAACATTGTCAATTACCTGTGTCTAATTATATATTTATAATTAGATTAGTTGTATATATTTGATTTAACACAGCAGAAGTTTATATTTTGCATAATACATCAACTTTATGTACATGATAAAAGATTTTGATATGTGGTTTGTACCATTACTTAATTGGAACCTTATCAGAAACTGTAAATAGAACTCAAACCACTTAGAAAAGTAACTCGTAAATATATTAATTCAACTTTTTTTTACATTAATATGTACCTATTTGTGACAATGACCTCTTTATATTGAGAGGCAAAAGGAGACTGGACACACCAAAGGCATATGGAGTTTGGTTACTTTTATTCATATCAGCCCTTAGGCTATATGATAGAAGCTTTTGTTCCCATTTTGTGGTAGGGAAGGACAATACATAAATAGGAATCTGGAGCTATTGAAGGAAATTTATCTTTAAAAGCTCAAAGTCAGCCTACTCCAAGATGGGTAGCTTTCAACAATCTCAGATTCATATATTCCTTTTTGCATTTCTATTGTATCAACCTTCGGCTGCAAGCACCTAATTCCTGTATATTACTCTGCAGGTGTGCTGTTTTGAGCCAGTCTGCTAGTTTGAAGGAAAAAGTAAATAAAATGATTTCTTTCTCTAGTTTTAAAATATTCTTACATGCATAACGTGGTGAATTGTCTTTGTCTCTAGGGCACAGCTAGGCTTTCTCAGGGATTTCACTGGGGTCATCAATATTTACTTTTCCCTTGAGAAGCGTATGAAAGAATAGCATGAGGAACGCTATATATAGGAAAATACATTTGGCTTCTTTCAGATTCCTGAGTCTTCACCAAATGAGTTTCGAAATTGGCAAAAGGGTGAGCTTTAAAAAGAATCCTTAACCTCTGAAATCTTTGTCCTAAAGAGGTATCGTTAGGGCCATTGGTTTGAAAGAGTGTTTTTAATGAACCAGCAGACTCCTGGTCAATTCCCTTTGAGAATCAAGCGATAAGCAGCCACAGGACGTCATCTAAGGTTTCACTGGGTAGTTCTGCTTGACACAATGACCACTCTACATGTACCTTACTAGAACTGAAGGACCATCTCCAGTTCACAGCAAGGGAAGAAGTAAAGCCCTTCTTTGAGACAAAGCTAAGCTTTCTCTCAATGCATAACATTACTTAGATATTTAGAAGTTTATTTTACAGTGCCCTTGCCAGTGGGGATGTTAACTGAATCTTCCTTTCCAATTTTGTGTCAATGAATCCTGACTCTTCTGCATTCCTCTGAATATTACCTTGTATATTTAGATTATTCTGTGTACTATAGAATAGTTCTTTAGAACTATAATTAAATAGAGAGTTGAAAAAGAAAACTATCCTTAAACTTGTGTGTGTGTTGTTTACTGATATGTTTCTAAATAATATATGTTCCTATATATTATTTAGAATATATATGATCTATTTCCATTTTTGTTGTACCTAGCAAGTACCTAGTAAATATAATTGATAAAATATGTTATATTAACTATATATTATAGTGTGTAAATATATAACATTTGTATATATTTACAATAATATGCCTTTGAATGTTTTTTTAAAACGTGACAATTACATTGCAGAATTCTGACACTCACCAGGAATTACTATTCACACTCATCACCAAGCTGGTCACACTAATTTCTTGTGTCTAAAACTGTTACTTATCAGATCAGTCTGATTTTGCTTCAGTTTAATAGTGTGCATAATGTATCATAATTTCTCTTTAAACACCTGTCAGGCATTCTCCATTTAGAATCATTTCAGATGTAGTTATCCATTTAGTCTATAACATGTACTGATTGTTAATTGCTTCTTTATCCTACCTTATTTTCATTAATATTTGCCAGGGTGTCAGATGTGGGAAACCAAGAACAATATGTATAAAAGCTTATAGTAGCTATTTTATTGCTGTTTACAGAATATGGACAGAATCTTACCAGAGTAAAGCACACTCTGCATAACTCTGATGAGTGCTGTCAAAAATTTAGGCAGTGGTGGGCCAATAATAATCCCTCTTGCACCGCTTCTCACCTACCAATGATTCAAGGCTGGTGTTTTTCTTTACTCGTCCCGTAACTCAGTGCCAGATTCCACCATACAGAGTCATTTTAGTATAATAATGGTTCTATAGTTTATGCTATTAATTTTACTATACTACTATACTATAATCATTTAAGTACTTTATTCAAATTGCATTATGCCTTACTATATTAATTTTATTCCCAAATTCTTAAACTAAGCTGTACTGCTGTATGTAGCACTTGTTTACTTCTACTCTGTTCTGACTTCCTGTTGCCAAGACCAGCTACATTTAATGTGAACAGTCAACCAGTCACTGCCTTGGTTCTATATCAGTTATTTACAAAATCGTCTCCTTGTACCTTCTCATTTTGTCTAGGGGTTCCAAAATATCTTTGAAATTAATTTTTGGCAATCTTATTGACGTTATTTTCCTTTTATCTTGCAGTATAACTAGGATTCTGAAAGTTAAAATGCTAAAAAAATGACAAGCTAGCTGAATGAGTAGCTTTGAGTTCTATGTCCCAACAACAGAAGAAAGAAATTTAGAAAACTTCCAGATATAAACTTACTGTGATAAAGATGAAACTATCCTAGACAGTTTATTACATAGATAACAATGGAAATTGTTGTCTTCTGTTTGGCTGTTCAGTATTACTTCATATCCCACTTTCTCATTTATATACTGTTATTTGGAAAGCAATTTAGCCCAAAGTGTGGCTAGCTAGCATTCATTTGTTAATCCAAACCATGTCATTTTTATGGAACTTGCAATTCAAATTCTATTTCCTTTGTTTAAATGCCAGACCATATCATTTAATGCAATATCTTTCCAGAACTGAAGGCTCAGTGGGGTCACTACATTTGGGCCAACTTGTTTGCTTAATGGTACTTTAGAAGTGAATAACCAGTCATTAGAAACACCATTCAACAAATCATTATTGGCTGTCAATCACCACTTGACTCTGGGCCATTTGCATCACCAACATATGCTAGAGTGGCAATAGGGAACTAAGAAAGTCTTCATAAAAATGTCCACAAGGAACAGTGCCCTCTGATTTGGAAGCAATGAAATCCTTCTGGCCCTCTTCTAGATATGACAGCAGAAACAGAAATTAAAAAATGTCTTGCAACAGTCCCACAACAATTCAAGCACAATGTTAAAATCATTATTGCCATTTTAGATTATTTTGTACAATAGCCTTAATGAAGTGAAACATGAATATGCGTGAGCATATTGAAATGCAGTTGAAATAATTGTTGTCTCTGTTCATTTCCTGTTTGTTCTGGCAAGGTGCCATATATACACCTAAACTAATTATAATTTTGTAATAATTGTTAGATCAAATAACAGACTTCTTTCTAGTGAAAGAATATTTTAATGGTAAGATTAAATATTTACTGAGAATAAGCAAATATAGTTAATGGAAAAAATTGTCAATCAAATCAACTGAAGATTTTAAATGTTATTCAGTAATTTATTTTTTGCTAACAGAAGTTTCAATCATGTTTATTTTAAGCATGGATGGACAAAATTAATTTTGCAATACCCCTAGGGGTTTTGCTGGAAATACATACTCACCTTAAACCTTCCCCTAGTTTACAAGAATAGGACATTCAAGTTCATTGTTCCAGATGTCCCATAAGTAATTGTTTGTGTGAAATTGTACTTGTTTAGTTTGTAGCCTTACATCAGAAGAAAAATACCTGAACTGAAAGAACTGTTGAAGTGATGAAAATCCCGATAATTCCAGGCTAGCCACTAAGTTATATAAAGACATGCAAAGTCAATCTGTCAGACAAGGAAAATAAAGGGCAGCAATAATCTCTGCATCTATTGTCCCAATAGCCAATAAGCAATGGGAAGTTGGTACACATGAAGAGTTTTGGGTAGATTTGAATTCCAATAGATCTACCCAAAACAGCATAATGTGAAAGAACAAAATGCATAGGAAAAAGGAAAGGAAAGGAAGACAGTGCACATACAATCTTCTTTAATTATGCCTAAAAGCAGGGCTTTTTTTCTCATAGAACGCTCAGAACGGAGTTCCGGCACCTTTTGGGGATGGAACCTTGTACGGTAGGCAAAGTGGGTTGTATGACATGTGTGAGTTCCGGCACCTTTTTTTTTTTTACAAAAAAAGCACTGCCTAAAAGTAATAAAAAAAATTGAATAGAGTGGGCATGCTCCAAGGCCCTTGCCTTAATGCTGCCTTCTAGGAAGAGTACCTTTTCTTTAACAGCCCCTTTCCTTTGAGATCCAGCAGGCCCCATCCTCCTTTCTTTAAAGTTTTGTAGAGCTGGCTTTTCTGCTAGGCACTGGGAGAATAAGGCTGGAAGTCACAGATTGTAGAGATGAATGGACACAGTTTGGGATTGGGTGCCTGGGTTTAGTCCCCTTTCTTTATTGTTTTGTTGTCTTGATTTTATTGTTGTTAGCCACCCAAAGTTTTGTGTCACAAGATGGGCAACCATATAAATCTTATAAATTAAATAAATAAAAGTTCTTAAAAAAAGAAAAGGAATTCTTGTGATTGATAATTCTGCAAAGAAAAAGTGAGGGCAATATTTTCAAAAAAATGAAGAGAAAGCTGAAACCTAAACCATTTTACTAATATATGATTTGAACCTCATCCTCATCCCTCTTCTAGCAGAAGACATATTAATTTCCTGTTGAATATTACTAAGAATAATAGTAAACATTTTTAATCATTCAAAAAGATTTTCAGTAAATTACATTTCATGCTGATGCCTACTTTCTATTGTGATAAAATATACAAGAGGCAGTTACAGCAAGAAAATAAAATATTTGAATAGAATTAGCATATGGAAGAAATCCTCCAAAGTTTTAATTCCCTGTCATTTCTCTGCAGATGCTGGTTAGGATTTTAAGTTTTAATTTACATGAGAATGCTTTCTTTTCCAAGCATTTTGGGTATTTTTGTGCAGATTAATCTTCTCTGAGTTGCCTAAAAAAGCTTTTAAAATGAAAGCCTTTAGAACCAAAATCAGATCACATCAAATATAAATGGCTGCATAAGTACATTTGCATTTGCTGCTTTAGCAGCAAAAAGAAGTGTCATTGATTAAAAAAACAATTTATATAATAATTCTGTTATATACATATTTATTATGTATGCACTCCTTCATGGATTACTGCCTTGTCGTGGCGAAGGGGCTTGCGTAACTCAATGAAGTTATGAGCTATGCCGTGCAGGGCCACCCAAGACGGACAGGTCATAGCAGAGAGTTCTGACAAAATGATCCACTATGGCAACCCACTCCAGTATCTTTGCCATGAAAACCCCATGGACAGTACTAAAAGGCAAAAAGATATGACGCTGGAAGATGAGGCCCTCAGGTCGGAAGGTGTCCAATATGCTACTGGGGAAGAGCAGAGGGCTAGTACTAGTAGCGCCAGAAAGAGTGAAGTGACTGGACCAAAGCCGAAAGGACGCTCAGCTGTGGATGCATCTGGTGGTGAAAGGAAAGTCCGATGCTGTAAAGATTTTTTCTCCATAGGAACCTGGAACGTAAGATCCATGAATCAAGGCAAACTGGATGTGGTCAAACAAGAGATGACAAGACTGAACATTGACATCTTAGGAATCAGTGAACTAAAATGGACAGGAATGGGTGAATTTAATTCAGAGGACCATCAGGTATACTACTGCGGGCAAGAATCCGTCAGAAGAAATGGAGTAGCCTTCATAGTCAATAAAAGAGTAGGAAAAGCAATACTGGGATACAATCCCCAAAATGACAGAATGATCTCAGTGCGAATCCAAGGCAAGCCATTCAATATCACAGTAATCCAAGTCTATGCCCCAACCACTGGTGCTGAAGAGGATGAAATTGACCGCTTCTATGAAGCCCTACAGCACCTTATAGAATCAACACCAAAAAATGATGTCCTTATCATCATGGGGGATTGGAATGCTAAAGTAGGAAGCCAAAAGATAAACAGAATAACAGGCAAGTTTGGCCTTGGAGTACAAAATGAAGCAGGGCACAGGCTGATAGAATTTTGTCAAGAGAATACGATGGTCATAGCAAACACTCTTTTCCAACAACCCAAGAGATGTCTCTACACATGGACATCACCAGACGGTCAACACAGAAATCAGATTGACTATGTGCTCTGCAGCCAAAGATGGAGAAGCTCTATACAGTCAGTAAAAACAAGACCAGGAGCTGACTGTGGCTCAGCTTCTCGTTGCAAAATTTAGGCTTAAATTGAAGAAAGTAGGGAAAAACACTAAGGCCACTCAAGTATGAACTAAATCATATCCCTGATGAATATACAGTAGAGGTGACAAATAGATTTAAGGAATTAGATCTGATAGACAGAGTGCCTGAAGAACTATGGACGGAGGTTCGCAACATTGTACAAGAGGTAGCAACTAAAACCATCCCAAAGAAAAAGAAATGCAAGAAAGCAAAATGGCTGTCTGAGGAAGCTTTGCAAATAGCTGAGGAAAGAAGGGAAGCGAAAGGCAAGGGAGAAAGAGAAAGATACACCCAATTGAATGCAGAATTCCAGAGAATAGCTAGAAGAGATAAGAATGCCTTCTTAAATGAACAGTGCAAAGAATAGAAGAGAACAATAGAATAGGGAGAACCAGAGATCTCTTCAAGAAAATTGGAGATATGAAGGGAACGTTTCATGCAAAGATGGGCATGATAAAGGACCAAAATGGCAGGGACCTAACAGAGGCAGAAGAGATTAAGAAGAGGTGGCAAAATTACACAGAAGAACTATACAAGAACGAGCTTAGCATCCCTGATAACACGATGGGGTGGTCACTGACCTCGAGCCAGACATCCTAGAATGTGAAGTGAAATGGGCCTTAGGAAAGCTGAGCAACAACAAAGCTAGTGGAGGTGACAGTATTCCAGCTGAGCTATTCAAAATCTTAAAAGACGATGCAGTAAAAGTGCTACACTCAATTTGCCAGCAAATTTGGAAAACTCAACAGTGGCCACAGGATTGGAAAAGGTCAGTTTACATTCCAATTCCAAAGAAAGGCAATGCCAAAGAATGTTCAAACTATCGCACCATTGCACTCATTTCACATGCAAGTAAAGTTATGCTTAAAATCCTACAAGCTAGACTCCAGCAGTATGTGGATCGAGAACTTCCAGAAGTACAGGCAGGATTTCGAAGAGGCAGAGGAACTAGAGATCAAATTGCCAACATACGCTGGATTATGGAGAAAGCTAGGGAGTTCCAGAAAAACATCTACTTCTGCTTCATTGACTATGCTAAAGCCTTTGATTGTGTGGATCACAACAAATTGTGGCAAGTTCTTAAAAGAGATGGAGTACCAGACCATCTTATTTGTCTCTTGAGAAACGGGTCAAGAAGCAACAGTGAGAACTGGACACGGAACCACTGATTGGTTCAAAATTGGGAAAGGAGTCCGGCAAGGCTGTATTCTGTCGCCCTGCCTATTTAACTTATATGCAGAGCACATCATGAGAAAGGCAGGGCTAGATGAATCAAAAGTTGGAATTAAGATTGCCGGGAGAAATATCAACACCTAAGATATGCAGATGATACCACTCTAATGGCAGAAAGTGAAGAGGAACTAAAGAGCCTCTTGATGCGGGTGAAGAAGGAGAGTGCAAAAGTTGGCTTGAAACTCAACATTAAGAAAACCAAAATCATGGCATCCGGCCCTCTCAATTCCTGGCAAATAGATGGGGAAGAAATGGAGGTAGTGACAGATTTTATCTTCCTGGGCTCTAAGATCACCACAGATGGGGACTGCAGCCAAGAAATTAAAAGACGCTTGCTCCTGGGGAGGAAAGCTATGGCAAATTTAGACAGCATACTAAAAAGCAGAGACATCACCCTGCCAACAAAAGTACGTATAGTCAAGGCCATGGTTTTCCCAGTTGCAATGTATGGCTGTGAAAGTTGGACCATAGAAAGGCTGAACGCAAAAGAATTGAGGCCTTTGAACTATGGTGCTGGAGAAGACTCCTGCGAGTCCCTTGGACTGCAAGGCGATCAAACCGGTCAGTCCTAGAGGAGATCAACCCTGACTGCTCCTTAGAAGGCCAGATACTGAAGTTGAAACTCAAGTACTTTGGCCACCTAATGAGAAGGAAGGACTCACTGGAGAAGAGCCTAATGCTGGGAAAGATTGAGGGCAGTAGAAGAAGGGGACGACAGAGAATGAGGTGGCTGGATGGAGTTACTGAAGCAGTAGGCGTGAGCTTAAATGGACTCCAGAAGATGGTAGAGGACAGGAAGGCCTGGAGGAACGTTGTCCATGGGGTCGTGATGGGTCAGACACGACTTCGCAACTAACAACAACAACATTGAGGATAGAGAAATTTTTTGGGAGAGATGCATGAAGGCAACCATGCATACCTTTGAACTGAATCTCCAGATCAAATTCTACTACAGACTAATATCTCGTCATGGACAGTCTCTGATGTTATCATGATAAAAAGCTGTCTTAGTACTATTTAGTTATTTGGCAGTGTTTCATTGTGTCAAAGGTAATTGAGCAGATTCTATTAAACCTATATTTCATGGGGAAAATTTTTAGCATCTAAACCAGTGATGGCAAACCTTTTAGAGACCGAGTGCCCAAACTGCAACCCAAAACCCACTTATTTATCACCAGGTGCCAGGTGGGCGTGGCCCACTGGGTGGGCGTGGCTGTGGTGGTCATGGCAGGGTGGGTGTGGCCAAGGTGGGCGTGGTCACCTCGATGTTGCTCATGGGGAGGGATGCCTGTGGGGGCCGGGCAGGGTTGGGGGAGATCCAGGGGGTCTCTGGCAGGTGGAGTGGTGGGCAGGAGGCTCATCCTGTGGGATGAGGTGAGGCAAGGCGAGGCAGGGTGGGGGTGCCATTATCTGCCCCTGCACACAGAGGCCAGCGAGCGCATGGGGGCCGACAGTGTCCGTCAGCAGCCACAACCTGCCGGCCCCTCAACTGGCACACTCTGGGGCTACACAGCCCACCATCAGCAGTTCAGAGAAGTGCCCACAGAGAGGGCTCTGAGTGCCACCTCTGGCACGCGTGCCACAGGTTCGCCACCACTGATCAAAACTGTAGAGGGTACGATTGCTCTGAAGAAAGGAAATCCCATCTGTACCATTAAAGTTATGTTGGGATAACTAGGACTGTTGGAAGAATTGCAGTTTCAGTGAAAATCTGTCATCCTGTTCAATTGCTGCAGAAACTGAAGCTGCAATTTTATAAGCATTTAACTTATGAATAAGTCCCATTGAATTTAGTGTGAATAATTTCCTAAGTAAACATCTTAGGTTCCAAAATATAACTTTCAACATCACTCTAATCTAAAAAAAAGCATAGCTGAAGGTAGCTACTTAATCCCTAGAGAGGGGAAGAGGGAAGCAGTGGGAAGGGGATTATGTTCTTGTTTATGCTCTTCTTTTAAAACATTTTTCCTGTTGTAATGGGATAACAGAAAAGAGTTATAATGATCATTATTTGATTGCAGAGGGTTTGCATACCAATAATGTTACTGGCAAAGTTGAGGGGGGAAGGTTTAAAATATTTACTTAAAAAGAAAAAAGAAAGAAAGAAAGAAAGAAAGAAAGAAAGAAAGAAAGAAAGAAAGAAAGAAAGAAAGAAAGAAAGAAAGAAAGAAAGAAAGAAAGAAAGAAAGAAAGAAAGAAAGAAAGAAAGAAAGAAAGAAAAGAAGTAAGAAAAGGCCTATTGTGAAATGACCTCTTGCGATGTTTTTAAATAATTTTGCATGGGTTAGGGTTACAGTTAGGAATACCTTCTGTACCCCATTTGGTAATACTGCTTCAAGGAAGGGAACCCAGCTAAGACCACCCTGTCAAATCTGATGCAATGAGCAGAAACAATAGGGAACAGGTAGCCTCAAAAATAAGCTGGCCTTCATCATGCAGGGATTTATAAGTGGAAATAAGCAGCTTGAATTGCACCCAAAAATCCACTGGGAAGAGCAGAGCTGCTACAAAGATGTGCCCAGAACTATCTATTCCTGCATTCATTGCATTCTGGGCCAGTTGCAACTTCTGAATGCTCTTCAGAGGCAGCCCAATGCAGATTGCGTTGCAAACTGAAAAGTGAGTGTGAGGTAGGAATGACCATGAGGAGGGCATTTAGACACTGTGCAATTTCACTGAACTCTGGGAAGTTTGCAACTGTTAAAAGCAAGAAACAATAATAAAATAATAGAGATCATAGACATCTGGGGGAAAAATCTCATAATCCATAACTGATTAAAAAGTCCTGTAAAGGTTTGACATTCACTTTACCACAAGGTCTCCAACGATCACTACATTTTGGCTATTTTGGGAATATCATCAGGGTGTGAGCTACTGATCTCTTAAGGTAGGCTTCAATAAAACTCTAGAGTCTTGGGCTTACGGTTTGTGATCGCGGCTCCGGCGGACGTGTGGCGAGAGCGCTCTCTCCGCCATCCGGTTTTCCTTTGTCGGAAGACCCTGAAAAAGGTCAAAAGTCGCCCTGGAGAGGCGACCACTGTGAGGAGGACCCTTGATAGATCACGGGAGGGTGGCAGCGACGAAGAAAAGATCGGCCATCAACATGGCCGATCCCTAAGCCGTACCCACCGAAAGCCAAAAGCACCACCAAGCACAACGAAAGCAACGCAGAGGAATTGGGTGAGACCTTACCCTACCTTTCCTGTATCCCAACTATTCTCCTGTAAAAGCCTTTTGAAAATTTCTTCCCCCCTTTTAACTCGGCGGCGTCTGCCTACTTTGGGAATACAAAGCTTTGGGGAAAAAAAGAACAACTAATCTAAACATCTAAATAACTGGACTTCCACCCTTTGGATATTTGGGCCCCCCAAAAGTTCCTGTTTCTACGGGGACCTATTACCTTATCTATCTGTTAAGTTGAAAAAAAGATATATTTTTTAAACTGGATAAAAGCCTCACTTGAGTTTGGAAAAACACTTTACATGCTATCGGGGACATCTTGTGGTGAAACCTGGTATAGCAAGTGTATTTCTTTTGTCTGTGAGACCTGTGAGACTAAGATTTGTCCTCGGCACTATAAAAAAAGATAAGAATTTGGAACAGCTGGGTGGTGAAAATAACTCTTTATAGTGGAGGTGGATGTTTACTGACTTTTATCAAAAATAGCCTCCACTAAAGGACTATCTGTAAACACCACAGAAATGGAGGAATACTACCCACAACTTAACTACAAACTTATACTTGAAAAATGTTTTGAGGCTACTGAGATAATGAACTCCAGACTGAAAGATAAAGATGCCAACCTAAATTTACAAAATGCAGCCCAGACTTCAACCGATGAACTTACAATCCAAAAAGCAACAGAAGAGGAAGAAATTAACATCAAAGTGGATTTTAAAGAATACCAGGTACAATCTACTGAAAACTTTGATAGTCAAACCTTGATCTCAACTAAAAAATCTGTAACACGAAAAGCAACAGAAACTGAAGAAAGCAACATTAAGATGGAAGGTGTTGAAGACCAATATGCACAGCACATCGAGAACCTAGACAACCAAACAACAATTACAACATTGAACATGACTTTTTACTTAAGCCAGATGAAACCGGAAGAAGAAGAAGACCAGACTGAACTGATGACAAATATACTAAGCCAAACATGGAGATTTGAACTACCAGGCCAACAACCCAATGATTACAAAGGGGCCAGCTCCTTTGAAAAATTGATCACTGGATGGTCACCCCTGATTCAAATATCATGTGTAGGAATGAAGGGAGATCTATCTGATGATTTAAAAGCACTGGTATGGAAGCCTGCTTGGCACAAAAAGAAAGCTAGAGTTAGACTTAAAAAATTGGTTTTTTTGTGTGTGTGACTTATAATGGAAGAGCTTAAAATCTCACTTAACGAGCTAAGGAGATTTTAAAAGATATTAACTGACTTAATATTTAGGACTTAGACTTATAAGGGAAATAAAAAATAGCCATTAGAATAATAGTTTTGAATTATAATTTAGAAGTTGAATTGAGACAATAAAGGATATTGTATTAGTAAGTGACGAGGTATTAGGATGAGAAATAGAATATATTTGTGAAATAAAGTAAGAATTTATTCAAGTAAACAATATGTGTATCTTAGATATGACAACTATTTTGTAATGAAATAAGGGAACTTTGGGCTACCCAAAATCTAAATACTATGGATATTAAGCTAATTGGAATACTGTAATTGAAATTAGGTAAAATTTAAATACAGGACATGGACACATATAAGTTAAAATATACTGATAAATGTTTTAATTGATTGAGTCATAATTAGCAATGTCTTAATTTGAATGTGATAAAATAACCAAGGGAAATAGAGAGGAAATTTCTCATGATGTAACCCGACATATGTACGAAAGATCTTGTTATTGGATTATGTATTACCCAATCACCACGCTGCTTCCTTAATATTTGGATTTTTGTAAAATTAGAAAATTAATAAAACTTGTTTTTTAAAAAAATAAAAATAAAACTCTAGAGTCTTTTTCCGGGAAAATCTTATTGACACCTATATTTCTGTACAATCTTAGTGGTTTTTATCAGATTGATATGGAAACATAACCAAGTTGCTTGAGTAGCACAGTTGCCAGTCCCAACTGATGTTTGTAACGGAAGGGTATTCTTAATAAGAATTCTGGTTTAATTTTGTAGTGTAAAATCTGCAGTAAATCAATGGATCTCTTTCCTTCTTTCTTTCCTTTCTTTTAGCAGGGGAGAATTTCTTAATGACTCTCTGTATGCTATTTATCTGCTACTGCTTACATTACCCCCAGTGCAACATCCTTAGTTTTGGAAGTGGTGAAGAGTTTAGATTCAGGTAATTGTTTTTCAAAGAGCTGTTTTCTTTTCAAATCCATAAAGTAACATCAAATAGAAGTGGAAGACAGAGCATTTGTTAGAAAAGCATTTAACGTAATTGCAAAAGCACACCAAAACTGGGAAGGTATTGTCACTTGGAAGATAAATGTGATGCACCAATCTTTCTCTTAGTACTGCAGGAGAGAGAAATAGTATTTTTCACAATTCGGGTGCTGATATTGGAAAACCTGGCAGCAAAATAGTTCAGTAAGGAACTCTTGACTATATGTTCTGAAGCATTTTTTTTATTAGTAGTAATAGTTTATTAAAAGAGATTTATGCAACCATTTTAAACCAAGTCTGCAGAGACCTGCAGCAACAGAATGTCTCCCTAGATTAACAACCCCATTTTACACAAACCTCTTCCTACTGAAACAATGCAAGAACAAGGAAGGACTTAATCCAACAGTATGAATAACAAGATGGAGAAAAACCTATCAATTTAGCTAGAGGATATGCTTAAAACAGTAAAACGTGATTCCCATTTGTCTAGGTGATCACATATTATAGTACTGAAAATTCATAATATATACATTTAAAGATTCCCAATTTAATATTCTATTATTGGTAAGTAAGACTGTAGTATACCATGTTTTCTGTGCACTGAACCAATGCAGGAATAATTTTAAGGAGAAACATTTGTAAGAAAGGGCACCCACATTTATTTTTAATATTAATTTAAAAGGTTTATATGGATGCCCTTTTTAAGCAACTCTGGATAGCTTACAACAACCATAAAACCAATAAATCAATCCATCATAAAAACAATAAAGCAATAAAACAAAAACCCTGTTTTGTAATTGTCCGCCTTGAGTATGCTGTTCCACACGTGCACACACACATACCACAGGTGTAAGGAATCTTTATTAAGGCTTCCGAGCCTAAACTGGTATTCCCCAACAATTGCCTGTGCCGGCACCAGCTCAATCCCAATGAGTTTCACAGGCTATTCAAATGAAGCCAACACTAGTCTTCAAGGCAAAGGCAAGTCCACTAGACAAACTCCCAAGGCAAAGGCAAGTTCCAAGACAAGGGCAAATCCACAGGCAAAGGCAAGACAAGGCAAAGGAAACAGCTGAAAAGACACAATCCAAAGTTCAAGACAAGAACACACAGCAAACACATTGTTCCCAGCATTGTCTCCATCTGTCTGCTGTGCTAAATAGCCAATTTCTGGGTCCAGTACATCAAGAAGGGTGAGGCTGCCTCCTTGTGAATAATTGGGCTGATCTTCGCTGCTCCTGCCTTTTTCTGCCCTACATGTTCTTGGATCAGGTGCAGAAGGCAGTTCCTCTTCCTCATTGCTGACCAGCTGCAGCTACATGCTTTCCCCACCTGAAGCTTCAGGGCTGTCCTGCTGTAATTGTGCTTCAGCCAAATCCCTCTCAGACAGCTGCTTGGAGTTATTGACCAACTCCCCTTCTGACATGCCTGGAACTGGTTCATTTATTTCTGAGCTGATATCTGGAGAGGTGTGTGGGGAAGCATCTGGAGGAGTCATCACATTGGGATGTCCCAAAGCAGGTTCAGCTTCCCCTTCCATGCCTTCCACCCATACAGTTGCAGTATTCTGGTAAAAAGGCAGGTCTTGGTCATCTTCCAAAATGCTGGGGAGAGGCTCTCAAATTACTTGCAGGAGAGTATTCCAGAAGGTAGGGGCAGCCATGGAAAAGGCACCCTTCTGGTCCCACTAGGTGACAAGATTTCAGGGAAGGAACTTGTTTTCAAACTTGTCATCCTGAAGAACTGTAATCACCTTAAGATAATAAATAGGCAATTTCCAAAAGAGATTAGAAAATGAGATTAGCAAATCCAGAGTCTTTTAAAAGGTTTTGCTGAAGTTGTAAGTGTGATGGATGTTCCCTTAGTCTCCCTCATTTAAATGCCTGGGAGATTATTGTCTTGCAGTCTCTTCATGAACAGAAGCCATCTGGAGTATATGTGAATAATCTCCCATCTTCTGGTCCACTTGCCGGTCATCTGGTCTTTGCCGCAGTATCATCTCTGCTTGCTCAGAGACATGTTAATTTGCCATGCCACTCCAGGAAGTCCTGTATTTGGGGATAACATTTATGCATCTATAGTGATTTAAAAGATGAGGGGAGAATGAGTGTCCACTGAATGGCAATGAATGTGTAAAATGGCTAATAGATTTCATTCATTGGTAAGAACTGAGGTTTGATAAGTAAAGGATTTATTGCATAACTTCTTATACCATTAGCAGCTGTCCCCACATCACTAACTTCTAGGAAAATTGTGTTTGTCTCTCTGTGTGTATACTGTATGTGTGTGTGTGTGTGTTAATTTTTAAGTTAAGGATGTTAAAGAAGCAATTACATTTACTGTTAAAATTAGAGAATCTAAAAACAGGTTAGTAGAATTTATAATTTCTTTAATTTTTTAAAATCAAAATCAATATTTATATAATCCCTAGAAGGCTTAATTCATATTCTCATATTTTACATTTTAAAAGAAATAGAAATCAGGTACACATTAAACCTTGGCCAGAAAATATCTGAACATGAATTACTAAAATGTGTCACTTGGGTGCTGGAAATAGCAAATGACATACAATGTTATAACTCTTAATTTTCCACCTCATTAACATTTCAGAATGAGAATGCAGTGCTGAGCTTACAGAAGTCATACTTTTTTTTTGGTCTCCTTAGTGTGTTTGATGCAAGTCATAACTCTCTCTAATTCTACCCACTTGTAAGTGCTTGGCTGAGCCTATTCATTTTAGATACACTACGTTGCAATAATATCAGTCTAAAAATTTGTGAAGCTTCATGAGAAATATATTTACAGTCAATATAAAAATAATGGGCTTATGTGTTCCAGACCAGAAGAAATTGAGCTTTCATAATAGCTACAATTTGATACTAGCTCATACCTCAAAGCCACTTTAACACATATTGCTGCCTAAAGTAAATAACAATATGACAGCTCTTTTCATCCCATATACGAATGGAATTGGCAAATGAAGTCTTTATCTAATAAGGGATATTTGGTAAAGTATCAGAAGATAACAGGATAGCTTAAGATATTGCATAAAATAAAGGTAGTTATTTATTCAAGCAATTTATATGGCTGCCTATTTCACCAAAGTGACTGTAGCCAAAATACAAGGCTAAAACAAAACAAAAAACAATAAAACTAACTAACCAAACTAACACCATATTGTACCATATGCCTGGAGTTGAAATAAGCATTTCATTGTTGTTGTGTCCTGAGCTTTGCTGAGTCAATCAGCAAGGCACAGGCAACTTGCAGGGTAACTGCAGAGACCCGGGCAGACCACGTGTTTGCCCAGGACCGGTTGTATAGACCCGGGCAGCCCATAAGTTGCCCGGGATCCAGACAGGCTGTCTCCAGCCTCGTGCGCATGCGCGAGGCGGGAGAATAGCCTGCATTCATTGGTTGAGCCTCCCCTTGCAGGGGAAGTATAAAAGGGCATGTTGCCATTTTCTCCTTTGCTTCTGTTCAGTGCAAGTACCAAATAAAGAACATCTTTTTGCATCAACTGCCTCGTCTTCATGTCTGTGTTGCGAACAGAACATTGGCGACAAAGGTGGGATCCGCCGTTGGGGATCCCAAAGAAACAGAAGTAGGCCTACTCACCTAGGCCAGGAAGAGAAGCGCGGTGTCCAGAAGAAGCAGCCGCCGGCCAGCATACATACGCTGGAGGTGGGCTTGGCTTCGTCGGACCCCTTCTCAATTCCTGACGGCGAGAGGCGTGGACGAGGCCATCTAGTTGAAGACGTCCAAGCTGGGCTGTCTGGGCGAATTCGACATCGCGCATCCTGAACGCTGGAGCTCATATGCAGCTCGCATTGAAAATTACTTTAGAGTAAACAAAATCCAGGAAGACGGCCTGAAAGCAGCTACCCTACTTTTGAAATAGTGGAGAATCTTGTCACACCAGCACCATTAGAATCAATCGCATATGCCGATTCGAAAAAGATGCTGCGAGAGCACTTCGAGCCCAAGCTCTCGATCATTGCGTGGAGGCATCAATTCGAGCAAAGGGACCAACGGCCAGGTGAATCAGCTGCGGATTTCATCGCGGCCTTGAGGCAGGCCGCACACCCTTGTGCATTTCAAGACTTGGAGGAAAGGCTCCGAGATAGACTGGTGTGCGGGTTGCGAAGCTGTGAAGTACAGCAGAAACTGTTTGCGAGGACGGACGTCACCTTTCAAGATGCTCTCCGAGAGATCGCAGCAGAAGAAGCAGCCGGAGGCGCCGTGAAGGCCTTGCGGTCTACAAAGAGTCATTCAGTGACCATCCCGATCCACCAGGAGGCCGCCCATGAGGCTTCGGGAGAAGACTCTGAGGAGGAAGAGGTGGACAAGATCCAGCCATCGACGGAGAGACGACTACCGGGTCGGAGAGGGCCACCGCCTGCATCCCTTCAATGTTTCAGCTGTGGGGGTCGCCACAGGAGGGCCGACTGCCGGTTTTGATCTGCCGTCTGTTGAGTGTACGGAAGGCAAGGCCACATTGCATCGGCCTGCATGGGCCGTCCAAAGAACAGATCCCCAGAATTGCCTCTGAAAGGTACCAAGGTCCCCAGCCAAAACAGGGTGGGTTTTTGCACGTCTAGGAGGGGGGTGTTCAAGACAGGAATGCATAGGCCCCTTAAGAAAAAGCTCCGTATTGACGTAAAGTTGCAGGGAGTTCCCCTGGCTATGGAGCTGGATACAGGCTCCGCGTTGTCTATTATTTCAATGGACACGTTCAATAAGATTTGTTTCCGGAGTGGCTCGAGAGTAAAGCTCAGGCCTTCCAACCTTGTCCTTACTGATTTTCAAAACACGAGAGTAAGCATAAAAGGGGAAGCCACACTCAGAGTGCAGTGAAAGGGCTTCAACGGTGCATTGGATGTAGTAGTTGTTGGGGGTGACAGAACGAGTCTCATCGGACTCAACTGGTTCGAGGCACTTCAGGCTTTTTTGGGCCTCTTGAACTTTTACCATTCCTTTCTTCCAAACAAAGCTGCTGTGGCTGAGCCGCTTCACAGGCTCTTAGACAAGCAGGCCCCATGGGCATGGACAAAAGTCCATGAGGAGGCCTTCACAAGGGTCAAAGCCTTATTATCCTCAAATGCTGTACTGGGTCACTTCAATGAGCAATTGCCAGTGTGCATCGCATGCGATGCTTCCCCTTATGGGATAGGAGCAGTGCTAAGCCATCTCAAGGAAGATGGAACATAGGTCCCTGTGGCCTATTATTCTAGGACCCTCTCACCTGCAGAGAGAAATTATGCTCAGATTGACAGGGAGGCCTTGGCAATAATCTCAGGCATCAAGAAATTTCATGATTTCTTGTATGGACGCCATTTCACAGTCTATACTGACCACAAGCCTTTGCTAGGGTTGTTCACAACCAACAAACAAACTCCCCAGATAATATCTCCTAGAATGCTGAGATGGTCTATCTTCTTAGCAGCGTATGATTACACGCTGGTTCACAAACCAGGTACTGAGATGGGCCATGCAGATGGCCTAAGCAGGTTACCTCTTAAGCAAATAGAGGCAGACCCTCTATTTGCTGTACATATTCTGTCCATTCAGGACTTACCAGAATCTCCCCTCAATGCTAGGGATGTGGCTGCAGAAACTGCCACTGATCACACGCTTGCACGCCTGCTGACATGTGTGTTGTCAGGATGGCCTGACACATGTCCTGGTGCTGAATTCCAGAGTTTCTGGCGCAGGAAGCACGAGTTGTCCACATTTAAAGGGTGTATCCTGTGGGGCAACAGAGTAGTCATCCCGGCCTCATTGAGGACTAGAGTATTGCTCTCTCTTCATGAGGGACATCCAGGAATAGTGAGGATGAAGGGACTTGTGCGCAGCCATCTGTGGTGGCCTGGCCTAGATAAGGACATCGAGGCACAGGTTCAGAGCTGCCAAATGTGCCAGCAATCACGGCCAGAAATGCCCCAGCCCCTGTACATAGGTGGGAGGAGACACTCACTCCTTGGTCACATGTTCATATTGATTATGCTGGGCCCTTTCAGGGGCAATTCTTCCTCCTCCTCGTGGATAGCCATTCCAAATGGCTAGAGGTCGTTCCTGTGTCCTCTACTACTACTGCCAGGACCATCTAGGTGCTCAGAGGAATCTTCGCTTCCCATGGCCTTCCTGATGTTTTAGTTTCAGACAATGGTCCACAATTTACCTCTTCTGAGTTTCAGGCATTTCTACAAGCCAACATGATCCGGCACGCCACATCTGCTCCTTTTCATCCTGCCACCAACGGTCAGGCTGAACGCATGGTGCGCACCACTAAAGACGCATTAAAGAGAATCACTCAAGGACCCTGGCATCACAGGTTAGCTGATTTTCTTCTCACACACCACACCACACCATGCACAGCCACTGGAAAGAGCCCAGCTGAACTCCGCTGGGGTCGCAGACTCATCACAAAGCTGGACAGATTTCACCCAGACCGGGTGGCTTCACAGGTGTTGCAGCCGCAGGCACCTAGGAGACTTCAAGTGGGTGATCCGGTTTGGACCAGGAACTATGGGCAGGGGCATCTCTGGGTACCTGCTGTAATCTCTAAGGTCTCTGGGCCTCTGTCATACGAAATGGTCTTGGATGATGGGCGTGTCCTCCGGCGCCACATAGACCAGCTGCGTTGGCGGCCGCCGGGCCGGCATCACTCCCCTGACTCTGCTCTCGAGGGGGAGGGGGACCCCAATTACGATTGTGGATCACAGTCTCTCCAAGCAGAGGGGTCTCCAAATGTCCCAGATGAGGGTCTTGCCATGCAGGCAGATCCTGACTCTGGCATAGAAGCAGGGAGTTCTGTCATGGAGGTGGCTCCTGACTCTGGCAGAGGTCCCTGGCTTAGGGCAAATGGCCATAAATTGGCTACTCAGGGCACCCCTGCTGCTGGCCTTGGGCCCGAAGGACATTGCTCCCAAGGGGAGTTCCAAGGGTTTTCGGGGAACTCGACCCCACCAAGGAAATCTGGTTTGGGTTTAGTGGACCCAGCCAGTCAGCAGTTAGGGGGAACCCCTGAGTCTTCTGGGCGACAAAGTCCTGGTTTGTTGTGCGCAGACCGGGAGCCAGCACTCCAGGCACCCAAATTAATTCCCCCACATGTCATCACACCCGGCCCGACCTTGGATCCATGAAGATCGGGGCGGATTAAGGCCCCACCTAAATACTTGCAGGAGTATGGGCGGTCCCTAGAGGGCGATTGTTGCCAAAAACTGAAAGACCGTGGGTTAATTTGAATCCCCAGGGAACCAGGTTACGAAGGGGTACGGGGAACAGCCAGGGTGACATTTGGATTAAATGTTACATGGTACTGATATAGACCGGGACGGCATTGTCCCAGCCTAGGGGGGAGGGGTGTTGTGTCCTGAGCTTTGCTGAGTCAATCAGCAAGGCACAGGCAACCTGCAGGGTAACTGCAGAGACCCGGGCAGACCACGTGTTTGCCCGGGACCGGTTGTATAGACCCGGGCTGTCCATAAGTTGCCTGGGACCCAGACAGGCTGTCTCCAGCCTCGTGCGCATGCGCAAGGCGGGAGAATAGCCTGCATTCATTGGTTGAGCCTCCCCTTGCAGGGGAAGTATAAAAGGGCATGTTGCCATTTTCTCCTTTGCTTCTGTTCAGTGCAAGTACCAAATAAAGAACATCTTTTTGCATCAACTGCCTCGTCTTCATGTCTGTGTTGCGAACAGAACAATTGCCATCACTGAAACAGTAAGAAAACTACTAGCCCACTTAACCTCCCAGTCAAATGTCTTGGAGGATATTTAGGATATTTAGGTCTTTAACACCTTGCAAAATGCTTAGGGTCATCCAGATTTCTGACAGGAAACTGTTAGGATAGGTTAGGATAGTTCTGTGTACAGTAATCCAACCAACTAGGTTCTGAGTCAGTCTGACTAAAGCCTTGTCCAGAAATGCATGCAATTGAAATACAATTGTAGCTTTGTAAATGTCCTCCTAACCATGGCTGCCATCTGTTTTATAAAGCAAGAGCCATAAGTCAAGGGAACCTCAAAATTGTATACCAATTCTGTCTGGAGGAATGTAACCCTATTCAGAGATAGAGATTGAGATGGAAAACCTCTGGATCTCAAAGCCACAGAAATTCACTCTTGCCAGGACTGAGTTAAAACTTGTATTTTCAATAGCCTCCAAATACTAGGAAATGACCTTCACAATATCATTTAATTGGTTTGGAGGAGATTATGGTAACTGAGTATCATAAACATACTAATAATATGTTACCCATGCACCTGGATGACCTCCCCCAGCTGCTTCATATAGATGTCAAATAGAAGTGGGAAGATTGTAGAACCCTTAGGAACTCTGTAAAGCTGGGATCTTATATTTGATCTTTTCCCACTTACTTCATCAAAAAGGAGAAAATCTATTGGAATAATCAGGTACTATGACTGATAGTATTGAGGGTCACTAAGAAGTTATGGAAGTTTTTAAGAAGAGATTGGACAACCATTTGTCTGAAATAGTATAGTTTTTCCTGCCTGAGCAGGGGCTTGGACTAGAAGACCTCCACGGTCATTTCCAACTGTATTATTTTGTATTCGATTTATGATCAATGTATTCCCCTTATCCCAAGCTTGTCAAAGATCATCACCAAGTGTATCTCAGTAGTATAACTAGGTCTGAATTCCAACTAAAAGAGTTCCAGATAATCAACTTCTTCCAAGCAGGTTGGTGTAGATACCCCTATAAGATAACCTTGATGGAGATATGCAGATATCATTAAAAGAGAATGAAACATTGGGATAAAATTACCTAAGGAGATAACATTTGGAAGTGACTCAGGCAGATGCTTGCCTAATTCTTAGAAGTATAATGAAGTGATACAGGATAATCAGATTATATTATTACAACCAAATCCAATAAAACTATTTTAGCCTTGATTTTAGCCTTTTCCATGATTTCCTGGGAAACAAAGATTGAATGAAAGTTGTGTTGGGTTTAGCAATGAACTCTTGAGATACTACCTCCTTCACAACAGAAGGCACCACCTCTTCCTGCAATTAATTAACTCCACCACATGGACTCCTGTGTTAACCATTCTATTATTCTATTGATCATATTGCTTGTTAAATTTCTGAACACAGTTCATATTTCTCTACTGATGTTTTATATAATTACTGAATCTTCCCTTCCACTGCTCTGCCACTGGTCTCTTTAAAGCTGTACCATGGGCATGGAGATGAAATAGGCCCACAATTACATGATATAGTTTCTTTTTACCAAACAATGTCAGTGTATTTTAAAATACAAGCTGAGTTAAGCTTATTTGTACATTGTACAATTGTACATCATTTTCAATTGTTAATAAACCACTCCTTAGCTGAAGTGAACTTAAATAGTACCTTTGCAATATTCCCTTTTCCTTAATATCTTATTAGAAAGATTGAGGAAAAAAAGAAATACTTTTTTGTTATGTAATCTCATAGATCTGCTCTGACTGTCTTAAGTTATGGTGGCATCTCTTTCTCTTCCTGCTTGAGTACTTATTTATTATACAAAGCATCCATGAATAATAAATAAATACATATTTTCCACAACTTGTTTGAGGGACATATTGGAATATTCAAATAATATTCTATAATTTCCACCTCTTGCACAAATATATTTTGACATTGTACTCCTTTGAATATTGCACTTAGCTGTCGGCTAAAAACTTACCTTCAGAACTTATTGCATTAGTGAAAAGTGCTATACAATTTTTTTTGTGGCATATAGCATACAAAAAGAAAGTTTATTAAGAAAGTTACATGCAAAAATACAATAAAAAATAAAAAATAAATAAAAATTGTACATTTTCCCATGCTCTTTTAAAAAATGCAAAATGATGCACCTATTGTTTACATAAACACAAGTAGATTTTGATTCCCCCCCCCTCAATAAATAGAAGAACAAATGTAATGTTTTTGGATCATTTGAGTAATTGGGTTCTCTTTATCTGCTTTTAGGACTTGTATGGAGAACAGGTCATGTTTTAGGTTTGTGCAGAAATTTGGAAAATTCAAAAGGGCTCACAAACTTTTAAGTATCATTGTATTTCAGCATAGCAATTGAAATATTTCTAAACAAGAAGACAAGGATAATCTAAATACTATGCAAAGAACATCATGGCTAGCCTAGGAAAAGATAGGATTAGACAGTGGGAGGGATAGTACTTCATACAAACTATATTCCTACGCTGTCTCCACTATCTAAATGTAGCAGCAGAACTCAAAATTTGCAGACTGCTAGATAAAGCATCAAATCAATGAAACAGGATTTCAATGCAGTTCTGACTTCAGTTCTAGCCTCCTTTGCCCTAAGTGACCTGCAGAAAAAGCTGAGAGGCAGTAATTACTCCTCTCATTTATGAACCAGATCAGCACTTTAATTGAGGATTGCATCCTGGATGATTAACTAACCACTAGCATTAAGGAGCAGAAATTTCACAATGGGAAGGGCCATCATTGCTGGTACCTTGACTTCCTTTGAGTGGACTCAGTATGAAAAGAAGGGAGACCAGTCCTCCTTTTGTAACAATTTTGTCATTTATAATGTTGTAAATTGACTTGAGCTAACGATAATTTGAATACAGTGTTTCAAAACAGTATATCAATAAAGATTAAGTAGTTTATTCCATGTTTCTGTTGATTAAACCTGAATATATCCATTCATATTTGTAAGAATAAAGAGGAATGAAAAAAGGCACACACTTTTTAAAAATGCAATTTTAATCAACATGGACTCTAAACATATTGTTATATAGCATTTTGTAACTCTAGCAAGAAATAATACCAATTTTGCACAATCATTGTATTATTTTTAATATTTCAGTGATAATACAAGTTCATTTCAGAAACCATTTTTTTAAAAAAATATTAAAAAGACCCTGTATTGTGATAATAAAAATATAATCAGAAAATTATTTTTTTCCATTCAACTGTGTCTGATTTTTGTAGGCTGCATGGACAAGTCCTTGCTATTTTCTTGGTAAGATTTTTGGAAGTGGTTTGCCATTGCCTCCTTTCTAGGGCTGAGAGAACATGACTGGTTCAAGTTCATCCAGCTGGATTTGTGCCTAAGGTGGGACTAGAACTCATAATGTCCCAGTTTCTGGCCTGATGCCTTCACCACTACACCAGACAGGCTCTCTAATCCGAATATAACATCTGTACAATTTAATCACCTTTATTTTTTAATTCTGAAATCTTCAAATAGTTCTAAACTTGGAGGGTAGTGGAATATAACATCAATATTAATATTAGCAAAATTGAAAGATAGTTACATAGATAATTTCAGCTACAACATGTTATGACCACAGAGCTACATGGATCATTTTTTAATATAGAGCTGCTTGTACTCTAAAGTTTATCTTGTATAGATTTCTTTTTTAAATGCTTCTTTGCACATTTGTCTCCTTCATACTTGGAAGATTATATCAACCATGAAATGAATCAATAGACTGATAGATCTATGAAAGATTAAAATCAAAGCAGCAACTAGAATATATTCTGACTGGCCCTTTGTGTCATGTTGAGAATTCAAAGGCATTTTACCTAAGGCAAACCAAAATGAGTTCCTTGTCTTCTGGAAAATATTTAAAAAATTGTCTTGAGAAAATCAAAACAGAGAAAACAGCTGTGACTATGTCCAACTATAACCACAACTGTCATAGACTTCCTATCATAATCAATGTTATGCATTGTTTCATTTTCACCATAAAGATAAACATGTGTTATAAATGGCAATTACATCACTGATCTTCATATAATCACACTGTACATGAGGGAACTAATGAGTATTTGCTCAGTCAGCTACAAGACACATGATAATTTGCATTTAACATTGCGGAAGAAAGCTTAAGCATTTGCAATAAACTACATAAACTACAACAGAGCCAACAAATTAGATCACCAATGCTTAATGTTTTGCTTAAGAGAGGGCTACCATCTATTCCCTTCTACTCTTGTGGTCTTCGAAGCCTCCCAAGACTGCTTCACTGAAATTGGGTATACAGCTTAAGTTTCTCTCTTTTTTCACAACAGGACCTACATAAGTGCTAAGCTTCCACTAAGTTTAATGAATTTAGTTAATCAAATAAACCCAACCGAACCACAAAGCTACTCTCTTGCGATAAAAAGGCAATCCAAAAAATTCATCCCATTCCCCTTTTCTATTCTTGTGACACTTTTTCATTGGGGCTTTATTGCAATTAGTTAGCTGGCTTTGACTTCAAATGAATCAGATTATTAAAATTATCTATCTCTCCTCTCTCCTTACAAAATATTTTTTTAACAGTGATATATGAATGCAGTTTGTAATATAGCTATTCGGTGCCTTTCCCCCTTTTCTGCTTTAACATTAAATGGTGAAAAGCAGCCATTAGAACATTGTTTGAAGATATGTGGTACTCACTGTTGCATCTAGTCAGTTAAACAATAAACACATTAAATAATTCAGAAAATAACTTGACGCTATGGATGGAGAAAAAAACATTTCGTTTGTTTTATGATGCGAACGAACTAACTCACACTTCTCAAATGAATAGGTGAACTAGAACCAGAACAGGTGAAGTGGAACATATTCATCTTTTAGGTTTTGCACTTCTTTGCATTTCATAATGCAGTTTCTTGCTTAAACAATATGCATTAGAGAAAGTAGGTATTTTTCTTTCAAAAGAAAAGTACATATATTAAAGGGAAGCGCATACTGAAAGGCATATAAATTTTCATCTGTACCAAAGTGCTTATGTGTGCGTTTGAGTATAGAACTAACTTGTGTCTAGAGAAAAACTGAACCTGTTAATAAAAAGAAGAATATTATACCACCCCTACTTGCTACATTTACCAACCAAGATTTGTATTTATTTTTGTAGTCTTTTCTCTGTGGGAACAGATTAAAATGTAAGAACTTCAGAAACTCGGTTAACTAAAAACTGAAACAAACTGCAGTGGCTCGACTACAGAATTAATTTCCAGTTAAAATTAAATTAAATTGGAGTGGAATGCATTCCTAACTTCTAGAACAAAAGAGAACAGAAAAAATACAGAGCAAAATGTCTGCTATTGATATTGCACAGATCATTTTCTTCAAGTGCTCATTTGGATTTTGCATGCTGAAAAGAAAAGAAAAAAGAAAAGAAAAGAAAAGGGCAACAAAGATGATTAGGGGGCTGGAGCCTAAAACATATGAAGAATGGTTGCAGGAATTGGGTATGGCTAGCCCAGTGAAAAGAAGGACTAGGGGTGACATGATAGTAGTAGTCCAATGTTTGAGGGGCTACCACAAAGAAGAGGGGGTTAATCTATTTTCCAAGGCACCAAAAGGCAAGACAAGAATGGATAGAAACTAATCAAGGAGCGAGGTAACTCAGAACTTCCTGATAGTTAGAACAATTAACTAGTGGGACAGCTTGCCTTCAGAAGTTGTGGGTGCTTCATCACTATAGGCTATTAAGAAGAGACTATACAGCCACTTGTCTGAATAGGGTCTTCTGCTTGGGCAGAGGGTTGGACTAGAAGATCTCCAAGGTCCCTTCCAACTTGGTTATTCTGTTATTCTGAAAGTACTCTCTTTAGAGATACTTGCTTAACTTTTCCTAAATTTTGATTTGCGGAAAAAATCTGAATCAAAACAACAGCAATACACATTGCACTGTGTGTTGTAATACAGCACAATGACTTAATGAATACATTTAATATTCTTACAAATACATTTTAAAGGAAATTATTTTTATGTTCAGTATAAATTGCTGGCCAGATTCAAACCTGAGGAGAGGGAATTTATTGCGAATATTCTAGAGGTAACTTTTATGAAATCAGTCAGAACAGAGCTAGAAGGGATCTTGGAGGTCTTCTAATAAAAAGGAGATCATTGACTTAGTTTTTTCTCATTTCAAACTCTATTTATCTTTTTAAAAATCAAATTGCTTACTTCATTAAACTCAAGTTTCATATACATCAAATACCCTATTTCTGAATATTGTTCCCAAGTACATCTTTCAAAGAAATAATGAAAATGTAACACTTCTGACAGCTTACCATAAAGGAATAAGAAAATCAAACAAATTGTGGCTTCATTAAAACATCTTTGTAAATTAGTCTTTAGCTTTGCATATTTGAGGTTCATGATTTGTCTCTTTAGGCAATAGAATAAATAATCCTATTTTGAACTCTGTTTTTTTTATCACCAATAGTCAATTCTTTTTACCTGAATATATATATATATAAGTACTATGCCAATTGTTTCCTTTTTTAACTATTTACATTCAGTTTAATGGAAACAGAATTGTTTTCAGTTATTTCATGTTACCTCTCTGGTATTTAAAAGAGATCCTGTAAATAAAATAAAGATCCTCAAAAAGCAAAAAGTAAGAAATATAAAGAAAAATATGAATTATGGTATGTGGACATGAGCACAGAGGGATTTGCAAGGGTAGAAAGGCAGAGATGGAAAAAGTAAATGATGCAGGTAAACTGGATTCAGCAATATGTTCCTTTCTCCTGTTGTCTGTCTTTACAGATAGTCCTGGACTTACAGCTGTAACTGGGACTGGAAATTCAGTCATAAGTTGTTACAGTCATAAGTCAAAGCACCCATGTGACTGGAAGTAATGTTTTGCAGCAGTCATTATGCGAACACGGTAGTGGTTAGGTGAATGCCATGGCTGTTAAACAAACTATTCATTTAAATGGGCATTTTTAATCAGAAATCACCGAAAATGCTAGAAATTGACAAAAAAAAAATGTGAATCATTGTTATGTGCTACAAAATGCCATCATGGTTCATGAAGCTGACCCATCTGACATGCAGTCATGTAACCGCAGAGGGACAGCACGACCATTTACAACGGCCAGGGGTGTTTTAGGGACCATTGCTGTCACTTTGAATGGTTGTAAAACAAGTAGTCGTAAGTTGAAAACTACCTGCAATTTCTTTGCTTATTATTCTTTTTGTTTTTCTGTGGTTTGCATAATGTTACCTAAAAGAAAATAACATAATAAGTATGTATGTATTGTAGGTCTATCTCTGTGTGTATCTTTAAAGGAAAAGAAATTCTGGATGAAATTCTTAGGGGTATATAGTTCTTGAAGATAAGTTCATCATGAGATAGGAGAGGAGTTAGCCTCCATTTTTTGTCTCTTACTTTACAAGGCACTTTCCAGTGATTTGCATAACCTCCTAGGCTTCCCAAACATCAATTAAATCCCAGAGTAAGATAGCATAAGGGAAATCTTCCCATTCCTTTTAATGCATTAGGAAGAGCAATCAATCAAAAAGACCTAGAGAATGTTATGAAGAAAAAGGCCAGTGCCTTCCACCATCTTGAACTGAAAACATAAAAAGTAATTGAAACTGAATGTTAAAGCAACGTAAGCATAAGGGAGGAAAAGCAAAATGCACTTGATTTATACTCCATCTTTCTATTCTCAAAAAGCCAAGACTCTCAGCAACATTTGCAATGGCTCAAACCAAGTATAGCAATATGTATATATGCCATTTAGTATTTCTTTTAGTTATCATTAACCATATTTATAGTTATCATATCCATAGTTATTCTATTACCAAAGCAAATTCTCAATATTTTACTCTGAGAATTGATGGTGAAACAAATAAAAAATTAAAGGGATTGTTTACAAGTGAGAGCTACAAGATTTTGTAGAAAGGCATGAAAAATATGTAAGCATATAGAACCTCAGTGAACAGCTGTATTCTCTGCAAAACTATATTGCAAAGCTAATTGATTTCAGCAAAACAACAGAACTGAGCCCTACAATTCACCATTACAATCAAAAGCTATTTTTCAATAATTTTATTGTACTTTTTGTCCTGTTTGCTGAAATATAATTGGTGACATGAACAGCAATGTGAAGAATGATGTGCTGATGTTCATATTTCATTAGTGTAGATATAAATCTACCATGTAGAATGAAGATTTTCTGATGTGTATGTATGTATGTATGTATGTATGTATGTATGTATGTATGTATGTATGTATGTATGTCCCAACTGTCCTGTAAATAGCTCAAGGTATCTTCACAGGAAAAAGAAAAATCAGCCAGGCAAAGAGATAATGATGCTTCCAGGAATTGGTCCAACATTCTACTATGCTATCCTGGCTTTTATATATTGATACACAGATTCATGATTTCCCAGGGCTTTGTCTACTTTGTGGCTTATGATTGGAACTCATAAAATGTATACTGTATGTTAACACACACATGTACACCCATGTTGACTCCATAGTATTTTTAGAAGAGAACAGTGATGATCAGCTCACTAGCCCAGAAGAAAAGATAAGGGTAGGCTGGAAATTCATGAGGTCTTAGGGTCTCAGAAGAAGAAACCTTATATTTTCCTGAAATAATATATTTTAGTCATAGTTGGCTACATCCACTGTATCTACTTTGTGAATGAACAACTGCCCTTGGTGGCAGGAAACAAGCTCTCAACATTCGAAGTGTAGCCCTAGGCTAAAAATCTGTCTGTACCTAGAGTTAAATATGTTTAATTATTTTAAAAGCAATATAACTGTTTAAATCTAAAAGCAATTTAACTCTTTAAATAGCTGCACTATTATTGTTTGACATGTCTCATAAAAATACTTGCTAATTCTGAAATCTCTAAAAAAAATAAAAATAAAATGCAGGCATTGATGTTCAGCTGCAATTCCTGGTTCTGTCTGACCTTTCATTTTACCAATCTAATCCATAAATCAGGAGTGGCAACTTTTAGTGATCAGAATATGGGATAGAATAAATAGGGCATTGATTAAAATAAGACTTGGCTGGCCTATTTCATACAGGAGATTTTTCAGTTCCTCCTCTCCTCCCCTTTTGCATGGAGATATGGTGAGGTTCTTGGACATCTTGCTTGGGATCTTGAACATTTTAAGAAGCTGACTTTTGTAATCCCATGAAGCGCTTTAGTTTAAACATGGAGTCACTACTGAAGAGAAGTCTGGCATGAAAATATTGGTGCGCTTTTGCTAGAAAGCTGCATAATAATTATAATTTATCACCTTGAATATGGTCTTTGACTTCATGCTAAGAATTCTAACTTGCAGTTATTATTAGCCCATTGTCTGGAAATGAGTTATGTCGAAGGAGTCAAGAAGCAATCTGACAGATGCGAAGCTGAAAATCAACAAAGCAAAATCAACAAAGTTCAAAGCAAAATCTTTGTCCAAAATCATTGAACGAAGAAAGGTTTATTATTTGAAAGTTTGGATTATTTAAGGCCATACATGTTTGACCTCATGCCTGAAAAAAGAAGATAATATGTCATGATTTTAACTATATTATACTATTCAGATCTCCATAGGATTGTATTAGGCACTGCTACATTACAATTTTATGGGGGGGGGTTGGATTTAAAAATGGCAGGAAATTACAGGTAATCCTCATTTGTGACTGCCTGGGACAGCATGATATGGAGTTATAACCGTGATGAAAAAGTAACTTTGTGGTCAATCCTTAAATTTACAACCTTCTTAAGCTTGTAAAACAAAGGAAAGCTGGAGCTGCTGTTTCACTTAGCAACTGCTTCACTTAATAATTGACTTGACAGTCCCAATTGTGGTCATTAAATGAGGGTTATTTATATGCTGGTTTTATTAAATACTTTACTGAAATCAGCAGCGTTTTGAAGAGTTTTGGTCTTGCAAGAAGAAAAAGAGCCCAAGGATCATATCCAATGCCAGAGCCAGAGAGGCCCACAGGGACTAGTTAAAAAAAAAAAATCAAAACAGGGGCCACTGCACCCACAAAAACCTGGTAGAGCTTCAATTGCACTTTTAGGAAAACTGTCAGTGGCAAAAATAAGATCTCTTCAGTTTCCCATATATTGCTAATCAGGGTAGTTAAAGTTTCTGGTTTACATTTGGGAAACACACTGTCCTAAAGAATCTGCTTTTACATATTTATTAGGCTCAACAGAATTGACATACTTGGATGGGAATTTAAATCTCAGCATTTACCTTTCTGACTTTACGTGTACTGATTCTACTATCTACAAGTGTTTCTGCTAAAATTGTATTCTACAAAACTACTGCGCATATTTCCTTGGCTGAATTTATATTTGGTTCATTGATCTCTTTAATGAAAACCTAAACACTTTTATGAGCTAAAACCTTATTACATTGTACAGAGACTTTGGTTTAAAATTGTCTCTTGTGCTAATGTGCATTTTAATAAATGTGTTATTAGATCATCTGTTGAAAGAGACACACACAGCAGGAGATTTTCTCTTCATTAAAAATTTTAGGCACTAGAGAGGATTAAAAACATTCCATTTGGGCTTTTAGATTCATTATCATTTTTTTGTTGGATTGATCAATGGGAATTTTGAATTAAGAAAAAATTATATTGTCCAAGACAAGATTATCCATATATGAAATCATGGATTTTTGCTTTTCATTATTCATGTTATTTCTGATGACTGGTTTTCGTTACATCTTCATCCTGTTACGAGCATACATAATGTTGTTGTTAGTTGCGAAGTCGTGTCCGACCCATCACGACCCCATGGACAACGTTCCTCCAGGCCTTCCTGTCCTCTATCATCTTCTGGAGTCCATTTAAGCTCACGCCTACTGCTTCAGTGACTCCATCCAGCCACCTCATTCTCTGTCGTCCCCTTCTTCTACTGCCCTCAATCTTTCCCAGCATTAGGCTCTTCTCCAGTGAGTCCTTCCTTCTCACTAGGTGGCCAAAGTACTTGAGTTTCAACTTCAGTATCTGGCCTTCTAAGGAGCAGTCAGGGTTGATCTCCTCTAGGACTGACCGGTTTGATCGCCTTGCAGTCCAAGGGACTCGCAGGAGTCTTCTCCAGCACCATAGTTCAAAGGCCTCAATTCTTTTGCGTTCAGCCTTTCTTATGGTCCAACTTTCACAGCCATACATTGCAACTGGGGAAACCATGGCCTTGACTATACGTACTTTTGTTGGCAGGGTGATGTCTCTGCTTTTTAGTATGCTGTCTAAATTTGCCATAGCTTTCCTCCCCAGGAGCAAGCGTCTTTTAATTTCTTGGCTGCAGTCCCCATCTGTGGTGATCTTAGAGCCCAGGAAGATAAAATCTGTCACTACCTCCATTTCTTCCCCATCTATTTGCCAGGAATGGAGAGGGCCGGATGCCATGATTTTGATTTTCTTAATGTTGAGTTTCAAGCCAACGTTTGCACTCTCCTTCTTCACCCGCATCAAGAGGCTCTTTAGTTCCTCCTCACTTTCTGCCATTAGAGTGGTATCATCTGCATATCTTAGGATGTTGATATTTCTCCCGGCAATCTTAATTCCAACTTTTGATTCATCTAGCCCTGCCTTTCTCATGATGTGCTCTGCATATAAGTTAAATAGGCAGGGCAACAGAATACAGCCTTGCCGGACTCCTTTCCCAATTTTGAACCAATCAGTGGTTCCGTGTCCAGTTCTCACTGTTGCTTCTTGACCCGCATATAGGTTTCTCAAGAGACAAATAAGATGGTCTGGTACTCCCATCTCTTTAAGAACTTGCCACAATTTGTTGTGATCCACACAATCAAAGGCTTTAGCATAGTCAATGAAGCAGAAGTAGATGTTTTTCTGGAACTCCCTAGCTTTCTCCATGATCCAGCGTATGTTGGCAATTTGATCTCTAGTTCCTCTGCCTCTTCGAAATCCTGCCTGTACTTCTGGAAGTTCTCGATCCACATACTGCTGGAGTCTAGCTTGTAGGATTTTAAGCATAACTTTACTTGCATGTGAAATGAGTGCAATGGTGCGATAGTTTGAACATTCTTTGGTATTGCCTTTCTTTGGAATTGGAATGTAAACTGACCTTTTCCAATCCTGTGGCCACTGTTGAGTTTTCCAAATTTGCTGGCAAATTGAGTGTAGCACTTTTACTGCATCGTCTTTTAAGATTTTGAATAGCTCAGCTGGAATACTATCACCTCCACTAGCTTTGTTGTTGCTCAGCTTTCCTAAGGCCCATTTCACTTCACATTCTAGGATGTCTGGCTCGAGGTCAGTGACCACCCCATCGTGATTATCAGGGATGCTAAGCTCGTTCTTGTATACTTCTTTCTGTGTAATTTTGCCACCTCTTCTTAATCTCTTCTGCCTCTGTTAGGTCCCTGCCATTTTGGTCCTTTATCATGCCCATCTTTGCATGAAACGTTCCCTTCATATCTCCAATTTTCTTGAAGAGATCTCTGGTTCTCCCTATTCTATTGTTCTCTTCTATTTCTTTGCACTGTTCATTTAAGAAGGCATTCTTATCTCTTCTAGCTATTCTCTGGAATTCTGCATTCAATTGGGTGTATCTTTCTCTTTCTCCCTTGCCTTTCGCTTCCCTTCTTTCCTCAGCTATTTGCAAAGCTTCCTCAGACAGCCATTTTGCTTTCTTGCATTTCTTTTTCTTTGGGATGGTTTTAGTTGCTACCTCTTGTACAATGTTGCGAACCTCCGTCCATAGTTCTTCAGGCACTCTGTTATCAGATCTAATTCCTTAAATCTATTTGTCACCTCTACTGTATATTCATCAGGGATATGATTTAGTTCATACCTGAGTGGCCTAGTGTTTTTCCCTACTTTCTTCAATTTAAGCCTAAATTTTGCAACGAGAAGCTCATGATCTGAGCCACAGTCAGCTCCTGGTCTTGTTTTTACTGACTGTATAGAGCTTCTCCATCTTTGGCTGCAGAGCACATAGTCAATCTGATTTCTGTGTTGACCGTCTGGTGATGTCCATTGTGTAGAGACGTCTCTTGGTTGTTGGAAAAGAGTGTTTGCTATGGACCATCGTATTCTCTTGACAAAATTCTATCAGCCTGTGCCCTGCTTCCTTTTGTACTCCAAGGCCAAACTTGCCGTTATTCCGTTTATCTTTTGGCTTCCTACTTTAGCATTCCAATCCCCCATGATGATAAGGACATCATTTTTGGTGTTGATTCTATAAGGTGCTGTAGGGCTTCATAGAACCGGTCAATTTCATCCTCTTCAGCACCAGTGGTTGGGGCATAGACTTGGATTACTGTGAATGAATGGCTTGCCTTGGATCGCACTGAGATCATTCTGTCATTTTGGGGATGTATCCCAGTATTGCTTTTCCTACTCTTTATTGACTATGAAGGCTACTCCATTTCTTCTGAGGGATTCTTGCCCGCAGTAGTATACCTGATGGTCCTCTGAATTAAATTCACCCATTCCTGTCCATTTTAGTTCGCTGATTCCTAAGATGTCAATGTTCAGTCTTGTCATCTCTTGTTTGACCACGTCCAGTTTGCCTTGATTCATGGATCTTACGTTCCAGGTTCCTATGGAGAAAAAATCTTTACAGCGTCGGACTTTCCTTTCACCACCAGATGCATCCACAGCTGAGCGTCCTTTCGGCTTTGGTCCAGCCGCTTCACTCTTTCTGGCGCTACTAGTACTAGCCCTCTGCTCTTCCCCAGTAGCATATTGGACACCTTCCGACCTGAGGGGCTCATCTTCCAGCGGCATATCTTTTTGCCTTTTAGTACTGTCCATGGGGTTTTCATGGCAAAGATACTGGAGTGGGTTGCCATTTCCTTCTCCAGTGGATCACATTTTGTCAGAACTCTCTGCTATGACCTGTCCGTCTTGGGTGGCCCTGCACGGCATAGCTCATAACTTCATTGAGTTACGCAAGCCCCTTTGCCACGACAAGGCAGTAATCCATGAAGGAGCTAGCCTCAATACACTCTCTTTATTTTTCTCTCTTATTGTACCACCTTTGCTCTGCTGCTTAAGTGATCAAAGAAAGGGAACAGACTCTACCTCTGTAGCTCTGTAGGAACTTTGAAGAAAGGACAATTTATTGTTCAGATTCTAAGAAATGAACTAGCAAACACTGAAAATGTGTACTTTTGTTTCAGTGAACCTATATTGCAATTTAAAGACCACCCCACCCTACCCCAAATGAAACATTGCAAAACAAGATGCACAGGACAGGAAAGAAAGGAAAATATGCTTCACGTAGCTTTGAACAAACCTGAAAAACAATCACTGGAAAATGTAAGAAAGGATTGGAAGTTTGCTGGCAGAAGAAATAGGGGAAAAAAACCTTATTGGCCAGTAGATTTTCCTGGTGCCATGTTCTCTAAGTTCCATTGTTTAGGGGGAGGAAAGGGAAGAGAGGGAAAATACTGAGAATCTAGGCACAAGTGACTGTGGAAAAATATTTGTACAAGATCTGTACTTGTACTTTAAGCTTGAAAATGGAAAACAGTAGTTTTGAAGCAAAGTTCCTAAAAAGAGATGAGGATATATTTGGGATGGGCAGGAAGTGGGTGGTGTTCTGTTCTTGCAAAGCAGACATCGAGACGAGGCAGGTTCACAACAAAGGATCTTTTTATTAGGTACATTCACAGAACAGAAGCAATAACACAATGACAACTTGCCTTTTTATACTCCCCTTGCAAGGGGATGCACAACCAATCATTGCAGGCCATTCTCCCACCTTGCGCATGCACGCAAGGCCGGAGACAGCCTGTCTGGGTCCCGGGCAGACACGTGGTCTGTCCGGGTCTCTGCAACCTTTCTGCAGCCTTCCTGAGCCTTGCTGAATGACTCAGCAAGGCCCAGGACATAACAGGTGGGAAATGACATCATTTGCTCTTGCATTCCAGAAATGATGACGAACCATACTGGTGATGAGATAAGCAGAAAACAGAGTTGTGGCCTAAAGTTCATATAGTGTGAGCAGGGATCACAGAAAACAATTCAGATTGGTATTGGTCACTCTGCTTATACCATTCTAAACTTCTGTTTATAGAGCTTCAAATTTGCATAGAGAAATCACCTAAATCACCTCTTTTGACATTCAGTTAGAATATGTATGCTACATATTGATCTGGATTAAGAATGAACAAGGATCAGTACCTTTGCCTCAAAATGTATTGATTATTTTTATGAGTCATCTTATCAAAAGGAAAAGAAAGCAGTAGAGGTTCTTCATGTCCACAGAAGAGGAAAGATGTTGAAACTTAAATATCCCTATCTGAACTTGGCAGGAAAAAAATGAGCAGTTGGACTGACTGGATTTCACAGAATGTGTGAAAAAGAAAATTATTGCATTAATTCCAGCAGAAGAGGACAGGACACTACTGAACTTACATTCCTATGAGCGTTTGAACAATAGAACTTGCCTTTTTGAACTTTCTCTTCTATTATTCAAAAATCCGTTGTTTACACATGCACTCTGGGAATAAAAACACAACACAAACATATCTCTGAAAGCTGAATAAGAATATCAGAAGCTGTAACTATATGAGACAGTTGAACAAAAATCTGTACCCCTGCATTGGGTTCTGTCAATCAGAACTGAAAACCTGTGAAGATGAGGAAAATTATATGCCTAAATTTAGGCATTCCCATCAAAATTGAACACAATGTATTTATGCATCTTTAAAGCATATTTAGTATTTATGCACAGTTTCAGATTAAAAATAAGGGTGCAATAAATATGACAAATGCAGAAGTTTGCACATCCTTGAAGCTTACACAATGCTACTTCTCTCTTACAGTATTGTACAGTTACTAAAAAGGCCCCAAATTATGAATTACATATTGTTTGTGTGCATGCCTTTGAGTCAGTGTTGACTCCTGGTGACTGCCTGGACACGTTCCTGCAGTTTTCTTGGCAAGATTTCAGAAGTGGTTTGCCACTGTTTTCTTTCTGAATTACTTACTAGGCCTACAATAAATAACAAAAACACACTTCCATAGGTAAAACACTGCTCTGACCCTTCTAAACCCTCAAGTTGTAATTCTTGCTGTGCCTTTTTTCAAGCAGATGCTTGAACATTTAAAAATGCTATATATGGTACAGTGCTATTTAAAAACAAATAAATATCTAAGTACTTCAATCTAGCAAATTCAACTGTGAGAAACTTTGCTAAGAAATCAACATTATGTCAAGCTAGAAACTGGAATATCAACAAAAATCCGAAAAGAACTACAGTTTATGTGACACTGAAATAGTTATCCACAGTGCAGATTTGCTTTTATGACAATTATCTGCATAGGAGAGTTTGACATGCGCAGAAATATTGATTATTATTTTGCTTCTGAATTTGCAAAAATTCATTGGGTCCCCCTTTTACTTGCTTTTTCCCTGCCGTAGTTCTTTTTTTAGATTTTATAGGGAAAAACCTTGAGATATCAGAAGAAGCAAGGAACAGTGATTTGGTGTATAATAAGTTAAAAAAAAAACTAGGGCAGAGTGATCATAGTCTGCCCTGATGGATAAGAAGCAATAAAAAAGTGATTGGATGACCTATGCATAGTGCAGTATCTTTGGACCACACTTGTAGGAATATCACAGTGGATATTTAGGTTATTTAGCATTATGGATCATATTGTATTTTATATTTATATATTATTTATCATTTGGATCAATAAAGATCATATTGGGAACCCATTTTCCTGAGTGTTCTGAGTGTCCCAAAGGTGCTTTTCCTTCAGTTCTGAAGAAGCTTCTTGGATGAGAAGTGAAACGTCTTCAAGGGGAAAAACAAGAAAATCTAGTTGCCTTTTGAAAAAGCACCTTTGAGACAGCCATGACCTGGATGAAAAAGAATCTTGTTTTCCTCAGGAATCTCCATATTTTGGGGTCCTGTTGGGTAGAAACATCCTCAAGAATTAATAGATTACTTATTATATTTCCTTTTGGGAGTATTTTTGAGATTGCAGATTACTTAGAAGTTAAGGCCACTAAATGCACATTCCAAGGTAATGTTCCAGGATATTGTGTCACCCATAAAGAGTGGGTGTGGGAATGGAAAGTATGAGTGTGCACATCTAAACCCCAATGAGGCATGATGGAAGGCAACCTTTTCATCATAAAAGTGATTGTGTAAAGAAATGGCAAAACCTTGCTAAGCTTAAAACATCTTTGAACAAAGCATTTTGGACCGATGATAGATAAAATGAATATACTTGATGTTTGAAAAAAGAATAAAATGTTTGAAGAACACTTTCTCAACCATTAAGCCTGGGAGTATCTCATTTATGCTTTGATGTTGTATGACAGTTAGTGGTATGAGAAATATTGTGCACATGAAATGAAGAATGTTTTCAAATAAATATCAACATATGCTAAAAAATATGCCATTGTCAACTAAGAAATTGAAGCTGCAAAAGACTGGATATTTCAAAAAGAGAACATAGTGCCATATCAATAATAAAGTCCTTACAGGAAAGAATGACTTTAGAATGGTTTTCACAATAGCAATAGAACCTAGACTTATTTACCATTTCACAGTGCTTTACTGCAAAAGCAGTTTACAGAGTCAGCATATTGCCCCCAACAATCTGGGTCCTCATTTTACCAACCTCGGAAGGATGGAAGGCTGAGTCAACTTTGAGCCGGTGACAATCAAATGGCTGGCAGTCGTTAGAATACTACATTCTAATCACTGTGCCACCAAGGTTCTTTAATGCTCAGGCTTGAATATTGTTTCAAATCTGTGCAATCACAAGTATGCAGTTTAGGAATATTTATGAGCTAGAAGAATTCTGCAAAGAAGAGTAGAAAAACTTTTCACAATCAAGAACATAAAGACACTTAGCTGGCTTTAGGAAATACTTGAAAGTTGTTATTTTTGACAAATAAGGTATTTTAAAATGCAGAATAAAAAAGTGTACACATTTCTGTACCTACCATATTCATTGTTTTCTTATTTTTAAATCTGTAATTAACTGCATATAAATAGATAAATGTGAGCATTCAGATTTTCAGAGAGATGCCATATTTATCCTTGTATCATAAAGTGGTTGTGTCAGCTTCTGCTCACTGAGGGGGCTCATTGAAACATACAATTTGACCAAAGATGTTTACACTTTTATGTACATGATTGAACCACAAGACTGAACCACAACCATTCTTCAATAGACAATAGATCTTGAGTGCATTAGCTGAACTCAAAAACATCATAACTGCACATATTAATTTATATGTTTAATATCCTATATTTTTTCTATTGTTAAATAAATTAGGTTAAATATTTAGAATTACATTTAACATCTCATGAATATATATGTAGCACTAACTTAGATGGTTTATAAAAGTTGAATATTGGTGGTATCATTGTGCATATAAAGTAACATTTTAAAAATTAAGATCCTTTCAGCTCTTTCCCTTAGCCCGGATCACAAAAAATGTAACACTATATCAATGTGGACTTATATTTGGACATTGAGAAATAAAATCCAAACTCATTTCTAGTTTATTAAAATCCCCAATTCACATATATTTAATAAAGCAACTGTTGTGCAGAGGTACTAATGACAGTTTATGCAAAAGAAATAAATGTTGAAATGTCAAAGACCTAGAGCTAATTTTTGTGATACTCCAATTGAAACCTCTCTCCAATTTGATGAGGAATCAATGATGAGCACTCTCTGTGTGAGATTTTGAAGCCAGCTGTTTATTCACTTAATTATCAGGCTATCCAGACCATGTTTAGTGAGCTTCCTAGATCAGTATGTCATGGGGAACTTGTGCCAAAGGTTTTACTGAACTCCTATTGCAGAGTGCAGGGCACAGAGTAATAGATTTAATGCACACATCTAATGCAAAGTAGTGCACAGTTTTGTCCTGGATGTCACTTGTTAAAAAAAGAAAGAATAATTCTTAGAAATTTCTGCAAATTTATCTGACTAAGGCCTTATTGCAAATGGCATTGTTTTCATGCAATTGCACAAGCTACAGAAACTATTTCCCCTAATATTGAAGCATAGAAAAAATAGATTAGTAGCTCTGTCAAAATCTATCAAAGAAATACGACACAGTTAAGATTGCAAATAACCTTGCTATGCTTTGTGAATTGGCTAAATACCTGGCATTCATTCATTCAACACACACATAAACACAGAGACACATGTGGCAGACAAACTCTGCAACCTTTAAAGGCTCTGCAAACATATGAAGCAACGGTCATGGACATAGAAATTCTGAATAATGGAAAGGAAATATAAAAATGCTAGGAAATGTATACTGAAGACATATCAATGTGAAGGTAGAAACTCTAACACAGAACGCGGTCTGGTTATGTGCATGAAATCATCCAGAACTGAATTCCTTGTGATCAAGTCTGCCACTATGCTGCTTATTCTTGATTTTAATTAATAAGAGACTTAGGATTGAAGAATAGTGTCTGTTGATAAAGAAAGACAGCAGGAGGAGGAGGAGGAAGAGGAGGGTAATAGGCCAGAATGAAGGGGGAAAAAGACTTGCTCTGGGAAATGTTCTCTTTAATTTCTGCCATGTGTGGGAAAAATTATTTTGTGCAGCCTATTACAAAATTTTGTGCCACACTATGAATATTCTAGTATCTTGTAAATACATGTAATAATAATATGTTAAAGAGTTTTTGGTTAAAGCATAGAAACTAGAAAGTGTGCTGGTGTGTAAAGATACAGACTTAAGTCATTTTTTAATCCTGGAACTGCCCCCTGACATTTTCTTGGCAGCATTTTTCAGAAGTGGCTTGCTGCTGCCTTCTCCTTAGGGTTGAGAGAATTGGCTGGTCCAAGGTCACTGAGCTCCCTTGGTGCCTAACATAGAAACAGAACTTATAGGCCTCTGGGTTTGTAGTATAATATCTTACCCTGTACACCAAATTGGCTCCACTGTGTGGTTAGATATTGAATGTATATAGTGTATATATTGTATAGAATGCTGATCCGAAGTATATAAAAATGACACCGTCTGCTGAATATGTATTAGAGTTGTATAAAGGAAAATGGTAATAAAAATTATTTAAAAAAATAAATAAATAAATATAGACACTTGCAGATTATAATATGAATATGTTAATCACTGGATAACTAATAATTGCAATCAATATTTCATAAGCATTTAAATTTTTTATTTTTTTATAATTTGATACTGTAAAGAAAGGAAGAAATATATACAATAAGCCCCTCAATATTTTTACCACTTTACTTCCTTCTCTGGATGTATTCTGGATTCTATTACATTTTAATTTTACTAATTTAAAATTTGAATTTTTTCAGAAAGTTGGTAACGATCATGGACCTTTATGGCCTTATAAATGGAACAAATATTAAATCTTTTGTGAAGAGAGGAGATATTCCTTCATTTGCGGGAGACAAAGGGGTTATCTCAGCATGTCTCTTGCTGGGTCCAACCCAAAGCAGATTGGCTGCAACTGCAAGGCCAGGAAAGTCTAGAGTAGACTGTCTGCTATCCAGGAGGAAAGTGGCTACCTCAGAAGCTCTCCTCAGTCTATAGTGCCACGGCACAAAGTGATCCTCACTGCTGCAGTTAAACCAGGGTGGTGAGCTCATACAAGACTGCTTGTCATTTGCAAATCTAGAGTTTTATGATACCTAAATGTATTATTATTATTATTTTGGGGTAACATAGTTTTATGTGTATTTGACTTTTTACTATGTGTATAGGTTTGAAGATGAGTGTGCACACACATGCTCACACATCTTAAAGGGAACATAGAGTTCTTCAATTAAAGAATGCCATAGAATGGAACCTTTTCTGTTGCATTTCCTGAAATCGTGAACACCATATCCCCAAGATTGACCCCCAAAGCATAATATAAAGATCAGAAGACCAAGTGGCCTATGCATGGACATGATCCTGCTTTGGATTTATTCTTGGCATTCACTGTATATTGTTTTGTTGATATGCTTTTCTACTGTTTTTAATACGTTATGAGTTGGCCAGTTTAGTGAAGAAGTGAATAACAAAACAAAACAAAAATCCAATGTAAGAGATGGAAAGAGGAATCAGATCATCAAGAATGAATACAGAGCAATAGTCTGATATCAGAAAAGCAAACATTCAGCATTTGGGGTTAATAATAATAATTCTTTGGAAATGATAAAAAAGAAAAGAAAAAAGAACAAGTTGTCCATAAAGGTGGCAAAATGCTATTTTGGTTCAGATATCTCAAACATAAAGTAGACCAAAAAAGAGTTTGTGAAGAGCAAGCTAAGGGGCAGAAGTGAACCCTGAAATCAATAGGAACATGGTCAGAGATTGTCTTTGTCCTTTGAATGAATTTCATTTTCATAGCCAGATGAATTGCCTGAGGCACTGAAAGAGCATGTTGAAACTTTTCGTCTATTATTTTTGAGAAATCTTGGAGAAACAGTGAAGTTCCAGATGAAATGGAAGCAAGCAAATCTTCCAAAAAGAAAAAAAAATGTATCCAATGAGCTGTGACATAGACTGGCATTAAAGCCTGAGAAGAATCTTAAACAGATCATGAGATAAATCTGTAAATATTTTATGATAATTACCAGAAATCAGAACTGGTGTGTTTATAATGATCCCTGCCAGATTAAGTTTATATCATTTTATTTACTGTGTGACTTTATTAATGAATCGTAGCCATGCTGTAGATAAAAAATACAGAAATATACAGAAAAATCTTGAAAATTGTACTCGTTATTTCTTGAGAAACATATCAAATTACAAGGGTCCTTCATGGTTCTTCTGGACAGACCCAAGAGGTAGACGAAGAGGTAGAAAAATATTTATCAATGTTGCAGATTTCACAAAAATGATTAAAATATCATGAAGTCCCTGAGGTTGGTTGTTTGTTGCAGAAATTTCATTACCCAATTAGGTAACAACATCAGTACTAAGTATCTTCTTCATTTCATTTCAGAAAATAAGAGACAGAATAAAGCATTTATGCTATAGGACAGATTCCAGTTGAATGTTATAAAAACTTAGTCATAAGAATAAGAACAATTGCAGAACAGAATCAATTCATCAGCTAGAGAGATGCTGGACTTTCTTTCAGTAGATATGTTCAGGCAGAGGCTAAATGGCCATCTGTCTGAGTTCCTTTAATTTGGATTCCATTACTGAACAGGGATCTCATCCAAATGTCCAGAAATTCTAAGTGCCTATAAAATGTAATTAAGCACTCACTGTCTGAGTTTACATATTCAAATAAGTGATGATTTGGTATGTTTTATTTCCATTTTAGCCTTCTGCATGAATCAGGGCAATATAACTAAAATACAGTAAAAGAAATTGTATCTTATTATAATGCATGAATCCAGCCATTTAATAGACAATGATATTATTAATGTTTGTCTTCATTCTATTGAACGGGACCTCAAAATTCTCTTCTCACACAATTCTTAAGTATTACTTTTTAGTTCCTAGTTGATGATTTAGAGCAGGGGTCCCCAGCCCAGTACCGGTTGTGGCCTGTTGGCCACTGGGCCACGGGAACGACTGGCGAGTGTGCGCATGTGTGCGTGCACTCCCCCCACTCGCGCTAGTGCTACCGCAAGGGGGCTAGCCGCAGCATGGGCCCTAGCAGCCCCATTTGCATGTGTGTGGCCGCTAATGGCCCCATTTGTGCACTAGAGGTCCCGTATGCACATGGGCGCTAGCACCACCACCAGTGTTGCAGGGTGCTAGCAGCCTGTTTGCGAATATGCACAAGTGCTAGCGCCAGCACCACTGCAGGTTTGCGTGGTTCCATTTGTGCACGTGCACTAGCGCTGCTCCCAGTGGTGCCGTGGGTACGTGCAGCTCCATTTTTCGCTTGTGCACACGCGCATGCATAAATTTGCCTGCTCCTCCCTTTCCCTCTGGGCTGCCAACCAGGAAAGGTTGAGGACCTCTGATTTAGAGCTTGACTCTAGGCTAAAGTGATAAAAATATACTTTTTTTCAGATGTTTTATGAAAGAAAAAGTTGCCACAAAGGAAAAAAGAACCTAGAACATCAGTTTTCAAATGCCTCACTTCAACAATAATCTCATATCATAGCATTTTTATTTCACAGATTTTCTTCTTAAATTTACTTGTGAACTTCATCCTTTAATGTAAATAGCTACAATTCCATTGTCCCATTAACCACCAAACAGGAACTCCTGTCCTGTTTCCCAATTAACAAGATGGCTATTGATATGTATGTTTTCTAGGCAAACATTTTTAAAAAGGTGTATCCAAGTGTGTGTATATGTATATATAAATTAGATACTGTACAGAGAGATAGAGATGATAGAGATAGAGATGATAGAGTTGATAGAGATAGAGATATACTAGAGATATATGTACATAGAGTGGTGGGATTCAAATATGTGAACAAACGGTTCTCTGTGTGGATGCCACTTCCGGAAATCCATTCTGGGCCTGGGCAACAAAAAATTAGCTACCAGTTCTGCCGAAGTGGTGTGAATTGAATTCCACCACTGTATGTGTGCATGTGTGTGTGTGTGTGTTTGTGTGTGTGTGTGTATAGCTTATAGTGACAAGGTATCATCAAACTGACATAGCAATTTACACATCAGTAATCCATCACTCAAAATAAGCCAATCACTATATTTCAACAAAACAAGTATTACAGTGTACTGGTTTCATGGATAATCCCCAGATTTTAAGTGAAATATCAATAGCACATACTTTAGTTCTATATATGTATGCTAGATTTTAAGGCAGATTGGCAGACCACCATTTTTTCCATTTTTGATAAACCAGTCAGTCTCCGAAATCATTTAAATCATCAAAAAAACTTTCATTATCCCAATTATGATGTTAGTCTCCACATGAAGCATCCTTTTGGAGAGATACAGAAAGGGACTTTGACAAAAAATAACATTCTGAAGACGGGTGAATATATAGCATTATTCAGATGTCATTAAAAGGAATTACCAGATAGGACTGCAACCTTGTGTACAATATCCCAATCTTGTGTGGCCCATAGTCCCAAGTGATCATCCTATTACTCTTGGAATTCTTCCCAACTTCTTAATTTCTCATTGAAGTGGAAACATGAAAACCAACTGCTAAAGAACTAAATGTAACAGGATACAGGTAGACATCATCTTACAATCATTCATTTAGCAATGGTTTGAATTTACAACAGCACTGAAAAAAGTGACTTACAACCATTGGAGCCTCTCCACAATCACATGACCAAAATTCAGGCTCTTGGCAAATAGCATGCATCCTGGGCTTTCATAATTGTCATTTACAACCTTTCCAGCTGGTTTCTGACAAGCAAAGTCAGATGGTGGGGGGGGAGGCAGATTTGCTAAACAATTGCATGAGTCACTTAACAACCATGGCAAAAAAAAGTTTATAAAATCACTTACTAATCACCTTGCTTAGCAATGGAAATTCTGGTCCCAATTGTGGTTGTAGGTTGTGGTCTACCTGTATAGCCATTTTCTCAAGCATCAATAGACTAGGGCAGGGGTCTGCAACCTTGACAACCTTAAAACTTGTGGAATTCAGACCCCTGGACTACGGTCATTCTTTGAATCCAAAATTATATAAAACTGGTGAACTTTTTTAGAGGACTAACCTTGTGCTGGGAATTATGGAAATTGTAGTCTAACAAACTTGGTGTGCAATAGATGGGGAAGGCTATAGTGCCTGAATTGCCTCCTAATTCACACTCCTCTACTTAATCCCTTCCAAATTGTGACAACTCAATCAGTCTCTGCTCTGTAGGATGACTCCATGGTTTCTATGCAGCCACAGGATTCTGGTTGCAATTTCTTCAAGTTTCCAAGTGTGTAAAATGCACCAGCCATCTTCCTACCAAGAAAAGTTGGTCGGTTCAAAGGCTGAAAGAGCTCCTACTTAAAGAGAAAGATTACCCCCACTCTTTTTCTGGAACAATTCAAATGTGCCCAATATGGTTCTCAGGACCATGAATGTGCTACAAATTAGTTCCTTGCAGATTTCTGCATGCCAACTGGGAAGAGAAAATGAAAAGCAACATGATCCTCAAGCATATTGATCTCTAAGAATGTCTTTCAATCCCAAATGGACTATATAAAGTTTCTTAAAACACACACACACAAGCACACACACACAGGGCTACAGTTTACAAATGTACCTTTCTACTTAGAGAAGATGGAATAAAAGGTAAATAGTATGAGTGAAGATTCCTGGGAATGAGAATAAAAGGATGTGGCAGATAGGATTTTGGAAATTGATGCTTATTTTCCATGGCAGATATTTTGTGACCGGACATGCCTACCCAGCAAAAGCACCCACAACATGTTGTTAGAACTCCAAGTGTGTTCCCCAGTCTCTGAAAATTATCCAAAGTTCATTTGTCAAGCACATGGGAAAGGGCTTTCTCCAGGCCACTCCCAAAGACACACATATACACACATACACACACAAACAGAAACACACTAAGTGTCTTAATTCATCTCTTCAACTACTCCTTTTTAATTCTCCTTACAATTTTAGTAGTGATTTAAATATTTTAAATTATGTGTTATTTTCTTTATTTTTTGTTAGTTATCTACTGCTTTGATCAATTTTGACAGGTAAATTAAAGGAAGGTAAGAACCACTTAATTCAATATAAAATACTTTACTTGGGGAAGGTGACATAGAAACTGTTGTGGCTAATTCTGACTGAGATAGACAATTTAATGTGAGGAGTATCACCCTGAAACTAGAATAATTTCACTGCATTTAACAACTGTACTGACTGCCAACATGCTTCAGGTCCAAGTTGAAGGTCTTAATAACTGTATTTAATAAAGCCGACAAAGCCTTCAAAATAAGCAATTTGCAACATGTGGGAGCATGTACAAAGCACTATGTATTTACCTTTGGTTTGTGTTTAATCTTAATACAAAACTTGTCATTATTATTAAGATAGGCTTCTTCGTTATGGCATTCCAGTTGTGAAAAATAGCACCCCTATCATAAATCTTCAGGTTTACTGAAGTCCAGGATATGTAGTCAAGCTTTCAAGTGTTAGTGACAATAGATTGGTCTCAATTTCTGTTTAGTTCTATTCCTATTGTCTGTACTAATTGTATTCCAGAAGATGGCAGCACTTAGCAGCTGAACATCAAAGAAGTTCAGACATGGTTAGTCCTTGAACAGGAGACCATCAGGGAATCTCAATTTAAAAAAAAAAAGTCCTAGGAAAAGATAATGGCAGACAATCTTCTTGCTGTTGTTGGAAAAACTATTGCATATGTCTATATAATCACAAAAAGCTTGAGATTAATATGTCTATATAGTCTCAAGGAAGCTTAATCTTACCTGAATTCCACTAATACAAGTTAAACAAATAATTGTGAATAACTTTATCCTCAGCCATTCTTCTCAATAAATACTGATACTGAATATTCAGTTGTTTGTTAGAATACAAACTTATGAAACTGGCATGTACTAGACAAATCTTTGGATCATCTGAAAGTCCATAAGCAGAGCAAGGGCTTTCAGGCAAACATCTTTCATTGAAAATTCCCCTAATGTTCTGTAAACTTTTATGTATTACTGATTTTATTTTACTGAATCTCTGTTTTAAAACTCTCCTCCTCAATTGGTTGACTATAGATAGAATCAGGTAGTCCCTGCCCTCAGGTTTAAAATCTAAAAAAATCTGATGGATAAGCAAAACAGATGGGAGGAAACAGAAAGGAAGAAAAGCAAACTTGAATGTTCATTTCCTGATTTGCAAGTTTTCTACAAGCATTATTCAGCCACTGAAGTTAGAAGAAAGCAGTTTACCACCTCAAGGCAGTATGACAGCTTTCTGACAGACCAGCTGACTTTTTATTTTCTCTAATTAAAAACATGAAAGATGAGAGCTAGATTGTGACCAAATTTCTGGGGAAGGATTTTTAATCTGAGAAGCATATAATGCTGTGATTGCAATGATTAAAGTCTTTTACCTTTTTTCCAGATCAGTACAGTTTTATCCCATGGAGAGAACATATCAAGATACTTGACAGAACAGAGTCCTTTTCTCACTACATGGCTCTTTATCACCAAGAATCACCACATAAAATACTTGAGTATTTTTCTTTGAGGAAGAGATGTTTGTCTTCCATATTTCTATGTTGTGAAGGAAGGACCACAAGAAATGTTAAACAACCACATGAGACGGAGGAAGAAAAGAAGAGGGAAAAAGTCATGCTGTGGCTTGTTTGGGCTATTGTGAAAGTATAAACCAGCAAAGCAGTTGCTAACTCCCCTTCTCAACAACACACTATACACACTCTTTACACAAGCATTTATAGAATGACGCAATTCTTCAGATTCAACCTAATCAGCATTTTTTTTACAGAAGCAGCTATGTGGGTTTGTCATATGGAAAAAGCTGTCAAGTAGCTAAAGCTGTTTATAGTCTGCCCAGTACATGACATGAGGGAGTGTGCATACCCTGAAAGTGTAGGTCTTAATGCATACAAGGTTTAGTGGTACATTTAGAACTTTGGGGACATGTTCTGACCACTTACATGTAATGGCTGCAATGATGAGTAGGTGGGGCTGACCTGTTCACAAGATAATTGTAATTGTGAGTGTGGCCGTTGATATACAGGTAGTCCTCGACTTATGACTGCAATTGAGCCCAAAATTTCTGTTGCTAAGCAAGACAGTTAAGTGAGTTTTGCCCCATTTTACAATCTTTCTTGCCACAGTTGTTAAGTGAATCACTACGGTTGTTAAGTTAGTTACACAGTTGTAAAGTGAATCTATCTTCCCCATTGATTTTGCTTATCAGAAGGTCGCAAAAGGTGATCACTGGACCCCCGGACACTGCAACCTTCATAAATATGAACCAGTTGCCAAGGGTCCAAATTTTGACAGCATAACTATGGGGATGCCGCAACAGTCATAAGTGTGAAAAATGGTCATAAGTCACTTTTTAAGTGCTGTTGTAACTTTGAATATCACTAAGCGAATGGTTGTAAGTCAATGGTTATTTGTAACACCGTTCTCCCCAGGGCCAAATAGGATAATTCCCAATAATTTTCTAGCCCAGTTATTCTTACCAATCCAATTTGCATTCTCTTTTTACAAGCAAAGCATTTGCATTAAAGCTGCTCAGTAATTATGTTTCTTGGATTGCCAATAGAGCCTTGCTGGATGATGTGTTGAGAACATGTATGTGATGCTAGTGGTGGGAACTTTGCTTTACAGCCACTTTTCATTTTCTTCTCAAATTAAACTCAAAACAAATTTAAAATTAAGTAGACCAGGATATATAAAGACAGTCTGCAATAATAGCAAGATGATGCCCATCCTTCAGATGGACATAATCTTGAATTATGTATTACACTTCTGTTTGACAGTACAAGTCCTACTGCATTCTACCTTCACATATTTGTTCTTTTCATAATTAGTTTGTAACATGGTTGATAAATACATCATATGATTGCTTTCAATTTTTAAAAAATGTTCTCCATGCTTCTGCTACAGACACTTCTCTGAATAATGCATTAATATTGTTTTACAATAAGTAAGTAAACGTCTGTGCAGCACATTGTAGATGATAATGTAGATTATCTAAATAATGGATTCTACCATGTTAAATGTCAAATTCTTAATGCAAGCATAAAATGTAAGTATAATTTTTTTCTGTAATATGTTATTTGCAGAAAATATCTACAACTTGTTGCTAAGGTAACAAAGAATAAAAAACTTGACTCCTCTTCCCTTCTAGAAACACTGATGTTGCTAGGCTCACCTGGCATGATCTGGAAGAAACTAAATTCCCTATCTTCCACTTTTTGTTTGATTATGAATAAAACTTGTATGAATGCACAATAGTTGTATAATATAATTAAATAATATAAAACTTTTTAAAGTGTGACAGTTTGCACTTTCACCTTTTTCTGCTGTTGTCACACAAGCTTTACTACTGATGTTGAGGTTGAATAAAGAAATAGAAAGTAAATTGAACTTTCCATAATGCTATGCCATAAATTGTTGGTGCTGCTGAAAAAATTAGAGGCCCAAATCTGAAAAATAAAATCTCAGTTAGCAAGATAATTTCATGGGAGGTTTTTCTAATGATCAAATAACACCTGTCTTTTGTTATCAATTGGATTGGGGCACCATACACTTTAAGTAAAAAGTATCAATAAAGTATCAATAAATATATAAATGTTTACACAGATAAATGTTTACTATCTCTGGATAAAAATAGAGTCAATGCTTTAAGTTGCAAACAGTCATATTTTATACTGCAATATCAAGAAAGGGAATAATCTATTTAAAATATTATAATTCAAACACAATCCAGTTGTGTGGGGTCCTTGGTGCCCTGTGAGTTTGGTTGTTTTTTAGTAGAAGTTTCATTACCTGACTAGGTAGCATCATCACTGCTAGCCTACAATTCTGATTACAAATTTAATCAGACAGAACTGAATATAAATCTCATCACTGCTACAAACATCTGGGTAACTATTGGTTAGCTGTATGGTTTGAATTAAGAATCTAAACCAGAGAGAAAGAAAACCTGGAATCACACTGTGAATTCTTGGGAAATAGTTAAAATGTTTTAAGATGATAATGATGATAATGATGACATATACAAAAATGTAAAATCAAAGCTGTCAGTTCTTCAGCTTGTGTTGGCCTTCATACACATCAAGTTCTTCACAATAATCTAGAATGTCATAATATATTAGTGTTGTATATGTGTAGATCCATGCAGTGTGGCCTTTTATTATAGTAATAATAATAATAATAATAATAATAATAATAATAATAATAATAATAATAATAATAATAATAATAATAATAATAATAATAATAATAATAATAATAATAATAATAATAATAATAATATTAATAATAATAATAATAATAATAATAATAATAATAATAAAGTTGGAAGGGACCTTGGAGGTCATCGAGTCCAACCCCCTGCTCAGCAGGAAACCCTATACCATTTGGACAAATGGCTGTCCAGTCTCTTCTTAAAACTTCCAGTGTTGGAGCATTCACCGCTTCTGGAGGCAGGTTGTTCCACTGGTTAATTGTTCTAACTGTCAGGAAGTTTCTCCTCAGTTCCAGGTTGCTTCTCTCCTTGATTAGTTTCCATCCATTGCTTCTTGTCCTGCCCTCAGGCGCCTTGGAGAATAGCTTGACTCCCTCTTCTTTGTGGCAGCCCCTGAGATATTGGAACACTGCTATCATGTCCCCTAGTCCTTCTTCATTAAACTAGACATACCCAATTCCAGCAAACGTTCCTTATATGCTTTAGCCTCCAGTCCCCTAATCATCTTTGTTGCCCTTCTCTGCACTCTTTCTAGAGTCTCAACATCTTTTTTACATCGTGGTGACCAAAACTGGATGCAGTATTCCAAGTGTGGCCTTACCAAGGCATTGTAAAGTGGTATTAATACTTCACGTGATCTTGATTCTATCCCTCTGTTAATGCAGCCAGCACTGTGTTGGCTTTTTTGGCAGCTGCAGCACACTGCTGGCTCATATTTAAGTGATTGTCCACTAGGACTCCGAGATCCCTCTCACAGTTACTACTATTGAGCAAGGTACCCCCTATACTATACCTGTACATTTGGTTTTTCTTGCCTAAATGTAGAACCTTACTTTTTTCACCATTGAATTTCATTTTGTTAGATAGCGCCCATGTTCAAGTCTGTCCAGGTCCTCCTGTATCTTAAGCCTGTCTTCTGGAGTGTTGGCTATTCCTGCCAGCTTGGTGTCGTCCGCAAATTTGATGAGTTCCCCATCTATCCCCTCGTCCAAATCGTTGATGAAGATGTTGAAGAGCACTGGCCCAGAACAGAGCCCTGGGGCACCCCACTGCACACTTCCTCCATGTAGATGCGGTTCCATTGAGGACCACACGCTGAGTACGGCCGGTCAGCCAGCTACGATCCATCTGGTGGTGATGCTGTCTAACCCACATTTTTCTATCTTATCAAGTAGTAGGTTGTGATCTACTTTATCAAATGCCTTACTGAAGTCCAGTAAATTATATCCACAGCATTCCTCTGATCCACTAATTTTGTCACTTGGTCAAAGAATGCAATAAGGTTTGTCTGGCATGATCTGTTTTGACAAACCCATGTTGGCTTTTAGTAGTGATTTTGTTTGCCTCTAGGTGTTCGCTGATTCGTTGTTTGATTATCTTTTCCAGAATCTTCCCAGGTATTGAGGTCAGGCTGATAGGTCTGTAATTTCCTGGATCCATTTTTTTTCCCTTTTTTGAAGATGGGAACTACATCAGCTCTTTTCCAGTCCTCTGGTAGTTCCCCAGTGCTCCAGGATCTTTGAAAAATATAGTTCAATGGTTCTGAGATCACATCTGCCAGTTCCTTGAGAACCTTGGGTGTAATCCATCTGGTCCTGGTGATTTGAACTCGTCTAGGCTGGACAGTGCTCACTTACCATTTTTCTTGCCTATCTTAACTTGTGTTTCTATTCTGTTTTTTATGGCACTTTTTGATAGGTTGGTCTGTTTTTTCCCTTTGTGTAAAGACAGATGCAAAAAACGAGTTAAATAGTTCTGCTTTCTCCTATTGCTTGTCACCTTCTTGCCACTTTCACCCACTAATGGACCAATCATTTCCTTCACTTTTTTCTTGTTTTTTACATGTTGAAAGAAGCTTTTTTTGTTATTTTGACTTTGGTCGCAAGCCTTAGTTCATTTGAGCCTTACTTTCCTCACTTCATCTTTGCAGGCTCGGGCTATTTGCTGATATTCTGACTTAGTTATGTGCCCCTCTTTCCACTTTCTATACTTGTCCTTTTTATCTTTCAATTTATCAGAGAGTTCTTTATGCAGCCATGCTGGTTCTTTTGAGAGCTGTTATTTTTCCTCTTTGTTATAACTGAGATTGGACATTTTGACAAAAATGTACACATTTTCTCTAGTGCTAACCAAGACTTTTAGGTAGAATCCAGGTTGCCAGAACCATTGGGCAACCACAGCTTGTTTATGCCTTATTTTTCAATTTGATTTTTCAGCTTCTTGATATTTTGTGATCCTTTTTCAATTCTTTGTCTTTTATCCTACTATCCCTGGTAATGGGATAGTATCTACAGAAGGCTTATTATTATTACTATTGCTATGTCCTCTTTTTATTATTGGGTTTCAATAGGGTTTAGTTAACAAGCTGGCTATTTATCTTTGCAGGTATTGATCTGAAAGCCAGAAATATCTCAAAATGATGATACAATTATTTTTTGTAAGAATCTACCTATTTCAGATGTGTGTATGAATGAGGCACCGTTAAGAGCCATCTGAGCAAGTGACCCTTCGCCACTCACTTTCTTGGGCACTAAAATTGCTTGAAGCTCTCCTATGTTTTTGAAACTACTTCTCCTTCCCTAGGAGTCGTTGTAGTAGGTTCACAAAGATTTTACAATACAAGGGAATTCTAGAGGTAAGATACAAAGTCATGATTCTTTTGCAATAAAGTCCTTAAGGTTGGGGAATGGAATCTTATGAGTGTTCATTTATGGAAGGAAACTCTGGACATTGAACAATTTGTAGAATTGCCAAGAGCTGCCAGGAGTGCACACTTGGTCTTATTACTTAAATGGGGGCGGCTTCGTTATATATGGTATTATCAGTATATACAGGTATTGTCTCTCCATGGAATTTGACAGACTTCTATTTGGCTTCATTTTTAAAAACAGAGAACATATTAAAATCATATATTTATATTTTAAGTAAGTAGCATTGAAGGACTTGACAGCTGAAAAATGATGGTCTGAGAAAAAAAAGTGTGACTCATCACTCCCTAATTGCCACTATCCTTCTATACCTCTTACTATGTGTGTTTTGCTTCCCTCTTTGACCCAAGAGGGTCAAATAAGATTTAATTTAAGTTGCTATAATTATGATTTAAACATTATTACTTTGCATAGAGCATCTTAAAAATAAATAAGGTCATTGCACTTACAGCAATCTTAAATAAGCAGAAATATTTTCAGTTAATTGTTATGGAAGATACAAGCATCAACTTAAACTTTAATCACTACAGTACAGATAACTCTAGATAATATATGTGTGTTTAGTTATGATATAAGCCAATGTTTATACAATCTACCAAACCATTTTTTTCATGCAAGATTGCATGGAATTTCTGAGACTGTGTACACTAATAATCCAGCCTCGTGAACACATTGATACATACATACATGTATGATAGAAAGTATTTTTTTAAACAACTGAGCCAAGGATATTGTCCTGCCTTTAAAGAAAGCTAGAAAGAATGCAAAGCTGAGCATCATAAATTCAGATGTAAAGTTTTCCTGACTAGTTATCTCTGTACTCCACACTGATACTATAGAGAACCTTGATGAGATAAGTAATAAGTCCATGCAGCATCAGCGTCTATCACATGCCAGATTTATTAAGATTAGATTCCTTTTTTGCAAAAACTGTACATGGACTTAAAAATTAGTTGAAGAAAGCCTGATAGATTGCTAGTAAACAGTCAATTTCCTGAAGTCTGATTATTAAGTCGCACTGATTTTTCTCAATATGTTTAAATGTGCATTACTCTTATGTTGTCATGAATGTTGTCGTCTACCCTTAAGGGAACCTATACAGCAATCAGCTTCTCTGAAATTAGATCATCTCTACAGAATCAGATGCAATTGTAGCTTTGTTAGCCAGGATAAAAGGTCTTATTGATGGAAAGTTCAACCTTGTTTCAAAGAATGCAGGAGTTTCTTTCCAATGAATTTATGCTTCCTTCATGTGGTGAGAATCACCTTTTACATGGGATTGCAGCACTGTTATCCCTGCACATGGAAATAAAGAGGCCTCTTGTAAGGACATTCAGTAAAAAAAAATTACACGTAAATTTAAATGCCTTGTCATTTCAGCCAGGCTTATTCTGATAGATGCATTATTGCTGTCTGCACTTCTATTTGCTCTAGATTCTTTCTGAATCAATGGATTGCTGTTTTAGTAATAATGCTAATTTGTACATCTGACATTTTTGCCAAGAAAGAATCCATTACTTGAAAACTATTTTGAAAGTTCTCCTCATGTATAGTTCTCTAGCAAAGTTTTTTTTATCCTGTCCCTCCCTTTGTGTCGGACGCTGCCACGCAGTATTCTTGAAGCAGTAAAAAAGACATACCTTAAAAGATAAATTACCCCAATAAATAATCTTCTGAACAATGCTACTAGATGATCATTTTTAATAGACGCATCATTAGTGAAAATTTGGGCAAAACTGTCATCACCAGATGGGGGTTAGTATGTTTATGTACAGTGAAAATGTTTATGAATTTAATTTTACTTTCCTTACATATTTATAGCCATCTTTCAAGAACTGCCTCTCTACTCAGTCACAGTATAACCAGATGTAAAATGTTCTTAGTATCAGGATTAAAAATAAAATTTTAACAAGTAAACATATACTATGGGAACAGCAGCAGTTGCCCAATACAGAAATTCCATTTCTAGAGCCCAAGTATAGCAAGTGGAATCGGGTGAGATTTCATTTTTTGTCAGTTTGTTTCAAAAATGTCAGATGACTTCACTGGCCATAAGGCAGATGTTGAAAAAAAAAAAAATGCTGAGACAAATTTTCAATTCAAAGCCAAGTCTCAATATAATCAAATTCTGTGACCTCCATCCAAAAAGAAAAAACAATCCCGTTCACAATTTCTTGAAATTTCAATAGTTTCAGCCTCTATTTTTGACCCCGATCACCTCAATTTTGAAATATAAATTTAATATAAATAAATACATAATATATAGTCCACATTTATGTACTTTTAGTCTCCTGTACTTTGTTCTTAATCTTCTGTGACAATTAGGATTGTTTCCGAGGTGTTATGGAACAAATATTGACTTTCACATTGGGAGGACATAAAACTAACTTATCTGTGTAGTATTTTTAAGAACATCAACTCAGGAATGATCTTTGTAGTTTAAAAGAGTCTCCTGAACAGCTTTATTAGCATATTTCTATTTACAGGTCACATTCATGATCGGATTGTTATTTCTCACACACATTTCAATCTTTCTGTAAAGAACAAACTCAGTTAATCAGTCTTCTTGTACCATAAGAAATTCCTCAATGGCAAAATAAGGGTTCAAAATAAAACCACTTTTTGCTTGAATTAAACTATACAATATTTAGCTTTATTCTCCAGTGGGAGATACTAGAGCAGTTGTTAAAATAATCCAGTTTTTGCCTTGTATGACTGACATTAAGAACATTATAAAATGTTTTTTTATCTGAGTTTTTCTCTTGGAGAAACAATATCTGTGCATTTTTTTTCTTTATTTAGATTATGTAGCTGCTGAGTTCCCACCTATCACTAGACAGTCCTCAAAATTAAGGAAGCATCAAAAGAATTCTAATGATACACTGAAACATGTATTCACCGGAAGACAGATAGTGCTAAACGCTTCCTCAGCTTCAGAGATACCGGGAATGCTGGTGATGCTATGAAGATTGTTATTATATTGAAGGGTAACCAACAACTCGGTTTGTAGATAAGGGTAACAATGGTACATATGAAATATGGAATTTGAATATCCAATAGAAATCAAATATCAATTAGGAAATGTGAAAATATCAGTTTTATGATTTAAGAATGAAGTTTAGTATCATTTGTAAATGTTGTTTTATATTATGTTTTATTCATTCCTGAACATGATTGAATATCAGTTGTGCGATATAATAATTAAAATTGTCAGCTCTCTGACAACAATAATCTGGTCATACTAGTCCAGTTCCTTTATTTCAAATTAATGACAAGTTCATATGACTTTAGATGGAAATGTAATTACAAGCTAGGTATTAAAGCTGAATTATTAATCGCCTAATATGAAATTGCTATGCAGCAAGCAAGCAGCAGAAGGAAGAAAGAAGAACGAAGAAAGAAAGAATAGAGAAAGAAAGAAGAAAGAAAGAAAGAGAGAATAGAGAGAGATTTAGAGAGAGTAGAGCAGAGAGAGAGAGAGAAGAGAGAACGAAAGAAAGAAGAGAAAAAAATAAGAAGAAAGAAAGGAAAAAGAAAGAAGAAAGAAAGAACGAAGATGGTGATTCAATATAAAGTTTTTGTTTCACTATTGCTTTTCCTAGAATTCTCTCTATAATGGTTAGATGTTTCCTTAGAATAGAAAGATCCGCATAAATTTTGTAAAATAGCTTACTGAACATTTTATAGTTGAAAAAGATTCTCCCCAAGCATGTTTTTCTTGATAATTTTCCTTTCTTCTTATTTAATTTGTGGAACTAAGTATTCAATTCACATCAAGATTACTGTCCCGGAATTAATGCATTTATGGGTAGGTTATGAGAACTTCATAGTAATACATCGTCTTTCTTTATTCCAGAGCACATTCATGAAGTTGAAGAATATAAGTCATGGAGTGAGTAAGTCTCGGGAGATACCTTTTTTGTTGCTGCACTATATTAGCAAACTACTGTTCTAGGAGTATAGGCATTAAATAAGTTTACTAAAGAGTTTGAAAAACATATTTCACTATCAAAGGTTATATCCATGTAATATTTTCTATACGATGGCGGGAATATACTTATATTTATGCATTATGAAAGTTAAAATCTCTCACACAAAAAAGAGTCCATTCTTTTTCTTTTTTTACAATACATGAAAAAATTAATGTACTCATGACATAATAGTAGTCAAAATTAGAATAATAAGAATAAATAGAATTATTAATAATTTTAAGCGAATGCAGTACATTCTCCATGCAATTGAGAAGACATGTTTATGCTAACTATCAATCGCTGCTTTCTTCCTCTTATGGCTTCTTTTCAGTACCGCGCTAAGTCTAATCCAGTTTCACATTAGACCATGCATGTACATCCTTGTCTCTAGGCAATTTAAAAGGTGCAGCTAATTGTTTTTTATGAGAAACTGTAACTCTTTTTCTGCCATTATAATTTTAATGTCAGTTTTAGATCCTGCCTCGGCCCAAGGCTGCAATTTTCACAAAGATTGTAGTATACTCAAAAAATACTGGAACTACATAGAAGAGAGTATAGTGACCAGATGCTTACGCTAGAGGTGACGGTCATCCCCTGTGCGCAGCTAACCCAAGCAGTTCTACCTTGTCCTACAGAAGTGATATAGAAAATTGCTGTATCGTATGACTGCTTTTATGGCTAATGGCAAAGCTATTTCGATAGCTTTGGTGGGAGAATGCAATGGTAATCCACTCACTGTATTTTATTTTTTATTAATCTTATTTTATTTTCTTCTATTATTTTATTTATTTATTATTTTAATTTCATTTCATTTTTATTTTAGTGTTATTTTATTTATTCATCTCTATAGCTGACTGCATCTCAGGACAAATGACTGTGGCAAATGTGATTTAACCAAGAAAATCACATGACAGCGAAGATCTAGTATTGCATGGACAGGCAATATATACTGTGGAAGAGCTGATGTCTTTCGGATACAAATACCTTTATTACATAACTATGATTAAAGCTTTTACGAATCTAAATTCTTCCGTTGTTGAAATTGCCTCAGGAAAAATTAAAAGCGAAAGAACAGGCCATCCAATTTCCATGAGATGTTCCACATGCCGCACCATATTTAAGGAGATATCAGGTAATCACTTAAGTCCGCAAATAGATACTAATGGAATTAATACATTGTTAATGGATAAATGTAAAAACAGCTGCCTCACAGAGCCAAGAAAAAGAAGAAAGCAACTGGATATCAGACGACACTGGAAATTGATCAGAGCAAGAGTAATCAAAGCGCAAGAAAGACAGTATCTCAGAAAGAAACATAGGCAAAGAATTTGTTAAAAAAAAAGACAAAAAACAATATTACAATGAAGCTTTTGACCCTGAGAATGAATCGAACAGAGAAAAACACAAAAGATTTTTTAAAAAAATCCAACTCAGAAATTTCAATCTGAAATTAAGAAAAATAAAGGTGCAACCTAACAGTAATAATTATGCTAAATAAGACCAACAGTCTTGAAGTATACTAAAATTCTGTATTTCAGAATTCATTAGAGGATATTGATATCCAAAATATTTAGAAGCGCCTTATTTATACGTATATAGAGGATGAAGTTACATCAGCACTCAATCCGCTTACAAGTGGGAATTTAGTACAGGAAGTGATGGATTTTCACAAAATTGGCCGTAACCGAGAATTATGCCAACTAATCTGGAAGGCCACACAATGACTAACAGATTGGCAAAAATCTGTCTAGCATCTAAAGAGCAAGAAAGGATATTAAACAGCATAGTGCAACCTATCATACATATATTTAATTCGCCTGCTAGAATATGCCGGATTTGAGCCCTACTAGAAAAATGTCAATATTCAAGCTGTTTTTAGAAGGCTGAGAACAAGGAAAATTTTATTACAGAAGTCCAAGAGTAGATAATAAAAATTAAAACAACAAACTAAATTAAAATACATCACATATATTAATAAAATTCATACTACCATTATCAGTTTTGAACACAGTGTAAGCATTCTGGAGAGGGGTGCTTACTTTTAGAAAAAATACTAGATACCTGGACGAATGGCCAGGCAATCTATCTGTTACGACTGAAATTATTATTGATGCATACATAGATAATCAACATCCCCTGCCATGACTACCCACAAGAAATCAATCTGGCGGCTTCATTAATTATAGAAAGGGCCTTTTCCCCCCCAAAACTTATGCCACCTTGTCATGTTTTGTGGAATATAGCTTTAGGAAAACAGGAATTCCAGATGTTGCATTGTGCTCTATAGACCTACTCACCCAGTCCAAAAGCCAGCAGTTCAAACGTGGCAAGAGTGAGGCAAGGCTTTTATGTGCTCTCTCTTCAATTATATCTCGAACCGTGTTTACTGAAGACTCTATTTAAGGAAAGCGTGTGACAGTGATTTTAAAAGGGAGAAAGAAGCATCAATAAATCAAGTATGTGGCTTACACTATTCTGATAGTTGAAAATTCAAATGATTTGCAAACTCTTGTATGCAAGTCAAAGACAAATCAAAACAGACTAAAATTAATATATTAGTATATATATGCTTTATTATTATAAAGAACCTGTAACTAATGAGAATGGTACAGTGTCCAGTATTTAAACTAACATTAAGAGATTGAAGTGATAGATAATTTCTAGCTTTTAGGATCAATATCATAATTAATAATATATTACTTAAGCCAAGTCAAACCCACTAGAGACTTCTGAGTCTGGCGACTCAGCATAATCAGACTATCAATAAGCATAATAGAGATAAACATCTATATACCATTAAAAAAGACAATGTAAGCTAAAAGGAAAACCAAGAAGATCAAACAAACCAGAAATCACACCGCAGATAAGCGAGATTTAATACCAAATTATATTAGGCAACATCATAAAAGTAAACAATACCCCAATCAACACGACAAACACTCAAACAGTAACAACAGCTCGTAATCAAGGAACTAGCAAGAATTCTCCCACACCACAGGCAAGCCACTCTAATAAACAGAGCAACAACTTTCACTCCTTGCTAGCACTCATATGTATCCCTAGGTTAGTTAAAGAACATCTGAAAGAAAACAGACCAAGTTCAGGATCAACAAGGTTTCCACACATTTTGTAATTTCTGTATAGATTAACAGTAAGGCCTAAATGTAGCATCTTCTCCACTTCAACAAGAAACTACAGGAGCGAAAAAAGCAATCAAACAATTTCCAAAGATTTTTAAAAAGACTATTTTATTACGCTGCTAGGTAGCTGGTTCAACTGATTTAGTAAGCCTTTTCTTCTAGGGAATCCCCTTGAGTAAAATTATAAGAGAAACCAGTCAGGGATGAACCATATGTTCTGTTGATTCCTATATTAGTACTAAGGATGTAAATCCATTCTATCCAAAAACAGCGATCTCCTTCAAACAACCCAATGAGGGTGCCGTAATATAGGCAAAACTAGTTTCCTGAATAATATATGGAACAAGGTTATGCATTTATCACTGTACTTTCTTTACTTTTAAAAATAATTCAAGGCTGAATTTTACTACAGTGTCTCAGGTGAGCCACAGAACAATGCTATCAATTGAAAGACAACATTTTATTTTGTAACAGAAAAGGAAGCAAAAGTATGGAATATAGACAATAGGAACAAATTTCTTAAAATATGCAAAAATATAATCCCACTAATTGGTTCCATATAGTGGTCATTTCCTTACAATGCTGTATCCATATCCATATTTATTATTATCTTTACTATTTATACATCTTCTTAGATGTATACTACCATTTGTAAAGAGAAGACTGTTCTACTTAGTCTTGGCTTAATTAATGAGGATATAATAAGATTTATCAGATCTTTATAATGTACATTTTTGGACCTATCAGATAGAGAACCTAGAATGGATGATGCTAATTGAAATAAGTCCTGTGTTAAAGAGGGCGATGTTTGCATTGTATATATGTTGTGTAAATGAAAATTTACACTAAATTCATTTCCCTATTAATAAAAAAAAATTTCTCTGCAGGAAAACTATCCTCCAATGTATTCTTTAGGAGAAGTGTAGCATGAAAATTTGGTACTAAGTAATGTTACAATCTTTTATTCCATATGTTGTAAACAATTGATTGGCAAGTTGACGATGGTTCAATGAAACAGTCAGTGGGAAATTGGGTTTTTTTTTGTAAGTCAAGCATTTTTTGCAGGATATTTAATATATTGAACCCTGTGTCATAAAAGAAGCGTTGGGATTGATTTTCGTTGTGTGAGATGTTTTTAAACATTGTTTTTTTCTTTGCACTTCTATGAATAAGAGAAATTGTTTCATACGGAGCATATTTCCACTGAATACAATACATATCCTACTACATTTTGTACAGAGTAGCAGTGTTTTTAGATCTGTGAAGTGATATTGTGTTCTGTGCTCATTTGTCAGGACGGAATGCAGAACACAATGCGCGGAGTAAGAACTAATTTAAATAGAAAGTGAACTTCCAATTGTGTGTAAGTAAGAGTTTAGAACATTTTCATTTCTCCCTATATTTTGTTATTTTACAGGAACAAAACTGGAAAGTGAAATGTTTCCGCACACTGGAACCCATACCTTGTACATTGAGTTTCCTGACGAATGATCAAGCTCAAAGGGAGCACAAAAACTCTACAAGAGAAAGCTTAACATCTTGTAGTAATGTGCTTATGCTGAAGGCATGTGAGATAGCACGTCATTTGTATAGGAATACCTCCTGAGCATTGTCGCATCCATGGAAACAATGTTGGGTCTTCTTGTATTCAAAAGAGTGGCTAGACTCATTTAAGGTGTGATTAACAATGCTTTAATGTATTTAGGAATCTAAAGTGAAGTGATTCTGTAATATCAATATTATCTTCTTCTTATTCTCTTCTTTTTAAAGAATCTATATTCCCTTTTTGAAAGTATAAATAACATGGAAAACAGTAATCTGATAGTATAAAAATGTGAATAATACCTGGCCATACCCTTCGCAAAGAACTGTCCATTCCCTACGCTCCCTTTTTGCTTTAAAACGATTCTTAAATATTTATGCCTTGTAACAACATGACTCTTGAACAGTATTGTCTGAAGAGACATCTGTCACTTAACAGAGTCATTCTACTAACTCCTCCCTCATCCCTACAATCTTTCTTTCGTAAATAAAACAATAGAGCTGATCTGATGGATTTACAGGGAAGGGTCTGTTTAAAAGATTTGATTGGTAATTTCTCGCTCATGCATAATCTCTGGCTTAGCTTGCAGTATGATTTGCTCTTAGAGAACTTTCTCTTCTAGGAGTCCTATTAGTTGCCCATTGGTTTCGCATTCATTCCATCTCGGGATACTCAGAAAAAAACTTTTTATTCGCGTTCCTAGCACTATATTCCATAAGTGCGCTAGGGTTTTTTGGATCCAATCAAGTGTTATTTATTGTTGTCACAGAATTGACCCATCTAGCTAATGCTTAAGTTTGAGAGAGTGTGACTGGATCCGAGTCACCAGCAAGCCTTTCATGACTAAGGCAGTAATTGGAATTCAATGATCTCTGGTTTCTAGTCTTATGCCTTACACTAGACAAACTGGGTTTTGTACTCATAGAATAATTTTCTTCTCATATTTTTTCAAAAACTTTTTTGTTTCAGAAAATATTATTCTAATATCATTTTTAATGATCATATTTATGTTTTTGCAAACTTTAGAACCAGAATGATTGCATAGAATTACAGCATACTAAATGGTATTTTCATTTATGGTTCAAAAGCACAAGTGATTTAGTAACAAATTGATTAAGTTCCAACTTTCTACACGATCTATGATGTGTATCATAGTCCTGCTGCTTTTATATACTATTTTGTGGCAAGATATACTGTACATCTGTACTTAGAACGACACATTTCTATGATGAAAACATATTAGCAAATTCTAAAATTCAGTGAGAATTCCTACCATGACTCTATGGATGTGCTTATTCTTTGGTACAGTTTTTGGGGAGTATTGCAGATAATCATATTATAAACCAAAATGATTAAATTTTTAGGTGCTAAAATAACATTCTATTATACCACTAGCAACACATCCTATTCAAACTATATTGTATAAGACCTATATGTAAAAAGTGAGGTATATTCTACACCAGAGTACGACCTTAATAGTGACGATCGAAGGCCGGACAAGAAAACACGATGGAAACGAATCAAAGAGTGAGAAGCAGACCTAGAACTAAGGAGAAGTTGAACATTTAATCAGTGGAACAACCTGCTCCAGAAGGTATGAATGACTCACAACACTGGAAGTTTTTTTAAGAAGAGACTGGACAGCCATATTTGTCTGAAATGGTATGGAGTTTCCTGCCTGAGTCAGGGATTGGACTAGTATAACCTGCGCAAGTCCCTTCATCATCATCATCATCATCATCATCATCATCGGATCATCGTCATCGTCATGCATCATCATCATCATACATCATACAACTCATCATCATCATCATCAATCATTATTATGATTAATTATTATTATTATTATTATTAGTATTATTATTAGTATTATTATTATTTTTATTATTATTATTATTAATTATATATACTAGTTTTACTTTACTGTAGATTACATTACGAATCTTTGCTGGAATTGGGCATATGTCTAGTTGAAATCAGAGAAGGAGGAGGGTGGACTGAATAGCAGTGTTGCGCTAGTAATCTCAGGCTGCCATCAAAAGAAGAGGGAGTCAAGCTATATCTCCAAGCGCCTGAAGCAAGTATCAAGTAAGCTTAATGTTATTAAACTATCAGAGAGAAGCACCGTGACCTAAAGGAGTAAACTTTTCCTGACATTTAACAATTAACCATGGAACAAACCTGCCTCCAGAAGCGGTTGGAATTTGCTCCAACACTGAAGTTTTTTAAGAGTTACTGGACAGCCGTTTGTCTGAAAGTCCTTGAAAGTATATTTCTTCCCCCTTGCCTTTACGGCTGTAAGAGGACTAGGGAGTCCTTTGCAAGATGTTTGCCACTCTCATATTCCTCAGCAGGTCAAGCATTTCTTATGCAAGTCCTTTTCTCTGGCTGTGTCTCTTCGCCTTGTCTCCGCGATGATGTTTCCTACAAAACTATGACAGGGACGTTTATGACTTTGTTACTTTTCCCAACTGAACCATAATACTACAGAAACCTAAGATTCTAATAAACTAATGCCTTTATAGTTATTGGCGAGTCACATAAATTAATTGAATATCAGAGCATAATTAAATTAATTTAAAACTTTTAGAGAGCCATAACTTCTGGTGATTATGCTACATTTATCCACCTAGATGAATATCAGAGTTTTAATAGTAATATATACTTTTACATCTATAAAAGTATTAATTTAAAACTTATCCTTAAGATATAATTAACTTCCCTAATTGCATTAATTCTTCTCTATGTTTTAAAATCTTTCCTCCAACTAAGCTGAATGATTTCACTATCCATTGTAGCCCTATCAAGTTTTCATGTTTTTCTTATCTTCTTGTCACAACATCTTCACTGAAACATTCTCTGTTTTACAAAAAGTAAAAAAAATCAAAGAAGGTTTATATTATGGAAGCTACATTTTCCATGATGAAGTCTTCTGGATATATGATTGACCTAACTACAGATTGTCCTATCTAATCGCGTCGGAGTTCCCATTTGTCCTATGATTTAGTTTAGGTTTATTTTTGTTTATCTCAGAGCTGGGGGGAAAAGGAGTTCACGATTTAAGTGTCTTCCCAGGATTAGTGAAATTACAGATAACACTGATTATCATCTGTAATATTAGATTATGTGGGGTTTTATCTGTGAAGCTCTAATGTTATTTCTAAACCGACTTAGGATGAACTGGTTATTACTTGAGGTTTTAGTGAACTACTAAGTTTTTTATATGAATTAGTCCATTCATATTCTATCCATGTCTATATTCCTTTCAGACTCAATTCATCATTTCTTAGTTCTTAAACTAGAAGGGCCTTACTGTGTCTATTTAGTTCCAATTATTATAAAGCTTTGGGCTGTAAGACAGAGTATTTAGGATTTTTTATATCGAGCATAAGTTAGCTTGTGAGCATGTCCTTATTTAACTTTTTTATTGGTTGGAAACCTAAAAAAGAGTAACATCCTTACTAAGTCTATAGGCAAGTTTGTCTAGTGTCTTTTTTTTTGTGTTTTTCACTAAAGTACTCAACCAGTAATTACTGGGAAGTGTTTTCTCCCCACCTTTTTTTTGTGTTGTTGCTTGGTTTCCTAGCAATTGATATGTCTTGTGCTTTTCTTGTAGATAGGCAGTTTTAGGATTGTCCCACATGTACTAAACGCAGTATTTTTCAACTTGCAACTTTTTTCAGACCTAGTTGTGACTAAGAAGAGGGGTCAACCTAGTCTCCAATAGCTTCTATAAGAACAAGAAGCAATGGATGGAACTAATCAAGAAGCACCACCTAGAAATAAGGACAAATTTTTCTGACAGAACATTCAGTGACAGCTTTGCTCAAAAGTTGTGGGTCGATTGGAGGTTTTTTTAAAGAGATTGGACAACAATTGTCTGCTATTGTGATCGGATTTCCTGCTTTGGCAGGGGTTGGACTACAAGAGCCTTCCAACCTCTGTCTGATTCTGTCTTCTGTATTTTAAATATGTGCATTTCAACCCCCTGAATCCCAAGTCAACTATGCTGCTGGAACTCTGGGACAGTTAAGTCCTTACATCCTAAAGTTTTGCAGTTGGAAAAACCTGCACTAACCACCACCTAGAAGGCCTTTAGTATATAGTGGAAAGCCTAGGAAAATCTCAACAATTAAAAATGAAGAATATTTTGGACAATGTGATTCGACACCCAGATAAATAACGGCATACCTCCATTATCCTCCAAGGAAGAGATTGAAGAGCAACGAGGTCCAGGCAGAGAGAAGTAACATCATGGCATCAAATCAAGTGACTGGTTTGGAGCAACCCTCAGGCACACTTTCGTGCGGCTAGTCTGATAAAAACAGGATTGCCAACCTGATCGCCACGCCGATAATGGATATGGCACAAGACGAATAAGAAGTTGAGAATCCCAGTTGGCTGCATCTCTTGCCACACGGGTAAAAGTCTAAAGACAGAACTATTTGCTATAAACATTGCATCTTAATTTTTCTGAATATATTACAATTAACCATTTTGAAGTCAAGATAATTGGATCTCCACATATTAATTGGGGATTCTGGAAATTGTATTTGCACAGACACTCATGTTAATTTTGCTTAAAAAAGCTAGCATTACTAGCTTCCTTTTCCCCAATATTTCTTGCTACTTCATTTTCTTGAATATATTGCTAGAATTAGGTCAAGGAAGATGATCCGTTCAATATCCTGCATCCTCCTCTGAAGGAGAACATTATCAGCAAGACAAATTTACCTTTTCTTAGGAGGTGATATTCCGGCATCGTCCTCGATATTTGAGGAATAATTAAAACTCCCTGTAATTACTAGGGTAGGGGTAAAAGAGCTCAATTTTTTTTTGAGAAAGCATCATCCAGGTTTGTCCTTGGTTGGAATTACTTAGCCACAACATTGCTTATTTTGTTTCTTCCACTACTTCAACACAGCTGTTCTTTAGATGCACATGCCAATGCATTCACTTGATTTTAGAGGAGTGGATCCATTTACTCTACTATTTGCCTTCTCCTTCCTTCTAGTGCTTATTTTCCTTTGAAACCATTGCTTCAAGTCCGCTAAATTTCAATCTGGGGGAGTCAGCCCACCATGTTTCGTACAACCTATTAAATTGCATTTTTGTTCCTGTATTAGGGGTTTAAGATATATTGTGTTTTATTTCTCTATACTCTGAGCAATGGGTGGTAGAGATCATACAGACCATGAACTTTATGAGGCAATGTTCTTTCTAAATTTTGTTAAACAGGGGGGACAGTTTAAGAGGCTTCTTAATAAGAGCACTCCATTTTTCTGTCTTGTAATCCTCTTTTCCTAGGGACTTTTATTACAGATTTCATTTTAAACTGTTCGATATGACTTGCCATGCCTCAACCACACACAAGGGAAAATTCTGAGAGGTACTGATTATCCCTATAGCGCTATAATGCAACAATTGGTATACATCTCTGAAGATTATGAGCCTGCCATTGCAGCATTTCTCAAGGTTTATGGGAGATGAAAAAATACCTTGCTACTGATCTTTTAGCCTTTCAATTAATTGCTGGAATGGGGCATATGATGCTAGCAATTTTTTTTCTAATCAGCTATTTTTTAAAATAAGTAGGCTGTGTTCGCCAGTGGTCATGACACAAATCAATTAAAAATTAATATTAGAATTGATCCTTGTGACGTAAAGTTTTAATGGTTATTTTGCATGGCCTAATTAGTTAGCAAGTAACAGATGGTTGTAATTTTAGGAAAATTCATTTACTGCTGGACTGCTCAAAAGTCTATAAATCAGGCTTAGCTTTTCATCTGGATTTTGAGGATTCAGACAGTAGCAGCAATCTGTCCTAGTTCAAGAAGAGTGACTACAATTGTTAAGTCCAGTCTAGGGTTCAGAATTCATACAACATCTATGATTATGATGGCTTCAATGTAAATTTTTACAGAGAATCTCCCTACAAAGGACGCAAAAGTTTCTAACTGCTGTTTAGTGTAAGAATAATTAATATCTCTAGATGTTTAGTGTGACCCATCCCCCAAATTGGCACCAGTTGCTTTTTAATACAAGACAAAAAAACTATACTTAGCAGGTACCACTGCATATGTCTAAAGAGGCAAGCTATTGCTTCAGCTGGAAAAGTCGATTCATGTGACAGTTTAGGAAATAGAACAAGAATGTATCTTGGTATTGGCAGTCAGTTTCTCTCTAGAATCCATGTTTTCCGCATTGTGATTTGCCAGGAAGCATTCTATGTCCGCAGCATCATTTTTTATTGGAGATATCATGAATTGGACTCTTGAAGAGCAGTAATTTCTACCAAATTATGATCCTGGCATCTTTAAAAGGTGGCAGTTACTATTACGTTTCCTATGCTAAGAGAGTATGTCTCTGATACCACATATGGACATTTCAGAAGGGGTGAATTTCTGTGGTATAGTTGGAATATCAGAAAAGTTTAAAGCTAAACCTTTATCTTGATTTAGGACTAGATAACATCTTATGCAGTAAGTCACATTACAGCATTGTACTAAGCTGTGGAGGCCTACTTTCAGTGCATGACATGCTTAAATTATGTGGGCAAGGAAAATGCTGCAAACGGTCTATGCAATGGTGCTAAAACGGATAAGATGTGTTTTTGTTCCATTTCTCTCAATTGAGAAAAATGGAAAAAATGTCCTTTATTTTAAAACAGATGGCAGCATCTATGTTTCCTCTATTGATCTTAGGAAAAGCTTAAGCTAGATTTATGAGATTCTCAAGCATCACAGGTCATGATTGTCCTAAGATCTTATATTGTTTTTTTTTTCAGAAGGTACTGGCTTTCTTGGGGTTTTTTTTTATCCTTTGAAAACTTTGCTTCTCATCTAAGGAAGGTAAAAAATTTTCAAGGAACAAAACCACAGAATTTCCGTTGCCTTTGGGGGGGGACTTTTGGGTTAAAGCTAGATTGTTTCTTGGCTAGGATTGGATGGTGACTGCACTCGGAAATTTGGGAAGTGTACTAAACAAATCCCAGAAGAAGGAATGACAACAAACAACGATTGCCCATTCATGATGTCAAGTATTTTATGAGATTATTTCAGCTGGCTTCACATGCACGACCCCAGCTTCAAGTTAAAGCAGATCACTTGTGACTTGGTGTGATGTTATAGGGACATTTTTGTGCGACCTAATGATGCAAACGTAACGTGTAATTCATTAATTTCTGAACATCTGACAAATTAACCAAATGGACTTCTTACAGAAAATATAGTGCCTCCATTAATATTGTATTTGTAACATATCTTTCAATATAACTATTGTGATGGTAATGTGTACCTACTAAAAACAAACTACTGTTCATGATATTCCATATACTGTATGAGGTGCTATAAAACTGATGCTTGTAAAGCAAAATAGTAGACACTTTATTGGATCCTAGAGTTTCCTCAGACATTTTCAAATAGCTGAGATTCATAGCTTCAGAATTCCAATAACCTGATATCTTTTTAAGAGCATATCAGAATTACAAGCTAAATCTAATATTTTATGATCATTTTACAATTAAAATTTCTTTTTTGATCAAACTACAGTGAGAAATTACCTAGTCCAATGTAATTAGTGCTATCCTAGATGGCTATTTATTTATTGTTTGTGGGATTCTAGGGCTGTCCAGTTCAAACAATGCAACTGTGGATATTGTAACTAGCTAGCTTCCAAACAATAATGCTGCTGATGTATTTTATTCTGTTTCTTATTATTATATCTATCATCTGTCTGTCTGTCTGTATGTCTGTCTATTTGAATTTACCACACTTTTCAGTTGAAAAGGCTAGGAAAGGTTGCCAAAATGCTAAATACAAGCAAAATCTGGTCTCAGAATGAAATTGAAAAAGTATTAATGTAAAGAGAAATGTGCTGGGATAAAAGAAAAATCAGCCGCTAATGTTTATGGTCTCCAGTGACTACCTGGTAATACAGCTATAAAAGGGAAAATCCTTAATGCTGAAGAGAAATAGTGCTTTTCTGAATAAGAGGTGAAATCCGGAGTTGCTGGTCATCTAATGTCCTAATAAAGTGCCTTCAGTTTCCCTTGTTTTTCCTTGTTAGCTAAACATATTGCTTTGGAACAGCTACCGAGAAACCATTTTCATCTAGGAATACCCGTTGGAGTAGATGTTCAAATAATGGAGAAAAGCTTCAGAAGAAATCAATGATCTTGCTCATCAATGAATAATGTCCTATCTTCATTTCTTCTGTGGTGCTGAGTAACTAAGCAAGGTAATCATGGGCAGATGTCATCAATTTTATTTGATGTGAGAAAAACTATTAATCACAAACATTGCAATAATAGAAAATAAAAATAAATGAAATTGTGGCTGTAACAGTCTCTTTTTAGGCCGATTAGGGTTAATTAAAATTGAGTCAATTTCTCATAAATTTATTCCTAGATATCTAAATACTCTCTACAATTGTTAATTTCAGGGGTTTCTACCAATAATAATAATAATAATAAAGTTGGAAGGGACCTTGGAGGTCATCTAGTCCAACCCCCTGCTCAGGCAGGAAACCCTATACATTTCGGACAAATGGCTGTCCAGTCTCTTCTTAAAAACTTCCAGTGTTGGAGCATTCACCACTTCTGGAGGCAGGTTGTTCCACTGGTTAATTGTTCTAACTGTCAGGAAGTTTCTCCTTAGTTCTAGGTTGCTTCTCTCCTTGATTAGTTTCCATCCATTGCTTCTTGTCCTGCCTTTCAGGCGCCTTGGAAAATAGCTTGACTCCCTCTTCTTTGTGGCAGCCCCTGAGATATTGGAACACTGCTATCATGTCCCCCCGTCTTTTCTTCATTAAACTAGACATACCCAATTCCAGCAAACGTTCCTTATATGTTTAGCCTCCAGTCCCTAATCATCTTTGTTGCTCTTCTCTGTACTCTTTCTAGAGTCTCAACGTCTTTTTTACATCGTGGTGACCAAAACTGGATGCAGTATTCCAAGTGTGGCCTTACCAAGGCATTGTAAGTGGTATTAATACTTCACGTGATCTTGATTCTATCCCTCTGTTAATGCAGCCTAGCACTGTGTTGGCTTTTTTGGCAGCTGCAGCACACTGCTGGCTCATATTTAAGTGATTGTCCACTAGGACTCCGAGGTCCCTCTCACAGTTACTGCTATTGAGCAAGGTACCCCCTATACTATACCTGTACATTTTTTCTTGCCTAAATGTAGAACCTTACTTTTTTCACCATTGAATTTCATTTTGTTAGATAGTGCCCAGTGTTCAAGTCTGTCCAGGTCCTCCTGTATCTTAAGCCTGCCTTCTGGAGTGTTGGCTATTCCTGCCAGCTTGGTGTCATCCGCAAATTTGATGAGTTCCCCATCTATCCCCTCGTCCAAATTGTTGATGAAGATGTTGAAGCGCACTGGCCCCAGAACAGAGCCCTGGGGCACCCCACTGCACACTTCCCTCCATGTAGATGCAGTTCCATTGAGGACCACACGCTGAGTACGGCCGGTCAGCCAGCTACGTATCCATCTGGTGGTGATGCTGTCTAACCCACATTTTTCTATCTTATCATGTAGTAGGTTGTGATCTACTTTATCAAATGCCTTACTGAAGTCCAAGTAAATTATATCCACAGCATTCCTCTGATCCACTAATTTTGTCACTTGGTCAAAGAATGCAATAAGGTTTGTCTGGCATGATCTGTTTTTGACAAACCCATGTTGGCTTTTAGTAATGACTTTGTTTGCCTCTAGGTGTTCGCTGATTCGTTGTTTGATTATCTTTTCCAGAATCTTCCCAGGTATTGAGGTCAGGCTGATAGGTCTGTAATTTCCTGGATCCATTTTTTTCCCTTTTTTGAAGATGGGAACTACATCAGCTCTTTTCCAGTCCTCCGGTAGTTCCCCAGTGCTCCAGGATCTTTGAAAAATATAGTTCAGTGGTTCTGAGATCATATCTGCCAGTTCCTTGAGAACCTTGGGGTGTAATCCATCTGGTCCTGGTGATTTGAACTCGTCTAGGCTGGACAGGTGCTCACTTACCATTTTCTTGCCTATCTTAACTTGTGTTTCTATTCTGTTTTTTATGGCACTGTTTTTGATAGGTTGGTCTGTTTTTTCCCTTTGTGTAAAGACAGATGCAAAAAACGAGTTAAATAGTTCTGCTTTCTCACTATTGCTTGTCACCTTCTTGCCACTTTCACCCACTAATGGACCAATCATTTCCTTCACTTTTTTCTTGTTTTTTACCTGTTGAAAGAAGCTTTTTTTGTTATTTTTGACTTTGGTCGCAAGCCTTAGTTCATTATGAGCCTTAGCTTTCCTCACTTCATCTTTGCAGGCTCGGGCTATTTGCTGATATTCTGACTTTGTTATGTGCCCCTCTTTCCACTTTCTATACTTGTTCTTTTTATCTTTCAATTTATCAGAGAGTTCTTTATGCAGCCATGCTGGTCTCTTTTGAGAGCTGTTATTTTTCCTCTTTGTTATAACTGATATATGGAAATTTTGACAATGTACACATTTCCTAGGTGCCAACCAAGACTTTTAGGTATGACATCCAGGGTGCCAAGAACCATTGGGACAACCACAGCTTGTTTATGCCTTTATTTTTCAATTTTGATTTTCAGTTCTTGATATTTTGTGATCCTTTTCAATTCTTTGTCTTTTATTCTACTAATCCCCTGGTAATGGGATAGTATCTACAGAAAGGCTTATTATTATTACTATTGCTATGTCATCTTTTTTATTATTGGGTTTCAATAGGGTTATAGTTAACAACTGCTATTAGACTTTCAGTATTGATCTGAAAGCCAGAAATATCTCAAAATGATGAATACAATTATTTTTTGTAAAGAATCTACCTATTTCAGATGTGTGTAATGAATGAGGCACCGTTAAGAGCCATCTGAGCAAGTGACTCCTCCCACTCAAGTTTCTTGGCACTAATTGCTTGAAGCTCTCCTAGTTTTTTGAAACTACTTCTCCCTTCCTAGAGATGTGAGTAGGTTCACAAGATATTTTAAAATACCAAAGGAATTCTAGGTAAAATACAAAAGCATGATTCTTTTGGCAATAAAGTCCTTAATGTGGGAATGGATCTTAGTGAGTGTTCATTATGAAGAACTCTGGACATTGAACAATTTGTAACTTGCCAAAGAGCTAGCCAGAGTGCAAACACTTGGATCTGATTAACTTTAAATGGGGCCTTGCATTATATAATTTTATTACAGGTATACATGGTATTGTCTTCCCATGGAATTTGACAGACTTCTATTTGGCTCATTTTTAAAAAAGAGGAACATATTAAAATCATATATTTATTTTTAAGTAAGTAGCATTGAAGGACTTGACAGTGAAAAAATGAATGTCTGAGAAAAAAAAAGTGTGACTCATCAATCCCTAATTGCCACTATCCCTTCTACCTCTTACTATTGTGTGTTGCTTCCTCTTTGACCCAAAGAGGGTCAAATAAAAATTTAATTTAATTGCTATAATTAATGAATTTACATTAATTACTTGGCATCAGGCATCTTAAAATAAAATAAGGGGCAAGTGGCACTTACAGCAATCTTAAATAAGCAGAAAATATTTTCAGTTAATTGTTATGGAAGATACAAGCAATCCAACTTAAACTTTAAATCAACTACCAAGTAAAGATAACATAGATAATATATGTGTGTTTAGTTTATGAAGTAAAGCCAATGTTTATATAATCTAACACCATTTTTTTCATGCAAGATTGCATGGAATTTCTGAGAATGTGGTACCCTAATAATCCAGCCTCTGAACACATTGATACATACATACATATGATAGAAAGTATTTTATTTTAAACTGAAGCCAAGGAATAAGTGTCCTGCCTTTAAAGAAAGTCTAATGCAAGCTGAGCATCATAAAATTCAGTTGTAAATTTTCCTGACAGTTATCTCTGTAACTCCAAAAACTGAACTATAGAGAACCTTGATGAGATAATAATAAAAGTCAATGCAGCATAAGCCTTCAACATGCCAGATTTATAGATTAGATTCCTTTTTGCAAAAACTGTACATGGAACAAAAATTAGTTGAAGAAAGCCTGGATAGATTGCTGTAAACATTCAATTTCTGAAGTCTGATTATTAAAGTCTCACATTATTTTCTCATATGTTAAATGTGCATTACTCTTAATGTTGTCATGAAATGTTGTCGTCTACCTTAATGGGAACCTATAACAGCGATCAGCTTCTCTGAAATAGATCAATCTCTACAGAATCAGATGCATTGTAGCTTTGTTAGCCAGGATAAAAGGTCTGATTGGACTGGAAAAGTTCAACCTTGTTCAAAAAGAATGCCAGGGTTTCTTATCCAATGAATTATGCTTCCTTCATGTGGTGAGGAATCACCTTTTACATGGGGATTGCAGCACTGTTATCCCTGCACAATAGGAAAGAAAGAGGCCTCTTGTAAGGACATTCAGTAAAAAAAAATTACACGTAAATTTAAATGCCTTGTCATTTTCAGACAGGCTTAATTGGATAGATGCATATTGCTGTCTGCATTCTATTTGCTCTAAATTCTTTCTGAACAATGGATTGCTGTTTTAGTAATAATGCATATTTGTACCATCTTGACATTTTTGCCCAAAGAAAGAATCCATTACTTGAAAACTACTTTTAGAAAAGTTCTCTCATAGTTATATAAGCAAAGTTTTTTTTATCCTGTCTCCCTTCCTCACTAAGTATTCCTTGAAGCAGTAAAAAAACAATACATTATAAAGATAAATTACTCCAATAAATATCTCTGAACAATGCTAAAGATGATCATTTTAATAGACGCTCATTAGTGGAAAATTTGGGCAAAACTGTCATTCAACAGATGGGGATTATTATGTTTATGTAAAGTGAAAATGTTTATGAATTTAATTTACTTTCTTTACAATATTTATACCATCTTTCAAGAAACATGCTCTCTACTCAGTTCACATATAAACACAGAAGTAAATGTATCTTAGTATCAGGATTAAAAATAAAATTTTAACAAAGTTAAACATATACTATGGAACAGCAGCAGTTAGCCCAATACAGAAATTCCCAATTTCTAAGAGCCCAAGTATATACAAGTGGAATCGGGGTAGATTTCAGTTTTGTCAGTTTTTTTCAAAAATTCAGATGACTTCACTGAGCCATAAGGCAGATGGTTGAAAAAAAAAAAGCAAGAGAAAAATTTCAAATTCAAAGCCAATTCTCAAATAATAAAATTCTGTGACCTCCATCTCAAAAAGAAAAAACAATCCACCGTCACAATTTTCCTTGAATTTTTCAATGTTTCAGCTCTATTTTTGACCCTATCACCTCAAATTTTGAAATATAAATTTAATATAAATAAATAAATAAATAATAGTCAACATTTATTATTTTTAGTCTCCTGTACTTTGTTTCTTAATCTTCTGTGACAATTAGGATTTTGTTCCATGTGTTATGGAACAAAATATATGACTTTCATCATTGTGAGGACATAAAACAAATTATATGTGTAGATTAAGAAACATCAAACTCAGGAAATGAATCTTTGTAGTTTAAAAGAGTCTCCCTGAACAGCTTATTAGCATATTTCATTTACATGTCAACATTCATTCTGGATTGTTATTTCTCACACACATTTCTAATCTTTCTGTAAAGAACAAACTCAGGTTTAATCAGTCTTCTTGAGTACCAAAGAATTCCCAAATGGCAAAATAAGGGTTCAAAAATAAACCCACTGTTTCTTGAATTAAACTATACAATATATTAGCTTTATTCTCCAGTGGGAGAATAACTAGAGCAGTTGTTAAAATAAGCCAGTTTTTGCCTTGTATGAACTGACATTAAGAACATTATAAAATGTTTTTATTCTGAGTTGTTCTCTGGAGAACCAAGATCTGGGTGCCAATTTTTTTTCTTTATTTAGATTATGTAACTCTGATGTTCCCCCTATGAACTAGAAAGTCAAGGAAAAATTAAGGAAGCATCAAAAAAGAATTCTAAAATATAAACTGAAACATGTATTCACAAAACAATAGGGCCTAAACGCTTCCTCAGCTTCAGAGATACCTGGAATTCTGGGATCTATGAGAGATATATTTGAAGGGAAGCCAACAACTCGGTTTTGTAGGATAAAGGGTAACAATGGTAACATATGAAATATGGAATTTGAATATCCAATTTTAGAAAAATCAAATATACAAATTAGGAAATGTTAAAATATGCATTTTATGATTTAAGAATGAAGTTAGTTCATTTGTAAAATGTTGTTTTATATTATGTTTATTGCATTCTGAACAATGATTGAAGATCAGATTGTGCTGATATATAAATAAAATTGTCAGCTCTCTGACACAAATAATCTGGTCATATCTAGTCACAGTTCCCTTTTATTTCAAATTATGACAAATGTTAATATAACTTTAGAGGAAAATGTAATTAACAAGCTAGGTATGAAGCTGAATTATAATCGCCTAATATGAAATTTGCTTGCAAGCAAGCAAGCAAGCAAGAAGGAAAGAAAGAAAGAAAGAAAGAAAGAAAGAAAGAAAGAAAGAAAGAAAGAAAGAAAGAAAGAGAAAGAAAGAAAGAAAGAAAGAAAGAAAGAAAGAAAGAAAGAAAGAAAGAAAGAAAGAAAGAAAGAAAGAAAGAAAGAAGATGGTATTCAATATAAAGTTTTTGTTTCACTATTGCTTTCCTAGAATCTCTCTATAATGGTAGATTTTTCTTAGAATAGAAAGATCCCATAAATTTTGTAAAATAGCTTACTGAACATTTATAGTTGAAAGATTCTCCCCAAGCATTTTTCTTTGATAATTTTCCTTTCTTCCTTTTTAAATTTGTGGAGCTAAGTATTCAATTCCACATCAAATTCCTGTTCCGTGAATTAATAGCATTTAATAAGGTGGTTATAGAAACTTCAGTAGTAGAACACTCTTTCTTATATTCCCCAGAGCAAAAATTACATGAAGTTGGAAAGAATATAAAGTCATGGAGTGAGAAGTCTCGGGAGATACCTTTTTTGTTGCTGCACTATATTAGCAACTACTGTTCTAGGAGTATAGGCATTAAATAAGTTTTACTAAAAAGTTGAAAAAACATATTTCACTATCAAGGTTATATTCATGTAATATTTCTATACATCGGGATAATACTTATATTTATGCATTATGAAAGTTAAAATCTCTCACACAAAAAAGAGTCCAATCTTTTTTACAATACATGAAAAATTAATGTACTGCATGCATATAGTAGTAAAATTAGAATAATAAGAATAAATAGAATATAATTAATAATTTAAGCAGAAATGCAGTACATTTCACTGCAGTGAGAAGGACATGTTTATGCTAACTATCAAATCCGCTGCTTCTTCCCTCTTATGGCTTCTTTTCAGTAACCTGCGCTAAGCAATCCAGTTTCACATTAGACCATGCATGTACATCCTTGGTCTCTAAAGGCCTTTAAAAGGTGCAGGCTAATTGTTTTTAATGAGAAAACTGTAACTCTTTTTCTGCCCATTATTAATTTTAACTGTCAGTTTATTAGATCCTCCTCCCCCAAGGCCTGCAATGTTCACAGAGATTGTAGGTATACCAAAAAATACTGGGAATCTACATGAAGAGAGTATATGACCAGAATGCTTACCAGAGGTGAAGGTCATCCCAACTGTCCAGCTAAACCCAAGCAAGTTCACCTGTCATACAGAAGTGATATAGAAAATTGCTGTAGTCAGATGACTGCTTAGGGCTAATGGCAAAGGCATCATTTCAGACTTTGTGGGAGAATGCAATGGTAATCCACTCCTGTATTTTATTTTATTTTATTAATCTTATTTTATTTTCTTCTATTATTTTATTTTATTTTATTATTTTAATTTCATTTCATTTTTTATTTTTATTTTATTTTATTTATTCAATCTCTATAGCTGACCATCTCAGTCAATGACTGTGACAAATGTGATTTTACCAAGAAAATCACATGAACAGAGAAGATCTAGTATTGCATGACAGGCAATATATACTGTGGAAGAGCTGAATGTCTTTCGGAGTACAAATAACGTTTATTACATAACTAGATTAAAGCTTTTAGGAAATCTAAATTCTTCACGTTGTTGAAATTGCCTTCAGGAAAAATTAAAGCGAAAGAACAAGGCCAACCATTTTCCATGATATGTTCCACATGCCCACCATATTTAAGGAGAATATCAGGAATCACTTTTAAGTCCCAAATAGGATACTAATGGAATTAAATACATTGTTAAGGATAAATGTAAAAAGAAGCTGCCAAAGACCAAGAAAAAGAAGAAAGCAAACTGGATATCAGAACAGACACTGGAAATTGTCAAGACAAGAGAAGCCAAAGCCAAGAAAGACAAGTATCTCAGAAAGAAACATAGCAAAGAATTTGTTAAAAAAAAGACAAAAAACAATATTACAATGACTTTTGACCCTGAAGATGAAAACAGAGAAAAAACAAAGATTTTTTTAAAAAAATCCAAACTCAGAAAATTTCAATCTGAAATTAAGAAAATAAAAGATGCCAACCAACAGGTAATAATTAATGCAAATAAGAGCCAACAAGTATTGAAGTATACTAAAATTCTGTATTCAGAATTCAGTAGAGATATTGATATCCAAAATATTTTAGAAGACATCCCTTATTTATAAGTATAAGAGGATGAAGTTACATCAGCACTCCAATGCTTAACAAGTGGGAATTTATACAGGAAGTGATGGATTTTCACAAAAATATGGCAAGTAACAGAAGAATTATGCCAACTAATCTGGAAGCCAACACAATGACTAACAGATTGCAAGAAATCTGTCTACATCTAAAGACAAAGAAAGGAATTAAACAGAATGTGCAACCTATCATACAATATATTTAATTTCACCTGCTAGAATATGCAGGATTTGAGCCCTACATAGAAAAATGTCAGATATTCAAGCTGTTTTTAGAAAAGGCTGAAGAACAAGGAAAATTTTATTACAGAAGTCCAAGAGTAGATAATAAAAATTAAAACAAAAAAAATTAAAATTAAAAATACAATCACATATAATTAATAAAACTTCTACTACCATTATCAGTTTGAACACAGTGAAGCATTCTGAGTGCTTATCTTTTAAGAAAAAATACTAGATACAATGGACTGAATGGCCAGGCAATCTATCTGTTAAGGACTGAAATTATTATTGATGCATACTAGATAATCAACATCCCTCCAATGAATACCAACAAGAAATCAATATGGGCTTCATTAATTATAGAAAGGCCTTCAATTATGCCAACCTTGTCATGTTGTGGAATATACTTAGGAAAACAGGAATTCCAGAATGTTGCATTGTTCTCATAACCTACGCACCAGTCAAAAAGCCACAGTTCAAACAGTTGGCAAAGAAGTGAGGCAAGGCTATGTGCTCTCTCTTCATTTATTCAACCTATTTACTGAATATATATTAAAGGAAGCTGGATGACAGTGATTTTAAAAAGGGAGAAAGAAGCATCAATAAATCAAGTATGGTGATTACACTATTCTGATAGTTGAAAATTCAAATGATTTGCAAACTCTTGTAATGCAAGTCAAAGAACAAAGACAAAACAGAACTAAAATTAATATATTAGTAATAATAACATTCTTTATTAATATAAAAAGACCAAACTAATGAGAATGGGTACAGTGTCCAGTTTTAAAACTAACAATTAAGATATTGAAGTGATAGATAATTTCTATCTTTTAGGATCAAATATCAATAATTAATTATATTAATTAAGCCAAGTCAAAACACACTAGAGAATTCCTGGAAGTCTGGCACTCAAGCAAATCAGCTATCAATAAGCATATAGAGATAAACATCTATATACCATTAGAAAAAGACAATTGTAAAGCTAAAAAGGAAACCAAAAGATCAAAACACCAGAAATCAACACCCAGATAAGCAGAGATTAATACCAGAATTAATATTAGGCCAACAATCAAAAAGTAAACAATACCCCAATCAACACAGACAAACAATCAAACAGTAAACAACAGCCTAATCAAGGAACTAGCAAGAACTCTCCCACACCAACAAGGCAAGCCACTCCTAGATAAACAGAGCACAAACTTCACTCCTTCTAGCACTCATGATGTTCCCTAGTTAGTTAAGAAACATCTGCAAGAAAACAACCAAGTTCAGAGATCAACAGGGTTTCCACACATTTTGTAAGTTTCTGATGATAAACAGGAAGCCTAAATGTAAGCATCTTCTTCAACTTTCAAACAAGAAACTACAGCTCAATTTCCAAAGATTTTTAAAAGACTATTTTATTACGCTGCCTAGATAGCTGAGTTCAAATGAGTTTAGTAAAGCCTTTTCTCAGGGATCCTCTGAAGTAAAATAAGAGAAACCAATCAGGATGACCCAATATGTCTGTTGGATTCCTATATTAGCAGCTAAGGATGTAAATCCAGTCTATCCAAAAACGCGATCTCCTTCAAACAACCCAGAGGGTGCAATATAGGCAGAAACTAGTTTCTGAATAATATAGGACAAGGTTATGCATTATCACTGTACTTTTCTATTACTTTTAAAAAATAATTCAAGCTAATTTTACACAGTTTCTCAGGTGAGCCACAGAAAATGCTATCTTGAAAGACAACATTTATTTTGTACAGGAAAAGGAAGCAAAAGTATGGAATATAGACAAATAGAACAAATTCTAAAATAATGCAAAAATATAATCCCAGCTATTGGTTCCATATAGTTGTAATTTCCTACAATGCTGGTATCCATATATTATTATTAATCTTTACTATTTATAATCTTCTGAATGTATATACCATTTGTAAAGGAGAAGACTGTTCTTCTGTCTTAGGCTTAATTAAGGATATAAATAAGATTTATCAGATCTTTAATAAATGTACCATTTTTGGACCTATCAGATAGGAGAACCTAGAATGTATGTGCTAATTGAAATAAGCATGTGTAAGAAGGAGGGCATGTTTTCATTGTATATATTTTTAAATGAAATTTACAACTAAATTCATTTCCCTATTAAAAAAAAAATTTCTCGCTAGGAAAACTATCCACCAAAATGTATTCTTTAAGAGAAGTGTACATGAAAATGTGTACAAGTAATGTTACAAGCTTTTATAGCCAATGTTGTAAACAATTGATTGGGCAAAGTTGACGATGGTTCAATGAAACATTCAGTGGGAAATTGGTTTTTTTTTCAAATTCAAGCATTTTTGCAGGATATTTAATATATTGAACCCTGTGTCATAAAAGAAGCGTTGGGATATTTTCTTGTGTTAGATTGTTTTAAACATGGGTTTCTTTGCACATTTCTATGAATTAAGGGAAATGTTCATAAGGAGCAATATTTCCACTGATACAGATACATAGTCTCCTAACATTTTGTACATAGTAGCAGTTGTTTTAGATCTGTGAAAAGTGATATTGTGTTCTGTGCCATTTGTCACGGAAATGCAGAAACAATGCCAGAACTAAATTTAAAAGAAAGTTGACTTCCAATTGTGTGTAAGTAAGAGTTTAGACAATTTTCATTCTCCCTATATTTTGTATTTTACAGGGAACAAAAAACTGGAAAGTGAAAATGTTTCAGCACACCATAACCTTGGTACATTGAAAGTTTCCTGACAAATGATCAAAGCAAAAGGGAGCACAAAAGCTCTACAGAGAAAGCTTAACATCTGTAGTAATGTGCTTATGCTGAAGGCATGTGAATAGGCAAGTCAGTTTGTAGTAGGAATAACTCTGACAATTGTCGCATCCATGGAAACAAGGTTTGGGTCTTCTTGGATGCAAAAGAGTGGCAGACTCAGTTTAAGGTGTATTTAAATGCTTTAAATGTATTTAGAATCTAAAGTGAAGTGATTCTGTTAAATATCAATATTTATCTCTTCTTTATCTCTTCTTTTTAAAGAATCTATATTCCCTTTTGAAAGATATAAATAACAGAGAAAACAGAATCTGATATTAATAAAAATGTGAATAATACCTGGCACATACCCTTCAGCAAAAGAACTGTCCATTCCCACCTCCCTTTTTGCTTTAAAACGAATTCTTAAATATTATTGCCTTGTAAACAAACATGACGCTTGAACAGTATTGTCCTGAAGAGACATCTGTCACTTAACAGATGTCATTCTACTAACTCATCCCTCATCCCTACAATCTTTCTTTTCAGTAAATAAGAACAATAGAGCTGATCTGATGGATTTACAGGGAAGGGTCTGGGTTAAAAGATTTGATTGGTTAAGTTCTGGCTCCTGCATAATCTCTGCTTAGCTTGCAGTATGATTTGCTCTTAGAGACTTCTCTTCTTAGGAGTCCATTAGTTCCATTAGTTTTCCATTCTTCCATCTTGAATACTCAGAAAAAAACTTTTTATTTCCTTCCTAGCACTATTCCATAAGTGCAGGGTTTTTTGGATCAATCAAGTGTTGATTTATTGGTTGTCACAGGAATTGACCCATCAGCCTATTGCTTAAGTTTGAGAGAGTGTGACTGGACCAGAGTCACCCAGCCAGCTTTCATGACTAAGGCAGTATTGGAATTCAATGTCTCTGGTTTCTAGTCTTATGCCTTAACCACTAGACCAAACTGGTTTTGTACTCAAGAAAATGTTCTTCCATATTTTTTTCAAAAACTTTTTGTTCAAGAAAATATTATTCTATACATTTTTTAAATGGATCATATTTATGTTTGCAAACTTTAGAACCAGAATGATTGCAATAGGAATTACAGCTACTAAATGGATTTGCATTTTATGGTTCAAAAAGCACAAGTGATTTAGTACAAAATTGATTAAGTTCCAACTTTCTACAAGATCTATGATGTTAGTCCAAGTCCTGCTGCTTTTATATTTTGTGGCAAAGATATATGTACATCTGTACCTTAGAACACACATTTCTATGAATGAAAACATATTAGCAAATTCTAAATTCAGTTAGAATTCCTACCATACTCCTAGGGATGTGCTTATTCCTGTGGAAAAGTTTTTGTATTGCAAGATTAATCATATTATAAACCAAAATGATTAAATTTTTAGGTCATAAATAACACTTCATTTTACCACTAGCACACATCCTTATTCAAAATATAGTTGTATAAGACCAGATGTAAGTGAGGTATTCTACACAAGAAGTACACCTTAAAGTACATCTGAAGGCAGGACAAGAAGCAACGGATGGAAACTAATCAAAGAGAGAAGCAACCTAGAACTAAGGAGAAGTTAGAACAATTAATCAGTGGAACAACCTGCCTCCAGAAGGTATGAATGCTCCAACACTGGAAGTTTTTAAGAAGAGACTGGACAGCCATTTGTCTGAAATGGTATAGAGTTTCCTGCCTGAGCAGGGATTTGGACTAGATGACCTCCAAGGTCCCTTCCAACATCATCATCATCATCATCATCATCATCATCATCATCATCGTCATCATCATCATCATCATCATCATCATCATCATCATCATCATCATCATCATTATTATTATTATTATTATTATTATTATTATTATTATTATTATTATTATTATTATTATTATTATTATTATTATTATTATTATTATATACTAGTTTTACTTTACTGTAAGATTACATTAACAGAATCTTTGCTGGAATTGGGCATGTCTAGTTTAATCAAGAGAAGGATGAGGGGGGACATGATAGCAGTGTTCCAGTATCTCAGGGGCTGCCACAAAGAAGAGGGAGTCAAGCTATTCTCCAAAGCGCCTGAAGGCAAGACAAGAAGCAATGGATGGAAACTAATCAAGGAGAGAAGCAACCTTGACCTAAGGAGAAACTTCCTGACAGTTAGAACAATTAACCAGTGGAACAACCTGCCTCCAGAAGCGGTGAATGCTCCAACACTGGAAGTTTTTAAGAAGTGACTGGACAGCCATTTGTCTGAAAGTCTGAAAGTATATTTCTTCCCCATTGCCTTTACGGCTTAAGAGACTAGGGGAGTCCTTTGCAAGATGTTTGCCACTCTCATATTCCTTCAGCAGGTCAAGCAGTTCTTATTCAGCCTTTTCTCTGGCTGTGTCTCTTCCCCTTGTCTCCCAAGGATGTTCCTACAAAACATGACAGGACAGTTAATGACTTTGTGACTTTCCAAACTAACCATAATACACAGAAACCTAAGATTCTATAAAACTAATGCTTATAGTTATTGGCGAGTCACAATAAATTAATTTGAATATCAGAGCAAATTAAATTAATTTTAAAACTTTAGAGCCAGAACTTCTGGTGATTTATGCTAACATTATAATCCACCTAGATGAAATCAGAGTTTTAAATAGTAGATATATACTTTTACCATCTATAAAAGTATTAATTAAAAACTATCCTAAAGATATAATTTAACTTCCCTAATTGCATTAATTCTTCTCCTTATGTTTTAAATCTTTCCTCCAACTAAAGCTGAATGAGTCCACTATTCCATTGTAGCCCTATCAAAGTTTCATTGTTTCTTTCTTCTGTCACAACATCTTCACTGAAACCATCTCTGTTTTAAAAAAAGTAAAAAAAATCAAAGAAGAGTTATATATTATGAAGCTGACATTTTCAAATGATGAAGTCTTCTGGATAATGATTGACCTAACTACAGATTGTCCATCTACCAAGAGTTCCATTTTGTCATGATTAAGTTTAGGTTTATTTTGTTTTATCTCAGAGCTGGGGGGAAAAGGAGTTCAAGAATTTAAGTGTCTTCCCAGGATTAGATGAAAATTACAGATAACACTGATTATCATCTGTATATTAATTACTGTGAAGCTCTAATGTTATTTCTAACCACTTTAGGATGAACTGTGTAGTACTTAGTTTAGTGAACTACTAGTTTTTTAATGAATTAGGTCATTCATATTCTATCCATGTCTATATTCCTTTCAGAATCAATTCAGCATTTTCTTAGTTCCTAAAACTAGAAGGGCCTTACTGTGCTATTTAGTTCCAATTAAATATGTAAAGCCTTTGGCTGTAAGACAGAAGTAGTTTAGGATTTTTATATCAAGCAGATAAGTTTAGCTTGTGAGCATGTCCTTAATTTAAAACTATTTTTATTGGTTGGAAACCTAAAAAGAGTACATCCTTAATAAGCCTATAGGCATGTTGTCTAGTGTCTTTTTCACTAAAGTACTCAACCAGAAGTTACTGGGAAGTGTTTTCTCCACCACCTTTTTTTGTTGTTGTTGCTTGTTTCCTAGCAATTGATATGTCTTGTGCTTTTCTGTAGAATAGGCAGTTTTAGGATTGTCCACATGTACTAAACCAGTATTTTTCAAACTTAGCAACTTTTCAGACTTAGTTGTGACAAAGAAGAGGGGGTCAACCTATTCTCCAAAGCTCATAAGAACAAGAAGCAATGGATGGAAACTAATCAAAGAGAGCACCAACCTAGAAATAAGGACAAATTTTCTGACAGAACAATCAGTGGAACAGCTTTGCCTTCAAAAGTTGTGGGTCATTGGAGGTTTTTAAAAAGAGATTGGACAACCAATTGTCTGCTATGGTATAGAGTTTCCTGCTTTGGCAGGGGGTTGGACTACAAGACCTTCCAACTCTGCTATTCTGTACTTCTGTATTTTAAAATATGTGCATTTCAACCCCCAGAATCCCCAGTCAACATGCTGGCTGGGGAACTCTGGAAGTTTAAGTCCATACATCTTAAAGTTTTCAAGTTTGAAAAACACTGCACTAAACCACCAACCTAGAAGGCCTTTAGTATATAGTGGGAAAGCCTAGGGAAATCATCAAAACAATTAAAAAATGAAAGAATATTTTGGACATGTGATGCGACACCCAGAAAAATACGGCATACTCCATTTAATCCTCCAGGGAAAGATTGAAGGCAAACGAGGTCCAGGCAGAAGAAGAACATCATGGCTTCAAAATCAAAGTGACTGGTTTGGACAAAACTCAGCAACACTTTTCCGTGCGGCTGCTGATAAAAACAGGATTGCCAACATGATCGCCAACGTCCGATAATGGATATGGCACAAGAAGAAGAAGAAGTGGAGAATCCAAGTTGGCTGGCATCCTTCCACACTGTGGAAAAAGTCTAAAGACAGGAACTATTTCTATAAAACATTGCTCTTAATTTTTCTGAATATATTACAATTAACCTTTTTGAAGTTCAAGATAAGTGAATCTCCCACATATTAGATGGGGATTCTGGGAATTGATATTCACATACACTCAGTGTTAATTTTGCTTTAAAAAAGCAGCATTACATAGCTTCCTTTCCCCAATATTCTTGCTACTTCCATTTCCTTGAATATATTGCTAGAATTAGGTCAAGGAGAGATGATCCTTTCATATCCTGCATCCTCCTCTGAAGGAGAACATTATCAGCAAGACAAATTACCTTTTTTCTTAGGAGGTGATGATTCCCATTCCCATATGTGAGAATAATTAAAATTCCCCTTAATTACTAGGGAGGGGTAAAAGAGCTCAAATTTGTTTTTGAAAAGCATCATCCAGGTTTTGTCCTTGGTTGGAATTACTAGCCACAACAATTGCTTTTATTTTGTTTCTCCACTTACTTCAACACAGCTGTTCTTTATAGCACTGCCAAATGCATTCACTTGGATTTTAGAGGAGTGGATCCATTTACTCTACTATGTGCCTTCTCCTTCCTTTCTATTGCTTAGTTCCTTTGAAACAAATTGCCTTCAAGTCCTAAATTTCAATCTGGGGAGTCATCCCACCATGTTTCTGTTACAAACCTATTAAATTGCATTTTGTTCCTGTATTAGGGGTTTAAGATAATTGTGTTTATTTCTCATACTCTGAGCAATGGTGTAGAGATAATACAGACCATGAACTTTATGAGGCAATGTTCTTTCTAAATTTTTACTGAGCAGTTTAAGAGGCCTTCTTATAAAGATACTCCCATTTTTTTCTGTATTGTACATCTCTTTATCCTAGGGACTTTTATTACAGATTCAGTTTAAAACTGTTCTGATTGAGCTTGCCATGCCTCAACCACACACAAGGCAAAATTCTTGAGAGGTACATTATCCTATAGCCATAATGCAACAATTGGTAATACATCTCTGAAGATATATAAGCCTCCATTCCAGCATTTGTTGAAGGTTATTGGGAAAAAAAATACCTTGCTAGCTGATCTTTTAACCTTCAATTAATTCTGGAATGGAGGCATATAGATCAGCTAGCAATTTTTTTCTAATCAGCTATTTTTTTAAAATAAGTAGGCTGTTTTCCCCCAGTGTCAAATGACACAAATCAATTAAAATTAATATTAGAATTGATCCTTGTGAAGAAATGTTTTAATGGTTATTTTGCATGGCCTAATTAGTAGCAAGTAAACAGATGGTTGTAAATTAGAAATTCATTTACTGCTGGACATGCTCAAAAAGCTATAAATCAGGCTTTAGCTTTTCATCTGGATTTTGAGGGATCAGACAGTAGCAGCATCTGGTCTAGTTCCAAGAAGAAGTGACTACAATTGTTAAGTCCAGTCTAGGGTTCAGAATTCATACAACATCTATATTATATGGCTTCAATGTAATTTTTACAGAGAATCTCCCCTACAAAGGAGCCAAAAGTTCTAACTGGATGTTAGTGTAATAATTAATAGCTCCTAAATGTTTAGGGTGACCCTCCCCAAATTGGCACCAAGTTGCATTTTTTAATACAAGACAAAAAAAATCTATTACTTAGCAAGTAGCCCACTGCATGTCTAAAGAGGCAAGCATTGCTTTCAGCTGGAAAAGTCGATTCATTGACAGTTTAGGGAAATAAGAACAAGAATGTTCTTGGAAATTGCAGTCAGTTTCTCTCTAAATCCATGTTTTCCATTGTGATTGCCAGAAGCATTCATGTCCCAGCATCATTTTTGAATTGGAGATATCAGGAATTGGACTGCTCGAAGAGCAGTAATTTGCTACCAAATTATGATCCTGGCATCTTTAAAAATGTGGCAGTTACTATTAGTTCCATGCTAAGAAGCAGTATGTCTCTGAATACCACATATGGACATTTTCAGAAGGGGTGATATTTCTGTGGTATATTGGAATAGAAAAAGTTTAAACTAAACTTTAATCTTATTATGACAGATACATCTTATGCAGTAAGATCACACATTGTACTAAGCTGTGAAGGACAACTTTCAGGTGGCATGACATGCTTAAATATTGTGGGCAAGGAAAATGCTGCAAACGGTCTATGCAATGGTGCAAAACGGATAAATGTGGGTTTTGATTCCTTTCTTCAAATTGAGAAAAATGGAAAAAATGTCCTTTAATATTTAAAACAGATGGCAGCATCTTGTTTCCTCTATTGATCTTAGGAAAGCTTAAGCTAGATTTATGAAGATTCTCAATCATCCAGGTCATGATTGTCCTAAAGATCTTTTGTTTTTTTTCCAAAAGGTAACTGGACTTTCTTGGGGTTTTTTTTTATCCTTTGAAAACATTTTGCTTCTCATCTAAGAAGGTAAAAAATTTTCAAAGGAAAAAAAACCACAAAAAATTCCAGTTGCCTTTTGGGGGGGGGGACTTTTGGGTTAAGCTAGATTGTTCTTGGCTAGTATTTGGATGGGACTCACTAGGAAATTAGGGAAATGTACAAAACAAATCCCAGAAGAAGGAAATGACAACAACAACAGATTGCCCATTCCTATGTCAAGTATTTATGAGATTAATTTCACTGGCTTCACATAGCACCCAGCTTCAAGTTAAACAGAGCACATTGTGACTTGGTGTGATGTGTAAGGACATTTTTGTGCAGAACCAATGATGCAAACTGTAACGTGTATTCATTAATTTCTGAACATCTGGACAAATTAACCAAATGGATTCTTCAGAAAATATAGTCCTCCATTAATATTGTATTTGTAACATATCTTTCAAAATATAAATATTGTGATGGAATGTGTACATACCTAAAAACAAACTACTGTTCATGATTTCCATAATACTGTAGATGTGCTATAAAACTGAATGCTGTAACAAAATAGTAGACACTTTATTGGATTCCAAGTTTTCTCAGCATTTTAATAGCTGAGATTCAATAGCTTCAGATTCAATAACATGATATCTTTTTAAGAAGCATATCAGAATTACAAAAGCTAAAATCTAATATTTATGATCATATTTATAATCTAAAATTTCTTTTTTTATCAAACTATCAGTGATAAAATTACCTAGTCCAATGTAATTAGTGCTATCCTAAAGGGCTATTTATTTATTTATTTGTGGGATTCTTAGGGCTGTCCAGTTCAAACAATGCAACTGTGGATATTGTAACTAGCTAGCTTCCAAACAAATAATGCTGCTGATGTAAGTTATTTTCTGTTTCTTATTATTTATCTATCATCTGTCTGTCTGTCTGTCTGTCTGTCTATTGAATTTTACACACTTTTCAGTTGAAAAGGCTTCAGGAAAGGTTTCCAAAATGCTAAATACAAGGCAAAATCTGGTCTCAGAATTGAAATTGAAAAAGATATAATGTAAAAGAGAAAATGTGCTGGGATAAAAGAAAAATCAGCCGCTAATGTTTAATGTTCTTCCCAGTGACTACCTGGAATACAGCTATAAAGGGAAATCCTTAATATGAAGAGAAGATAGTGATTTTCTATAAGAAGGGAAATCCGAGTTGCTGGTCAATCAGATGTCCTAATAAAGTAGCTTCAGTTTCCCTTTTTTCTTGTTAGCTAACATATTGCTTTGGAACACTACCAGAAACCAATTTTCATCTATGATAACCGTTGGGAGAGATGCTTCAAATAATGGAAAAAGCCTTCAGAAAGAAATCAAATTGATCTTGCTCATCAATGAAATATGGTCCATTTCATTTCCTCTGTGGTGCTGAGTAACTAATCAAGGTAAATCATGGCCAGATGTCATCAATTTATTTGATAGTGAGAAAACTATTAAATCAAAACTTTGCAATAAATAGAAAATAAAAATAAATGAAAGGTGTGGCTGTAACAGTCTCTTTTAGGCCTATAGGGTTAAATTAAAATTGAGCAATTTCTTCATAATATTTATTCCTAGATATCTAAATACATCTCAAATTAAATTAATTTCAGGGAGTTTCTACCAATATAATAATAATAAAGTTGGAAGGGACCTTGGAGGTCATCTAGTCCAACCCCCTGCTCTGGCAGGAAACCCTATACCATTTCAGACAAATGGCTGTCCAGTCTCTTCTTAAAAACTTCCAGTGTTGGAGCATTCACCACTTCTGGAGGCAGGTTGCTCCACTGGTTAATTGTTCTAACTGTCAGGAAGTTTCTCCTTAGTTCTAGGTTGCTTCTCTCCTTGATTAGTTTCCATCCATTGCTTCTTTTCCTGCTTTCAGGCGCCTTGGAAAATAGCTTGACTCCCTCTTCTTTGTGGCAGCCCCTGAGATATTGGAACACTGCTATCATGTTCCCCCTTGTCCTTTTCTTCATTAAACTAGACATACCCAATTCCAGCAACCGTTCCTTATATGCTTTAGCCTCCAGTCCCCTAATCATCTTTGTTGCTCTTCTCTGCACTCTTTCTAGAGTCTCAACATCTTTTTTACATCGTGGTGACCAAAACTGGATGCAGTATTCCAAGTGTGGCCTTACCAAGGCATTGTAAAGTGGTATTAATACTTCACGTGATCTTGATTCTATCCCTCTGTTAATGCAGCCAGCACTGTGTTGGCTTTTTTGGCAGCTGCAGCACACTGCTGGCTCATATTTAAGTGATTGTCCACTAGGACTCCGAGATCCCTCTCACAGTTACTACTATTGAGCAAGGTACCCCCTATACTATACCTGTACATTTGGTTTTTCTTGCCTAAATGTAGAACCTTACTTTTTTCACCATTGAATTTCATTTTGTTAGATAGCGCCCATGTTCAAGTCTGTCCAGGTCCTCCTGTATCTTAAGCCTGTCTTCTGGAGTGTTGGCTATTCCTGCCAGCTTGGTGTCGTCCGCAAATTTGATGAGTTCCCCATCTATCCCCTCGTCCAAATCGTTGATGAAGATGTTGAAGAGCACTGGCCCAGAACAGAGCCCTGGGGCACCCCACTGCACACTTCCTCCATGTAGATGCGGTTCCATTGAGGACCACACGCTGAGTACGGCCGGTCAGCCAGCTACGATCCATCTGGTGGTGATGCTGTCTAACCCACATTTTTCTATCTTATCAAGTAGTAGGTTGTGATCTACTTTATCAAATGCCTTACTGAAGTCCAGTAAATTATATCCACAGCATTCCTCTGATCCACTAATTTTGTCACTTGGTCAAAGAATGCAATAAGGTTTGTCTGGCATGATCTGTTTTGACAAACCCATGTTGGCTTTTAGTAGTGATTTTGTTTGCCTCTAGGTGTTCGCTGATTCGTTGTTTGATTATCTTTTCCAGAATCTTCCCAGGTATTGAGGTCAGGCTGATAGGTCTGTAATTTCCTGGATCCATTTTTTTTCCCTTTTTTGAAGATGGGAACTACATCAGCTCTTTTCCAGTCCTCTGGTAGTTCCCCAGTGCTCCAGGATCTTTGAAAAATATAGTTCAATGGTTCTGAGATCACATCTGCCAGTTCCTTGAGAACCTTGGGTGTAATCCATCTGGTCCTGGTGATTTGAACTCGTCTAGGCTGGACAGTGCTCACTTACCATTTTTCTTGCCTATCTTAACTTGTGTTTCTATTCTGTTTTTTATGGCACTTTTTGATAGGTTGGTCTGTTTTTTCCCTTTGTGTAAAGACAGATGCAAAAAACGAGTTAAATAGTTCTGCTTTCTCCTATTGCTTGTCACCTTCTTGCCACTTTCACCCACTAATGGACCAATCATTTCCTTCACTTTTTTCTTGTTTTTTACATGTTGAAAGAAGCTTTTTTTGTTATTTTGACTTTGGTCGCAAGCCTTAGTTCATTTGAGCCTTACTTTCCTCACTTCATCTTTGCAGGCTCGGGCTATTTGCTGATATTCTGACTTAGTTATGTGCCCCTCTTTCCACTTTCTATACTTGTCCTTTTTATCTTTCAATTTATCAGAGAGTTCTTTATGCAGCCATGCTGGTTCTTTTGAGAGCTGTTATTTTTCCTCTTTGTTATAACTGAGATTGGACATTTTGACAAAAATGTACACATTTTCTCTAGTGCTAACCAAGACTTTTAGGTAGAATCCAGGTTGCCAGAACCATTGGGCAACCACAGCTTGTTTATGCCTTATTTTTCAATTTGATTTTTCAGCTTCTTGATATTTTGTGATCCTTTTTCAATTCTTTGTCTTTTATCCTACTATCCCTGGTAATGGGATAGTATCTACAGAAGGCTTATTATTATTACTATTGCTATGTCCTCTTTTTATTATTGGGTTTCAATAGGGTTTAGTTAACAAGCTGGCTATTTATCTTTGCAGGTATTGATCTGAAAGCCAGAAATATCTCAAAATGATGATACAATTATTTTTTGTAAGAATCTACCTATTTCAGATGTGTGTATGAATGAGGCACCGTTAAGAGCCATCTGAGCAAGTGACCCTTCGCCACTCACTTTCTTGGGCACTAAAATTGCTTGAAGCTCTCCTATGTTTTTGAAACTACTTCTCCTTCCCTAGGAGTCGTTGTAGTAGGTTCACAAAGATTTTACAATACAAGGGAATTCTAGAGGTAAGATACAAAGTCATGATTCTTTTGCAATAAAGTCCTTAAGGTTGGGGAATGGAATCTTATGAGTGTTCATTTATGGAAGGAAACTCTGGACATTGAACAATTTGTAGAATTGCCAAGAGCTGCCAGGAGTGCACACTTGGTCTTATTACTTAAATGGGGGCGGCTTCGTTATATATGGTATTATCAGTATATACAGGTATTGTCTCTCCATGGAATTTGACAGACTTCTATTTGGCTTCATTTTTAAAAACAGAGAACATATTAAAATCATATATTTATATTTTAAGTAAGTAGCATTGAAGGACTTGACAGCTGAAAAATGATGGTCTGAGAAAAAAAAGTGTGACTCATCACTCCCTAATTGCCACTATCCTTCTATACCTCTTACTATGTGTGTTTTGCTTCCCTCTTTGACCCAAGAGGGTCAAATAAGATTTAATTTAAGTTGCTATAATTATGATTTAAACATTATTACTTTGCATAGAGCATCTTAAAAATAAATAAGGTCATTGCACTTACAGCAATCTTAAATAAGCAGAAATATTTTCAGTTAATTGTTATGGAAGATACAAGCATCAACTTAAACTTTAATCACTACAGTACAGATAACTCTAGATAATATATGTGTGTTTAGTTATGATATAAGCCAATGTTTATACAATCTACCAAACCATTTTTTTCATGCAAGATTGCATGGAATTTCTGAGACTGTGTACACTAATAATCCAGCCTCGTGAACACATTGATACATACATACATGTATGATAGAAAGTATTTTTTTAAACAACTGAGCCAAGGATATTGTCCTGCCTTTAAAGAAAGCTAGAAAGAATGCAAAGCTGAGCATCATAAATTCAGATGTAAAGTTTTCCTGACTAGTTATCTCTGTACTCCACACTGATACTATAGAGAACCTTGATGAGATAAGTAATAAGTCCATGCAGCATCAGCGTCTATCACATGCCAGATTTATTAAGATTAGATTCCTTTTTTGCAAAAACTGTACATGGACTTAAAAATTAGTTGAAGAAAGCCTGATAGATTGCTAGTAAACAGTCAATTTCCTGAAGTCTGATTATTAAGTCGCACTGATTTTTCTCAATATGTTTAAATGTGCATTACTCTTATGTTGTCATGAATGTTGTCGTCTACCCTTAAGGGAACCTATACAGCAATCAGCTTCTCTGAAATTAGATCATCTCTACAGAATCAGATGCAATTGTAGCTTTGTTAGCCAGGATAAAAGGTCTTATTGATGGAAAGTTCAACCTTGTTTCAAAGAATGCAGGAGTTTCTTTCCAATGAATTTATGCTTCCTTCATGTGGTGAGAATCACCTTTTACATGGGATTGCAGCACTGTTATCCCTGCACATGGAAATAAAGAGGCCTCTTGTAAGGACATTCAGTAAAAAAAAATTACACGTAAATTTAAATGCCTTGTCATTTCAGCCAGGCTTATTCTGATAGATGCATTATTGCTGTCTGCACTTCTATTTGCTCTAGATTCTTTCTGAATCAATGGATTGCTGTTTTAGTAATAATGCTAATTTGTACATCTGACATTTTTGCCAAGAAAGAATCCATTACTTGAAAACTATTTTGAAAGTTCTCCTCATGTATAGTTCTCTAGCAAAGTTTTTTTTATCCTGTCCCTCCCTTTGTGTCGGACGCTGCCACGCAGTATTCTTGAAGCAGTAAAAAAGACATACCTTAAAAGATAAATTACCCCAATAAATAATCTTCTGAACAATGCTACTAGATGATCATTTTTAATAGACGCATCATTAGTGAAAATTTGGGCAAAACTGTCATCACCAGATGGGGGTTAGTATGTTTATGTACAGTGAAAATGTTTATGAATTTAATTTTACTTTCCTTACATATTTATAGCCATCTTTCAAGAACTGCCTCTCTACTCAGTCACAGTATAACCAGATGTAAAATGTTCTTAGTATCAGGATTAAAAATAAAATTTTAACAAGTAAACATATACTATGGGAACAGCAGCAGTTGCCCAATACAGAAATTCCATTTCTAGAGCCCAAGTATAGCAAGTGGAATCGGGTGAGATTTCATTTTTTGTCAGTTTGTTTCAAAAATGTCAGATGACTTCACTGGCCATAAGGCAGATGTTGAAAAAAAAAAAAATGCTGAGACAAATTTTCAATTCAAAGCCAAGTCTCAATATAATCAAATTCTGTGACCTCCATCCAAAAAGAAAAAACAATCCCGTTCACAATTTCTTGAAATTTCAATAGTTTCAGCCTCTATTTTTGACCCCGATCACCTCAATTTTGAAATATAAATTTAATATAAATAAATACATAATATATAGTCCACATTTATGTACTTTTAGTCTCCTGTACTTTGTTCTTAATCTTCTGTGACAATTAGGATTGTTTCCGAGGTGTTATGGAACAAATATTGACTTTCACATTGGGAGGACATAAAACTAACTTATCTGTGTAGTATTTTTAAGAACATCAACTCAGGAATGATCTTTGTAGTTTAAAAGAGTCTCCTGAACAGCTTTATTAGCATATTTCTATTTACAGGTCACATTCATGATCGGATTGTTATTTCTCACACACATTTCAATCTTTCTGTAAAGAACAAACTCAGTTAATCAGTCTTCTTGTACCATAAGAAATTCCTCAATGGCAAAATAAGGGTTCAAAATAAAACCACTTTTTGCTTGAATTAAACTATACAATATTTAGCTTTATTCTCCAGTGGGAGATACTAGAGCAGTTGTTAAAATAATCCAGTTTTTGCCTTGTATGACTGACATTAAGAACATTATAAAATGTTTTTTTATCTGAGTTTTTCTCTTGGAGAAACAATATCTGTGCATTTTTTTTCTTTATTTAGATTATGTAGCTGCTGAGTTCCCACCTATCACTAGACAGTCCTCAAAATTAAGGAAGCATCAAAAGAATTCTAATGATACACTGAAACATGTATTCACCGGAAGACAGATAGTGCTAAACGCTTCCTCAGCTTCAGAGATACCGGGAATGCTGGTGATGCTATGAAGATTGTTATTATATTGAAGGGTAACCAACAACTCGGTTTGTAGATAAGGGTAACAATGGTACATATGAAATATGGAATTTGAATATCCAATAGAAATCAAATATCAATTAGGAAATGTGAAAATATCAGTTTTATGATTTAAGAATGAAGTTTAGTATCATTTGTAAATGTTGTTTTATATTATGTTTTATTCATTCCTGAACATGATTGAATATCAGTTGTGCGATATAATAATTAAAATTGTCAGCTCTCTGACAACAATAATCTGGTCATACTAGTCCAGTTCCTTTATTTCAAATTAATGACAAGTTCATATGACTTTAGATGGAAATGTAATTACAAGCTAGGTATTAAAGCTGAATTATTAATCGCCTAATATGAAATTGCTATGCAGCAAGCAAGCAGCAGAAGGAAGAAAGAAGAACGAAGAAAGAAAGAATAGAGAAAGAAAGAAGAAAGAAAGAAAGAGAGAATAGAGAGAGATTTAGAGAGAGTAGAGCAGAGAGAGAGAGAGAAGAGAGAACGAAAGAAAGAAGAGAAAAAAATAAGAAGAAAGAAAGGAAAAAGAAAGAAGAAAGAAAGAACGAAGATGGTGATTCAATATAAAGTTTTTGTTTCACTATTGCTTTTCCTAGAATTCTCTCTATAATGGTTAGATGTTTCCTTAGAATAGAAAGATCCGCATAAATTTTGTAAAATAGCTTACTGAACATTTTATAGTTGAAAAAGATTCTCCCCAAGCATGTTTTTCTTGATAATTTTCCTTTCTTCTTATTTAATTTGTGGAACTAAGTATTCAATTCACATCAAGATTACTGTCCCGGAATTAATGCATTTATGGGTAGGTTATGAGAACTTCATAGTAATACATCGTCTTTCTTTATTCCAGAGCACATTCATGAAGTTGAAGAATATAAGTCATGGAGTGAGTAAGTCTCGGGAGATACCTTTTTTGTTGCTGCACTATATTAGCAAACTACTGTTCTAGGAGTATAGGCATTAAATAAGTTTACTAAAGAGTTTGAAAAACATATTTCACTATCAAAGGTTATATCCATGTAATATTTTCTATACGATGGCGGGAATATACTTATATTTATGCATTATGAAAGTTAAAATCTCTCACACAAAAAAGAGTCCATTCTTTTTCTTTTTTTACAATACATGAAAAAATTAATGTACTCATGACATAATAGTAGTCAAAATTAGAATAATAAGAATAAATAGAATTATTAATAATTTTAAGCGAATGCAGTACATTCTCCATGCAATTGAGAAGACATGTTTATGCTAACTATCAATCGCTGCTTTCTTCCTCTTATGGCTTCTTTTCAGTACCGCGCTAAGTCTAATCCAGTTTCACATTAGACCATGCATGTACATCCTTGTCTCTAGGCAATTTAAAAGGTGCAGCTAATTGTTTTTTATGAGAAACTGTAACTCTTTTTCTGCCATTATAATTTTAATGTCAGTTTTAGATCCTGCCTCGGCCCAAGGCTGCAATTTTCACAAAGATTGTAGTATACTCAAAAAATACTGGAACTACATAGAAGAGAGTATAGTGACCAGATGCTTACGCTAGAGGTGACGGTCATCCCCTGTGCGCAGCTAACCCAAGCAGTTCTACCTTGTCCTACAGAAGTGATATAGAAAATTGCTGTATCGTATGACTGCTTTTATGGCTAATGGCAAAGCTATTTCGATAGCTTTGGTGGGAGAATGCAATGGTAATCCACTCACTGTATTTTATTTTTTATTAATCTTATTTTATTTTCTTCTATTATTTTATTTATTTATTATTTTAATTTCATTTCATTTTTATTTTAGTGTTATTTTATTTATTCATCTCTATAGCTGACTGCATCTCAGGACAAATGACTGTGGCAAATGTGATTTAACCAAGAAAATCACATGACAGCGAAGATCTAGTATTGCATGGACAGGCAATATATACTGTGGAAGAGCTGATGTCTTTCGGATACAAATACCTTTATTACATAACTATGATTAAAGCTTTTACGAATCTAAATTCTTCCGTTGTTGAAATTGCCTCAGGAAAAATTAAAAGCGAAAGAACAGGCCATCCAATTTCCATGAGATGTTCCACATGCCGCACCATATTTAAGGAGATATCAGGTAATCACTTAAGTCCGCAAATAGATACTAATGGAATTAATACATTGTTAATGGATAAATGTAAAAACAGCTGCCTCACAGAGCCAAGAAAAAGAAGAAAGCAACTGGATATCAGACGACACTGGAAATTGATCAGAGCAAGAGTAATCAAAGCGCAAGAAAGACAGTATCTCAGAAAGAAACATAGGCAAAGAATTTGTTAAAAAAAAAGACAAAAAACAATATTACAATGAAGCTTTTGACCCTGAGAATGAATCGAACAGAGAAAAACACAAAAGATTTTTTAAAAAAATCCAACTCAGAAATTTCAATCTGAAATTAAGAAAAATAAAGGTGCAACCTAACAGTAATAATTATGCTAAATAAGACCAACAGTCTTGAAGTATACTAAAATTCTGTATTTCAGAATTCATTAGAGGATATTGATATCCAAAATATTTAGAAGCGCCTTATTTATACGTATATAGAGGATGAAGTTACATCAGCACTCAATCCGCTTACAAGTGGGAATTTAGTACAGGAAGTGATGGATTTTCACAAAATTGGCCGTAACCGAGAATTATGCCAACTAATCTGGAAGGCCACACAATGACTAACAGATTGGCAAAAATCTGTCTAGCATCTAAAGAGCAAGAAAGGATATTAAACAGCATAGTGCAACCTATCATACATATATTTAATTCGCCTGCTAGAATATGCCGGATTTGAGCCCTACTAGAAAAATGTCAATATTCAAGCTGTTTTTAGAAGGCTGAGAACAAGGAAAATTTTATTACAGAAGTCCAAGAGTAGATAATAAAAATTAAAACAACAAACTAAATTAAAATACATCACATATATTAATAAAATTCATACTACCATTATCAGTTTTGAACACAGTGTAAGCATTCTGGAGAGGGGTGCTTACTTTTAGAAAAAATACTAGATACCTGGACGAATGGCCAGGCAATCTATCTGTTACGACTGAAATTATTATTGATGCATACATAGATAATCAACATCCCCTGCCATGACTACCCACAAGAAATCAATCTGGCGGCTTCATTAATTATAGAAAGGGCCTTTTCCCCCCCAAAACTTATGCCACCTTGTCATGTTTTGTGGAATATAGCTTTAGGAAAACAGGAATTCCAGATGTTGCATTGTGCTCTATAGACCTACTCACCCAGTCCAAAAGCCAGCAGTTCAAACGTGGCAAGAGTGAGGCAAGGCTTTTATGTGCTCTCTCTTCAATTATATCTCGAACCGTGTTTACTGAAGACTCTATTTAAGGAAAGCGTGTGACAGTGATTTTAAAAGGGAGAAAGAAGCATCAATAAATCAAGTATGTGGCTTACACTATTCTGATAGTTGAAAATTCAAATGATTTGCAAACTCTTGTATGCAAGTCAAAGACAAATCAAAACAGACTAAAATTAATATATTAGTATATATATGCTTTATTATTATAAAGAACCTGTAACTAATGAGAATGGTACAGTGTCCAGTATTTAAACTAACATTAAGAGATTGAAGTGATAGATAATTTCTAGCTTTTAGGATCAATATCATAATTAATAATATATTACTTAAGCCAAGTCAAACCCACTAGAGACTTCTGAGTCTGGCGACTCAGCATAATCAGACTATCAATAAGCATAATAGAGATAAACATCTATATACCATTAAAAAAGACAATGTAAGCTAAAAGGAAAACCAAGAAGATCAAACAAACCAGAAATCACACCGCAGATAAGCGAGATTTAATACCAAATTATATTAGGCAACATCATAAAAGTAAACAATACCCCAATCAACACGACAAACACTCAAACAGTAACAACAGCTCGTAATCAAGGAACTAGCAAGAATTCTCCCACACCACAGGCAAGCCACTCTAATAAACAGAGCAACAACTTTCACTCCTTGCTAGCACTCATATGTATCCCTAGGTTAGTTAAAGAACATCTGAAAGAAAACAGACCAAGTTCAGGATCAACAAGGTTTCCACACATTTTGTAATTTCTGTATAGATTAACAGTAAGGCCTAAATGTAGCATCTTCTCCACTTCAACAAGAAACTACAGGAGCGAAAAAAGCAATCAAACAATTTCCAAAGATTTTTAAAAAGACTATTTTATTACGCTGCTAGGTAGCTGGTTCAACTGATTTAGTAAGCCTTTTCTTCTAGGGAATCCCCTTGAGTAAAATTATAAGAGAAACCAGTCAGGGATGAACCATATGTTCTGTTGATTCCTATATTAGTACTAAGGATGTAAATCCATTCTATCCAAAAACAGCGATCTCCTTCAAACAACCCAATGAGGGTGCCGTAATATAGGCAAAACTAGTTTCCTGAATAATATATGGAACAAGGTTATGCATTTATCACTGTACTTTCTTTACTTTTAAAAATAATTCAAGGCTGAATTTTACTACAGTGTCTCAGGTGAGCCACAGAACAATGCTATCAATTGAAAGACAACATTTTATTTTGTAACAGAAAAGGAAGCAAAAGTATGGAATATAGACAATAGGAACAAATTTCTTAAAATATGCAAAAATATAATCCCACTAATTGGTTCCATATAGTGGTCATTTCCTTACAATGCTGTATCCATATCCATATTTATTATTATCTTTACTATTTATACATCTTCTTAGATGTATACTACCATTTGTAAAGAGAAGACTGTTCTACTTAGTCTTGGCTTAATTAATGAGGATATAATAAGATTTATCAGATCTTTATAATGTACATTTTTGGACCTATCAGATAGAGAACCTAGAATGGATGATGCTAATTGAAATAAGTCCTGTGTTAAAGAGGGCGATGTTTGCATTGTATATATGTTGTGTAAATGAAAATTTACACTAAATTCATTTCCCTATTAATAAAAAAAAATTTCTCTGCAGGAAAACTATCCTCCAATGTATTCTTTAGGAGAAGTGTAGCATGAAAATTTGGTACTAAGTAATGTTACAATCTTTTATTCCATATGTTGTAAACAATTGATTGGCAAGTTGACGATGGTTCAATGAAACAGTCAGTGGGAAATTGGGTTTTTTTTTGTAAGTCAAGCATTTTTTGCAGGATATTTAATATATTGAACCCTGTGTCATAAAAGAAGCGTTGGGATTGATTTTCGTTGTGTGAGATGTTTTTAAACATTGTTTTTTTCTTTGCACTTCTATGAATAAGAGAAATTGTTTCATACGGAGCATATTTCCACTGAATACAATACATATCCTACTACATTTTGTACAGAGTAGCAGTGTTTTTAGATCTGTGAAGTGATATTGTGTTCTGTGCTCATTTGTCAGGACGGAATGCAGAACACAATGCGCGGAGTAAGAACTAATTTAAATAGAAAGTGAACTTCCAATTGTGTGTAAGTAAGAGTTTAGAACATTTTCATTTCTCCCTATATTTTGTTATTTTACAGGAACAAAACTGGAAAGTGAAATGTTTCCGCACACTGGAACCCATACCTTGTACATTGAGTTTCCTGACGAATGATCAAGCTCAAAGGGAGCACAAAAACTCTACAAGAGAAAGCTTAACATCTTGTAGTAATGTGCTTATGCTGAAGGCATGTGAGATAGCACGTCATTTGTATAGGAATACCTCCTGAGCATTGTCGCATCCATGGAAACAATGTTGGGTCTTCTTGTATTCAAAAGAGTGGCTAGACTCATTTAAGGTGTGATTAACAATGCTTTAATGTATTTAGGAATCTAAAGTGAAGTGATTCTGTAATATCAATATTATCTTCTTCTTATTCTCTTCTTTTTAAAGAATCTATATTCCCTTTTTGAAAGTATAAATAACATGGAAAACAGTAATCTGATAGTATAAAAATGTGAATAATACCTGGCCATACCCTTCGCAAAGAACTGTCCATTCCCTACGCTCCCTTTTTGCTTTAAAACGATTCTTAAATATTTATGCCTTGTAACAACATGACTCTTGAACAGTATTGTCTGAAGAGACATCTGTCACTTAACAGAGTCATTCTACTAACTCCTCCCTCATCCCTACAATCTTTCTTTCGTAAATAAAACAATAGAGCTGATCTGATGGATTTACAGGGAAGGGTCTGTTTAAAAGATTTGATTGGTAATTTCTCGCTCATGCATAATCTCTGGCTTAGCTTGCAGTATGATTTGCTCTTAGAGAACTTTCTCTTCTAGGAGTCCTATTAGTTGCCCATTGGTTTCGCATTCATTCCATCTCGGGATACTCAGAAAAAAACTTTTTATTCGCGTTCCTAGCACTATATTCCATAAGTGCGCTAGGGTTTTTTGGATCCAATCAAGTGTTATTTATTGTTGTCACAGAATTGACCCATCTAGCTAATGCTTAAGTTTGAGAGAGTGTGACTGGATCCGAGTCACCAGCAAGCCTTTCATGACTAAGGCAGTAATTGGAATTCAATGATCTCTGGTTTCTAGTCTTATGCCTTACACTAGACAAACTGGGTTTTGTACTCATAGAATAATTTTCTTCTCATATTTTTTCAAAAACTTTTTTGTTTCAGAAAATATTATTCTAATATCATTTTTAATGATCATATTTATGTTTTTGCAAACTTTAGAACCAGAATGATTGCATAGAATTACAGCATACTAAATGGTATTTTCATTTATGGTTCAAAAGCACAAGTGATTTAGTAACAAATTGATTAAGTTCCAACTTTCTACACGATCTATGATGTGTATCATAGTCCTGCTGCTTTTATATACTATTTTGTGGCAAGATATACTGTACATCTGTACTTAGAACGACACATTTCTATGATGAAAACATATTAGCAAATTCTAAAATTCAGTGAGAATTCCTACCATGACTCTATGGATGTGCTTATTCTTTGGTACAGTTTTTGGGGAGTATTGCAGATAATCATATTATAAACCAAAATGATTAAATTTTTAGGTGCTAAAATAACATTCTATTATACCACTAGCAACACATCCTATTCAAACTATATTGTATAAGACCTATATGTAAAAAGTGAGGTATATTCTACACCAGAGTACGACCTTAATAGTGACGATCGAAGGCCGGACAAGAAAACACGATGGAAACGAATCAAAGAGTGAGAAGCAGACCTAGAACTAAGGAGAAGTTGAACATTTAATCAGTGGAACAACCTGCTCCAGAAGGTATGAATGACTCACAACACTGGAAGTTTTTTTAAGAAGAGACTGGACAGCCATATTTGTCTGAAATGGTATGGAGTTTCCTGCCTGAGTCAGGGATTGGACTAGTATAACCTGCGCAAGTCCCTTCATCATCATCATCATCATCATCATCATCATCGGATCATCGTCATCGTCATGCATCATCATCATCATACATCATACAACTCATCATCATCATCATCAATCATTATTATGATTAATTATTATTATTATTATTATTAGTATTATTATTAGTATTATTATTATTTTTATTATTATTATTATTAATTATATATACTAGTTTTACTTTACTGTAGATTACATTACGAATCTTTGCTGGAATTGGGCATATGTCTAGTTGAAATCAGAGAAGGAGGAGGGTGGACTGAATAGCAGTGTTGCGCTAGTAATCTCAGGCTGCCATCAAAAGAAGAGGGAGTCAAGCTATATCTCCAAGCGCCTGAAGCAAGTATCAAGTAAGCTTAATGTTATTAAACTATCAGAGAGAAGCACCGTGACCTAAAGGAGTAAACTTTTCCTGACATTTAACAATTAACCATGGAACAAACCTGCCTCCAGAAGCGGTTGGAATTTGCTCCAACACTGAAGTTTTTTAAGAGTTACTGGACAGCCGTTTGTCTGAAAGTCCTTGAAAGTATATTTCTTCCCCCTTGCCTTTACGGCTGTAAGAGGACTAGGGAGTCCTTTGCAAGATGTTTGCCACTCTCATATTCCTCAGCAGGTCAAGCATTTCTTATGCAAGTCCTTTTCTCTGGCTGTGTCTCTTCGCCTTGTCTCCGCGATGATGTTTCCTACAAAACTATGACAGGGACGTTTATGACTTTGTTACTTTTCCCAACTGAACCATAATACTACAGAAACCTAAGATTCTAATAAACTAATGCCTTTATAGTTATTGGCGAGTCACATAAATTAATTGAATATCAGAGCATAATTAAATTAATTTAAAACTTTTAGAGAGCCATAACTTCTGGTGATTATGCTACATTTATCCACCTAGATGAATATCAGAGTTTTAATAGTAATATATACTTTTACATCTATAAAAGTATTAATTTAAAACTTATCCTTAAGATATAATTAACTTCCCTAATTGCATTAATTCTTCTCTATGTTTTAAAATCTTTCCTCCAACTAAGCTGAATGATTTCACTATCCATTGTAGCCCTATCAAGTTTTCATGTTTTTCTTATCTTCTTGTCACAACATCTTCACTGAAACATTCTCTGTTTTACAAAAAGTAAAAAAAATCAAAGAAGGTTTATATTATGGAAGCTACATTTTCCATGATGAAGTCTTCTGGATATATGATTGACCTAACTACAGATTGTCCTATCTAATCGCGTCGGAGTTCCCATTTGTCCTATGATTTAGTTTAGGTTTATTTTTGTTTATCTCAGAGCTGGGGGGAAAAGGAGTTCACGATTTAAGTGTCTTCCCAGGATTAGTGAAATTACAGATAACACTGATTATCATCTGTAATATTAGATTATGTGGGGTTTTATCTGTGAAGCTCTAATGTTATTTCTAAACCGACTTAGGATGAACTGGTTATTACTTGAGGTTTTAGTGAACTACTAAGTTTTTTATATGAATTAGTCCATTCATATTCTATCCATGTCTATATTCCTTTCAGACTCAATTCATCATTTCTTAGTTCTTAAACTAGAAGGGCCTTACTGTGTCTATTTAGTTCCAATTATTATAAAGCTTTGGGCTGTAAGACAGAGTATTTAGGATTTTTTATATCGAGCATAAGTTAGCTTGTGAGCATGTCCTTATTTAACTTTTTTATTGGTTGGAAACCTAAAAAAGAGTAACATCCTTACTAAGTCTATAGGCAAGTTTGTCTAGTGTCTTTTTTTTTGTGTTTTTCACTAAAGTACTCAACCAGTAATTACTGGGAAGTGTTTTCTCCCCACCTTTTTTTTGTGTTGTTGCTTGGTTTCCTAGCAATTGATATGTCTTGTGCTTTTCTTGTAGATAGGCAGTTTTAGGATTGTCCCACATGTACTAAACGCAGTATTTTTCAACTTGCAACTTTTTTCAGACCTAGTTGTGACTAAGAAGAGGGGTCAACCTAGTCTCCAATAGCTTCTATAAGAACAAGAAGCAATGGATGGAACTAATCAAGAAGCACCACCTAGAAATAAGGACAAATTTTTCTGACAGAACATTCAGTGACAGCTTTGCTCAAAAGTTGTGGGTCGATTGGAGGTTTTTTTAAAGAGATTGGACAACAATTGTCTGCTATTGTGATCGGATTTCCTGCTTTGGCAGGGGTTGGACTACAAGAGCCTTCCAACCTCTGTCTGATTCTGTCTTCTGTATTTTAAATATGTGCATTTCAACCCCCTGAATCCCAAGTCAACTATGCTGCTGGAACTCTGGGACAGTTAAGTCCTTACATCCTAAAGTTTTGCAGTTGGAAAAACCTGCACTAACCACCACCTAGAAGGCCTTTAGTATATAGTGGAAAGCCTAGGAAAATCTCAACAATTAAAAATGAAGAATATTTTGGACAATGTGATTCGACACCCAGATAAATAACGGCATACCTCCATTATCCTCCAAGGAAGAGATTGAAGAGCAACGAGGTCCAGGCAGAGAGAAGTAACATCATGGCATCAAATCAAGTGACTGGTTTGGAGCAACCCTCAGGCACACTTTCGTGCGGCTAGTCTGATAAAAACAGGATTGCCAACCTGATCGCCACGCCGATAATGGATATGGCACAAGACGAATAAGAAGTTGAGAATCCCAGTTGGCTGCATCTCTTGCCACACGGGTAAAAGTCTAAAGACAGAACTATTTGCTATAAACATTGCATCTTAATTTTTCTGAATATATTACAATTAACCATTTTGAAGTCAAGATAATTGGATCTCCACATATTAATTGGGGATTCTGGAAATTGTATTTGCACAGACACTCATGTTAATTTTGCTTAAAAAAGCTAGCATTACTAGCTTCCTTTTCCCCAATATTTCTTGCTACTTCATTTTCTTGAATATATTGCTAGAATTAGGTCAAGGAAGATGATCCGTTCAATATCCTGCATCCTCCTCTGAAGGAGAACATTATCAGCAAGACAAATTTACCTTTTCTTAGGAGGTGATATTCCGGCATCGTCCTCGATATTTGAGGAATAATTAAAACTCCCTGTAATTACTAGGGTAGGGGTAAAAGAGCTCAATTTTTTTTTGAGAAAGCATCATCCAGGTTTGTCCTTGGTTGGAATTACTTAGCCACAACATTGCTTATTTTGTTTCTTCCACTACTTCAACACAGCTGTTCTTTAGATGCACATGCCAATGCATTCACTTGATTTTAGAGGAGTGGATCCATTTACTCTACTATTTGCCTTCTCCTTCCTTCTAGTGCTTATTTTCCTTTGAAACCATTGCTTCAAGTCCGCTAAATTTCAATCTGGGGGAGTCAGCCCACCATGTTTCGTACAACCTATTAAATTGCATTTTTGTTCCTGTATTAGGGGTTTAAGATATATTGTGTTTTATTTCTCTATACTCTGAGCAATGGGTGGTAGAGATCATACAGACCATGAACTTTATGAGGCAATGTTCTTTCTAAATTTTGTTAAACAGGGGGGACAGTTTAAGAGGCTTCTTAATAAGAGCACTCCATTTTTCTGTCTTGTAATCCTCTTTTCCTAGGGACTTTTATTACAGATTTCATTTTAAACTGTTCGATATGACTTGCCATGCCTCAACCACACACAAGGGAAAATTCTGAGAGGTACTGATTATCCCTATAGCGCTATAATGCAACAATTGGTATACATCTCTGAAGATTATGAGCCTGCCATTGCAGCATTTCTCAAGGTTTATGGGAGATGAAAAAATACCTTGCTACTGATCTTTTAGCCTTTCAATTAATTGCTGGAATGGGGCATATGATGCTAGCAATTTTTTTTCTAATCAGCTATTTTTTAAAATAAGTAGGCTGTGTTCGCCAGTGGTCATGACACAAATCAATTAAAAATTAATATTAGAATTGATCCTTGTGACGTAAAGTTTTAATGGTTATTTTGCATGGCCTAATTAGTTAGCAAGTAACAGATGGTTGTAATTTTAGGAAAATTCATTTACTGCTGGACTGCTCAAAAGTCTATAAATCAGGCTTAGCTTTTCATCTGGATTTTGAGGATTCAGACAGTAGCAGCAATCTGTCCTAGTTCAAGAAGAGTGACTACAATTGTTAAGTCCAGTCTAGGGTTCAGAATTCATACAACATCTATGATTATGATGGCTTCAATGTAAATTTTTACAGAGAATCTCCCTACAAAGGACGCAAAAGTTTCTAACTGCTGTTTAGTGTAAGAATAATTAATATCTCTAGATGTTTAGTGTGACCCATCCCCCAAATTGGCACCAGTTGCTTTTTAATACAAGACAAAAAAACTATACTTAGCAGGTACCACTGCATATGTCTAAAGAGGCAAGCTATTGCTTCAGCTGGAAAAGTCGATTCATGTGACAGTTTAGGAAATAGAACAAGAATGTATCTTGGTATTGGCAGTCAGTTTCTCTCTAGAATCCATGTTTTCCGCATTGTGATTTGCCAGGAAGCATTCTATGTCCGCAGCATCATTTTTTATTGGAGATATCATGAATTGGACTCTTGAAGAGCAGTAATTTCTACCAAATTATGATCCTGGCATCTTTAAAAGGTGGCAGTTACTATTACGTTTCCTATGCTAAGAGAGTATGTCTCTGATACCACATATGGACATTTCAGAAGGGGTGAATTTCTGTGGTATAGTTGGAATATCAGAAAAGTTTAAAGCTAAACCTTTATCTTGATTTAGGACTAGATAACATCTTATGCAGTAAGTCACATTACAGCATTGTACTAAGCTGTGGAGGCCTACTTTCAGTGCATGACATGCTTAAATTATGTGGGCAAGGAAAATGCTGCAAACGGTCTATGCAATGGTGCTAAAACGGATAAGATGTGTTTTTGTTCCATTTCTCTCAATTGAGAAAAATGGAAAAAATGTCCTTTATTTTAAAACAGATGGCAGCATCTATGTTTCCTCTATTGATCTTAGGAAAAGCTTAAGCTAGATTTATGAGATTCTCAAGCATCACAGGTCATGATTGTCCTAAGATCTTATATTGTTTTTTTTTTCAGAAGGTACTGGCTTTCTTGGGGTTTTTTTTTATCCTTTGAAAACTTTGCTTCTCATCTAAGGAAGGTAAAAAATTTTCAAGGAACAAAACCACAGAATTTCCGTTGCCTTTGGGGGGGGACTTTTGGGTTAAAGCTAGATTGTTTCTTGGCTAGGATTGGATGGTGACTGCACTCGGAAATTTGGGAAGTGTACTAAACAAATCCCAGAAGAAGGAATGACAACAAACAACGATTGCCCATTCATGATGTCAAGTATTTTATGAGATTATTTCAGCTGGCTTCACATGCACGACCCCAGCTTCAAGTTAAAGCAGATCACTTGTGACTTGGTGTGATGTTATAGGGACATTTTTGTGCGACCTAATGATGCAAACGTAACGTGTAATTCATTAATTTCTGAACATCTGACAAATTAACCAAATGGACTTCTTACAGAAAATATAGTGCCTCCATTAATATTGTATTTGTAACATATCTTTCAATATAACTATTGTGATGGTAATGTGTACCTACTAAAAACAAACTACTGTTCATGATATTCCATATACTGTATGAGGTGCTATAAAACTGATGCTTGTAAAGCAAAATAGTAGACACTTTATTGGATCCTAGAGTTTCCTCAGACATTTTCAAATAGCTGAGATTCATAGCTTCAGAATTCCAATAACCTGATATCTTTTTAAGAGCATATCAGAATTACAAGCTAAATCTAATATTTTATGATCATTTTACAATTAAAATTTCTTTTTTGATCAAACTACAGTGAGAAATTACCTAGTCCAATGTAATTAGTGCTATCCTAGATGGCTATTTATTTATTGTTTGTGGGATTCTAGGGCTGTCCAGTTCAAACAATGCAACTGTGGATATTGTAACTAGCTAGCTTCCAAACAATAATGCTGCTGATGTATTTTATTCTGTTTCTTATTATTATATCTATCATCTGTCTGTCTGTCTGTATGTCTGTCTATTTGAATTTACCACACTTTTCAGTTGAAAAGGCTAGGAAAGGTTGCCAAAATGCTAAATACAAGCAAAATCTGGTCTCAGAATGAAATTGAAAAAGTATTAATGTAAAGAGAAATGTGCTGGGATAAAAGAAAAATCAGCCGCTAATGTTTATGGTCTCCAGTGACTACCTGGTAATACAGCTATAAAAGGGAAAATCCTTAATGCTGAAGAGAAATAGTGCTTTTCTGAATAAGAGGTGAAATCCGGAGTTGCTGGTCATCTAATGTCCTAATAAAGTGCCTTCAGTTTCCCTTGTTTTTCCTTGTTAGCTAAACATATTGCTTTGGAACAGCTACCGAGAAACCATTTTCATCTAGGAATACCCGTTGGAGTAGATGTTCAAATAATGGAGAAAAGCTTCAGAAGAAATCAATGATCTTGCTCATCAATGAATAATGTCCTATCTTCATTTCTTCTGTGGTGCTGAGTAACTAAGCAAGGTAATCATGGGCAGATGTCATCAATTTTATTTGATGTGAGAAAAACTATTAATCACAAACATTGCAATAATAGAAAATAAAAATAAATGAAATTGTGGCTGTAACAGTCTCTTTTTAGGCCGATTAGGGTTAATTAAAATTGAGTCAATTTCTCATAAATTTATTCCTAGATATCTAAATACTCTCTACAATTGTTAATTTCAGGGGTTTCTACCAATAATAATAATAATAATAAAGTTGGAAGGGACCTTGGAGGTCATCTAGTCCAACCCCCTGCTCAGGCAGGAAACCCTATACATTTCGGACAAATGGCTGTCCAGTCTCTTCTTAAAAACTTCCAGTGTTGGAGCATTCACCACTTCTGGAGGCAGGTTGTTCCACTGGTTAATTGTTCTAACTGTCAGGAAGTTTCTCCTTAGTTCTAGGTTGCTTCTCTCCTTGATTAGTTTCCATCCATTGCTTCTTGTCCTGCCTTTCAGGCGCCTTGGAAAATAGCTTGACTCCCTCTTCTTTGTGGCAGCCCCTGAGATATTGGAACACTGCTATCATGTCCCCCCGTCTTTTCTTCATTAAACTAGACATACCCAATTCCAGCAAACGTTCCTTATATGTTTAGCCTCCAGTCCCTAATCATCTTTGTTGCTCTTCTCTGTACTCTTTCTAGAGTCTCAACGTCTTTTTTACATCGTGGTGACCAAAACTGGATGCAGTATTCCAAGTGTGGCCTTACCAAGGCATTGTAAGTGGTATTAATACTTCACGTGATCTTGATTCTATCCCTCTGTTAATGCAGCCTAGCACTGTGTTGGCTTTTTTGGCAGCTGCAGCACACTGCTGGCTCATATTTAAGTGATTGTCCACTAGGACTCCGAGGTCCCTCTCACAGTTACTGCTATTGAGCAAGGTACCCCCTATACTATACCTGTACATTTTTCTTGCCTAAATGTAGAACCTTGCTTTTTTCACCATTGAATTTCATTTTGTTAGATAGTGCCCAGTGTTCAAGTCTGTCCAGATCCTCCTGTATCTTAAGCCTGTCTTCTGGAGTGTTGGCTATTCCTGCCAGCTTGGTGTCGTCTGCAAATTTGATGAGTTCCCCATCTATCCCCTCGTCCAAATCATTGATGAAGATGTTGAAGAGCACTGGGCCCAGAACAGAGCCCTGGGGCACCCCACTACACACTTCCCTCCATGTAGATGTGGTTCCATTGAGGACCACATGCTGAGTACGGCCGGTCAGCCAGCTACGGATCCATCTGGTGGTGATGCTGTCTAACCCACATTTTCTATCTTATCAAGTAGTAGGTTGTGATCTACTTTATCAAATGCCTTACTGAAGTCCAAGTAAATATATCCACAGCATTCCTCTGATCCACTAATTTTGTCATTTGGTCAAAGAATGCAATAAGTTTGTCTGGCATGATCTGTTTTTGACAAACCCATGTTGGCTTTTAGTAATGACTTTGTTTGCCTCTAGATGTTCGCTGATTCGTTGTTTGATTATCTTTTCCAGAATCTTCCCAGGTATTGAGGTCAGGCTGATAGGTCTGTAGTTTCCTGGCTCCATTTTTTCCCCTTTTTTGAAGATGGGAACTACATCAGCTCTTTTCCAGTCCTCCGGTAGTTCCCCAGTGCTCCAGGATCTTTGAAAAATATAGTTCAATGGTTCTGAGATCACATCTGCCAGTTCCTTGAGAACCCTGGGGTGTAATCCATCTGGTCCTGGTGATTTGAACTCGTCTAGCTGGACAGGTGCTCACTTACCGTTTTCTTGCCTATCTTAACTTGCGTTTCTATTCTGTTTTTATGGCACTATTTTTGGTAGGTTGGTCTGTTTTTTCCCTTTGTGTAAAGACAGATGCAAAAAACGAGTTAAATAGTTCTGCTTTCTCCCTGTTGCTTGTCACCTTCTTGCCACTTTCACCCACTAATGGACCAATCATTTCCTTCACTTTTTTCTTGTTTTTTACATGTTGAAAGAAGCTTTTTTTGTTATTTTTGACTTTGGTCGCAAGCCTTAGTTCATTTTGAGCCTTAGCTTTCCTCACTTCATCTTTGCAGGCTCGGGCTATTTGCTGATATTCTGACTTAGTTATGTGCCCCTCTTTCCACTTTCTATACTTGTCCTTTTTATCTTTCAATTTACCAAAGAGTTCTTTATGCAGCCATGCTGGTTTCTTTTGAGAGCTGTTATTTTTCCTCTTTGTTGGTATTGTGCTAGACTGGGCTTTTATTATCTCATTTTTCAAAATTTCCCAAGCTTCTTGAGTTGTTTTCCCCTTGAGGATTCTCATCCATGGAATCCTTCCCTTGCCCTCTCTAAGTTTATTGAAATTAGCTCTCTTAAAGTCCAAGACTCTAGTTTGACTGTGTTCTATTGCTTGTGCTTCCATAATGTTGAATTCCAATATTGCATGATCACTTCCTCCCAAGGTTCCTGTGGCTTCAACACCTTCTATCATTTCATCTCTGTTAGTGAGAATTAGATCCAAAATGGCTAATCCCCTAGTTCCCTTCTCTACTTTTTGGGAGACAAAGTTGTCTGCTAGGTTTGCAAGGAATCTGTTTGATATTAAGTAGCACAGCAAAAACAAATGTCAAATATTACATCAATCACTAAATAAAATTTATATAGTTAAAATTGTAATCAGGATGTGTGGATATATAACTTCTAAGTCTTTGAACTCTTTGACTTTTGCTTTTTCAATTATTTATTGTTATTAGTCCTACGAAAAACAGATAGATGAAGGTGAATGCCCTTCATCCTATTGATTTTTTTTAAAAATCAATGTGCCATTCATGGATGATAATTATTGCTTATGACAGTGAATATAACTGATAATTATAAAACAAAATTATATCCACATCCTAGATTTAAGAGTGTTTTTAAGACATTTGTCTTTGACGCTGTCAAATGTTTAAAATCATTCAAAAGGTAGCACTATTAGAGGTTTTGTTTAATGCATTAGACCTATACAATAACATCCATAAGAGTTTTGTTTAAGAATAACCTAATAAATGTGTTTGTGCATATGTTTAGATTACACCATTGATATATGTCTAACCCCAGGTTTATACCTAAAGTATTATTTTCATCAGTTTCTATCTGATATGGTCATTAAACTAATCAATAAACAATAAGCTAAAACTAAGTACTAGTCAGATCTAGAACTTTGCGATTTAAAAAAAATGTTTTTGGAATTATTTATTTTATTTATTGTTTGATTACTAGAATATTTATGCTTGTTAAGCATAACGTATGCAAGTTTGGAATTATATAATTTGTAATTTCATTGTCCTCAGGTTTACGGGATAGTTTAACTGAGAAATAATAATCTGTCAAAGCATAATATAGTTTTATAAGTATAGTTTTGCTTGATCAAAAGTCAAAAGTCAAAAGCTGAAGAATGAGAATATTTTAAGTGCAAAAGGAATGAGAATGAGGAATGAGAAGGAATGAGAAGTATCACAGAAGTTGCTACAAAGATTTTCAAATCATATCCCTCTTTATTTTGCATAAAGGCAGAATATAATAGCAAAAATGCAGCAAAATTATTCCTATCATGGAAAATATCTGTAGCAAATTTTGGCCATATATATTGATCAACTTGATGATAACAATGCCCCTTCTTGAATTCAGTGAAACTTACTATCAGTCTTTAAGTAAAAGAAAAATGCACTAAGCATTTTATTCACTTGTCTTTCCTGTAAATGCACACAGTGATGCAGACTAATCCAATCAGGGACCTAAGGCTGTCACAAAGCTGCTTCTCTATTCTGTGTATAATAGTCGATCAGAGTAGAGACCAGAGTTAGGCGATCAATTTTATTTGCTTTTTTCAAGCTTCATCTACTCCTGGAAAGCTGTTCTTTCTAATGATAAGGGATAACTATAGACCCAAATAGTGGATAAATGGAATAGATAGTTTTATTGTGACTTATCAACTTAATTTCTGCTGTCATTGACAGTACATAAGGCCAAAAAAGGATTGATGACAAGGGATTGGTAAAGGTGAAACTGAGTTTCAAAAGCTCAGCAAACCCTATAGATCCCCAAATCACTTAGGGTAACCCTATAGATTATTTTGACACATATCTACTGTAACTATTAATGTTCTTCCATATATCACTCTTTTGAACTCTTTCCCTTCAACAATTTCGGAGTGCAAATTTTCCAGAACCACAAATGACAACTTCCTGATCTTGAGAGAACTTTTTAAAAATATGGCATTTGGAAAAGGAAAAAAGTAGAATTAAATGTCTTGTACAGCAATCCTACCATTTTAAAATGAAACCAGTGATTTAAATCATGTCTCTGTAAATAAATAAAAGCAATTGGGAGGGATAGTCAGATAGAAAATTCGACCAATCTCTTCCTAAGGCAATATGTTTAAACACCTCTTAAAACAGGGTAGTTATTTCCCTGCATGTATATGTAGTTTGCAGTGTATAAACATTTTATTACCAGGCTCTTAAAAAAACCCTTCTAGGCTAATAACAATAACAATACCTCACTTCTAAAATCTTACATCATGTTTTATAGTTTTTGACCAGGCCATGAAATTTATAATGTATTAAGCTAATAAAATGTAGCCTCACTATGGCCCTAAAATACTGTATATGGAAAAATACCTGGAAATACAATTCTCAATTTTATTTATATCACCTTAAATATGGTAAAACCTTTCTTGAAAGATCCTCCCTATATCCAGGAGAGGAGAAATTGAAAGGAAGATATTTGGAATTCAAATGTCATGGAAACAATTTAAAAATCACATTGATTATTACACAATTGGGTTTTGTTTTATTTTTGCTTAATAGTTTTGTTTTACACAGTGCAGCAAAAGGTAATAAAGATACAACTGTACTGAACTGGAAGATTATTACAATACTTTTTTGATATTCTCATGATTCTAGATCATGGAGGAGGAGAAGAAAACACTTCAAACAGACTAATAAACATAGAAAATGAAATGGATGAAATACAGAAATCTGGATAGTATTCCTATTGTAGAACAGTAATTTTCATTAAGTTTGCTCTTCTCCTGCAAGCACAGAGTAAAGCTGCAATAACATTCATATCTATGGGCAATGTGCAGCCAATTCATAACCACAGACATGCAAAAGATAAATGCAGGCATTTAATCCCAAGAGACAGGGCGGAGGAAAAAACTGTTCAACACACAATTGAAAATAAATGACAATTTATAGTATGTCCAGTTATGCCTTAAATATTCATATTTTTCTGAATTTTTAAAACACCCTACCAAAAATCTGTTTAAGCCACAATTATTTTTGTTATGTTAATTAATTAATTTTATGTTAATTTAACAATTCTTAAATGAAAACTTATCTTGTAATCGTTTGTTGAACTAATGTTGGAATTGAAATATTCAGGATTTTAATTAAACATTTTCAATAGATATTTTTCCCTGATTTACTAAATTTAATACTATTCTCTAGGGGTCCCCAACCACCGGTCCGTGGACTGGTACTGGTTCACGGCATGCTAGCAACCGGTCCGCACAAACAAGTAAAGCCTCATCCATGGGATGCAGGCAGCACATAAACCCACGCTCTCTCCGTCTGCGGAAAAACTTTTCTCCACAGAACCGGTCCCTGGTGCCCAAAGGTTGGGACCTCTGCTATACTCCATCCCTGAAAATGCATTCATAAAGAACTATCACAGAAAAATTCATATATTTAGAAAATATGTGTATAGAAGTGTATATTTATATTTATATTTATATATAAACATCTTGATAAATACATCCAAACCTTTGTGCTGATCAGTTAAAAACTACTTAGGCAGAAATGGGATACAATTAATTTAAAGGTGGAAAATGAAAAATTGAACAAAATCAAATTTGACAGATTTACTTATCAATATCCAAGATATTATTCACTCCACATAGATATAGTAAGTGAATCCCTGCAGAGAGAACAGTCTTGGTCAATAAATCAAAATGTCAAGAATTCCCTTGTCCTCTGGCATATTCCAAATTTTATAATTCAGTACTTTCATAGTTTATTAATCATTGCTTTCATGGTTCATTAACACCTCCTATGAACAATTGTTTTATATTCAAAAATATCCTATTGTGACACTGTATTAATCTATGCTGTTAACTGATCTGTTACTGGACCTATTTACAATTTTGAAGCTTTCTTCAGACACATTAATTTATCTTTTAATCATTCTCTGAGGCAAAAACCATCTTCCTCTATTTTTCCTAAAAAAAAAACACAAATCTATTGCAGATCAAAGCTCAGTTTTTGGCTGAAATATTTGACTGATCCAAATCTACTTATTGCCAAGCAGTTTAGCAACATACTACAAGGAGGTGAGATTGAAGGTTGGTTAACATCTGGCAAAGCCTACTTGATAATGAAAGGTCCAACAAAACAGCCAATACCAGGTGACTATAGGCCAATTAGCTGCTTACCAAACATTTTCAAAATGCTAACTGGTGTGGTAGTTAATGCAGTCCAACAAAAGTTAATTGAAGACAAGCCCCGTTCACCCTCAAGAAATCACCCAAAAAGAAACCACCAAAGCAGCAGATGAGCAAAAGATCAGCAAAAACTCCTAACTGACAAAATGATATTGGAATACTGCAAAAGAAGGAAGACCAATTTGTCCAAATACGTAGCTTGGAATGATTACAAGAAGGCATTTGACTCCCTGTCACACAACTACATAATCAAGTGCCTAGAAATAATAGGAGTCAGTAGAAACATCAGAAACTTTGTGCAAAGATTAATAGCACAATGGAAGACACATTTGCTGGTCAATGGTGATAGACTGGGGGAGGCTAACATCAAGAGAGGAATCTTTCAAGGAGATTCACTATCACCACTACTATTTGTCATTGTATTGATTCCTCTGTCAACAATACTGAACAAGTCAGGCCATGGCTATCAAACATCAAAAAACATCTTCCAGGCTATCCTATATCCTTTACATGAACAATCTGAAGCTGAATGGAAAAACACCATTTGAAATAGAATCACTGTCCAAGAAGTTGCAATGAATTTTGGAATGGACAAATATGCCACCCTTACCATCAATAGGAGAAAAATAGTGAAAACTGAAGGAATCAAGATGCCTTATGGAAACAACATCAAGAATCTGGATGAAGATAGCTACAAATACCTGGTCATCCTTCATGCTGACAATATTCATGCACACTGAAATCAAGAAGGAGGTTAGTAATGAATAAATCAGAAAAGTGAAGAAAATAAAGTCCAAATTCAGTGGAAGAAATATCATTAAAGCAATTAACACCTGGAAATTCTAGATATTAGGTGCACAATTGGAACTTTGGACTTGACTCAAGCTGAAATAGAAGTCCTGGAAAGGAAAACCAGAAAAATAATGACAATGAATCATGTCCTTTATCCATGCATGTCCTTTATCCATCTAGTTACCAAGTGTGAGTGTGAAATGTTTCAAGTATACTAGACAATTGCAGAAGAAGAAGAAGAAGAAGAAGAAGAAGAAGAAGAAGAAGAAGAAGAAGAAGAAGAAGAAGAAGAAGAAGAAGAAGAAGAAGAAGAAGAAGAAGAAGAAGAAGAAGAAGAAGAAGAAGAAGAAGAAGAAGAAGAAGAAGAAGAGGAGGAGGAGGAGGAGGAGGAGGAGGAGGAGGAGGAGGAGGAGCAGCAGCAGCAGCAGCAGCAGCAGCAGCAGCAGCAGCAGCATTGGAAGACTATAGATAGTGAAGATGATACACTGAAGCTATATATCATGAAGGCTTACTGAATACTAAAGAGACCAAACTGGCCTATAAGAAAGTTATAAAGAGACATGGAAAAGCAAAGTACATTACATGTACATTAGAAAACTAGCCGGCAAAGCAGATAATAAGAAGATCTGGCAATGGTTAAGAGCAAAAAAGTTGAAGAAAGAAAGAGAGTGCCTAATTCTGGGTGAACAAGACCAAGCCTCAAAAACAAAGGCGTATAAAGCCAGAATTGAGAAGACAACAGTAAACAGCAAATGCCATCTCTGCAAATAAGTTGAAAAAACAGTGGACCACCTAGTACATTGTTACTAGAAGATCTCACAGACAGATTACAAACAACAACATGGTAAAATAGCAACAATAACACTTGCTTGTAAACAAGAACTGGTAGGACAAAAAGTAATAGAAAATGAAGAAACCAAATCACTCTGGGACTTTAGAATTCAAGTAGACAAACATCTACTATTCAACAGCTGAGACTTAACAATTGTTGATAAAGAAGACAAAAAAAGTCTAGTAGATATTGAAATACCAAAAGATAGCAGAGTAGAGGGGAAAGAACTGGAGAAAACCACAACATATAAAGACCTGCAAATAGCAGTAGAACTGTGTCAAAAAAAAATAAAGCAAAGATAGTACCAATAGTAATATGTGCTTGGGCGCAATTCCAAAACATTGGGAGCACATTTGAACACCATCGCATTGACAAAATCACTGTCAGTCAATTGCAAAAGGCAGCCTTATTTGGAAAAGCTTACATCCTGCAACAATACATTTAACAGTATCAAACAACAACATCTATCCCAGGTCCTTGGAGGGACTTGATAGATGGAGGAAAATGCCAAATCCAGTCTACATATCTGGCTGATTGTGCAACCAACCATAATATTAATTCTGTTTCAAATACAAAAGCTTAGTCGGTTCCTGGTCAGTTTCCAGTGAGCTGCTTAGAAGTGTGTCACAGAATACATGTTCATGGTCACCTCTGAATATGTCATCTCTGAATATGTCAGCCACAGTTGCTGGCAAAATGTCAGGATTCTGGGTAAAAATAGGCTTTAGCCTAGAATCCTATCACAACTTGCTCTCCTTTATCTAATTGTTTAATAATTTGTTTCATGTTTAATAGCAGTAGCATAATGTGCATATAATGACAGTAACACTGTCATACCTCATATATAAATATTTTTCCAATATCAATGCCTTCACTTTTAAAGATATTGAAATAGGTATAAGAAGAATAGGCAAAATACTCTGTCAGAGAATGATGAATCCTTAAAACAGACCATTTTAGGTGTTTCAAAAGCAATCCTAAAACTGGTCACATAGGCTATTTCTTTACTGAAGTAGGGCAGTTTAAATGCTTCAGAAGTGGTCTCATAATTGGATCACCTAGAACTGTTCATTTTGGAAACAGAACATTTCAAGATGGGATGTTTTGTATGCTTCAAAGATATAATCATGCTGAAATCTGTGTGAAGTATTTCTGCCTTTTACCCAGAGGTCACCAAAGAAACACACAATGAATTTCTGACTTTAATGTTACATTCCTTTTTAGCTCTGATTTCCATCAGTATCACCAGATGTCATTCGATAAAATGTAGGATGCTTTTTACCAAATGAACTGCCAGTTTCTTCAGTTTAGTTTTTTCTACATTCAGCCTATGTGTCAAAATTACTTTCTATTAAGATCCTCTAAACTGGATTCATTAGCACTCCCATCTCATATGTGCACAATTTGTTTCTTAATATGAAAAAAATCATTCAGATAACTTTCCTATTTGTTTATAGGGGACACTATAGTCTAATAAGAATAGAATAGAATAGAATAGAATAGAATAGAATAGAATAGAATAGAATAGAATAGAATAGAATAGAATAGAATAGAATAGAATAGAATACTTTATTTGGCCAAGTGTGTTTAGACACACAAGGAATTTGTCTCTGGTGCAGAAGCTCTTAGTATACATGCAAAGCAACATAATATAATAATAATAATAATAATAATAATAATAATAATAATAATAATAATAATAATAATAATAATAATAATAATAATAATAATAATAATAATAATAATAATAATAATAATAATAATAATAATGATGATGATGATGATGATGATGATGATGATGATGATAATAATAATAATGATGATGATGATGATGGTGATGATGAAAATGATGATGATGATACCAATAAGAGTCCGTAGTAGAGAAGATGAGAAAGGTAATAATAATAGTAGAGTGATATAACATCGGTGAATATACTTAGACATAAGACAGTACTGTGAGGATTAGGATTAGCAGAGTGATAGCGTGAAGGAACAAACTGTCCTTGTCTCTAGCTGTTTTGGCATGTAATGCCCTATGGTGGCATTCCAAAGAAGGGAGTTGAAACAGTTTATGTTCAGGTTCTAAGGAGTCTGTAGTTATTTCCTCAGTCCTCCTTCTCACCTGCGTAATATATTACAGGTCTTTTATGGAAAGCAGCTGGTTGCAAAAAATATTCTGCAGTCCTTATTATCCATTGGAGTCTGTACCTGATTTGTTTAGCTGCTGTATCAAACCAGACAGTTATAGAAGTAAAATGACACTCAATAATTCCTCTGTAGAACTGTATCAACAGCTCCTGGGGCAATCTGAATTTCCTAAATTTATGAAGGAAGAACATTCTTTGTTTTGCCTTTTAATGATGATTCTAATGTTAGGTGTCCATTTCAAATCCTGGCAGATTATAGAACCCCAAAACCTGAAGGATTCTACTGCTGATACTGTGCTGTTGGATATGTAAGAAGGGGTAAAATAGGAGGGCTCCTCCTAAAATCTAAAATAAAGACCCATATTATTAAGGCAAAAAAGAAGGAAACACATATCCCAACTCTTCAAAAGGCAACTGGACTTTCTTCGGTGGGATTTGCCGTGAAAACATTTCGCTTCTCATCTAAGAAGCTTTTTCAGTTCAGGAAGAAGTTCAATTCAGTTAAGGAAACACATACTTACAAGACTATCTAAGTATATAAAGTTCTCTAGATCAAAACTAATCTATTCAAAATTAGCATGTTTGTGGGAGAATTCTGGTTTTGCGTTGCGGCAAGATGGGACGCAGGAAGGCAGGGCTCTGCCTTCTGCACCCGATTTCGCCCTCCTGGGGGCCCTGAAAAGGGCCTAAAGCCGCCCGGAAGAGGAGATGAAGAAGAAGGGGTGCCTTGTTGATCACAGAGAGATGGCGGTCTTTCCATTTGATCCAAGGAAAGCCCTCTAAACTGGCAGGGGAAAGCCCGGCCACACCTCTGCGGACGGCCATTAGCTGCTGAAAGAACAAAGCTTCAATTAGCACATCGTAAACAGCATGTTTGGAACTGGGTGAGAATATTGATCCTTTCTTTACTATTTTACAACTGAATTTCCTGGGAAAGGCTCCCAAGAAGTTTAAAAGCCTCCAGATGTGAACGGAAGTGGCTTTTTAATTTTTTTATGGAGGACAGAAATACACAATACTGAAGTGAAAGTTATACAAGCCACAGTTTTGATAAATTTGAGAGCTGAGACAATTGTTAAGATTTTCTCTTCGGGGGAAAAAATCATTGATGTGAAATATAAGAAATATAAGAAATCAACCCTTTGTTTTAAGAGTGGAAAATGGACTTTGAATGACATCTAGTGATGGATTTGAGTATGGCACTATTACTAGCCCCTTGGCTGCTTGGTGATGTTCAGCTGAAGGGAGAACAGCTGGCAATAAAGGAAAATATTTTGGCATATTTATCATCCTGACCTTCTTGGACTATAAATACCTACTGAGCTTGGACTTTTAATCTCAACAGCTAATTGGAGAGAAAGAAAAATTTGACTTTTGAATACATCTGGCTGCAGGGAGGTTGAACATTTTGAACACTTGGAACATTGTGGATTACAACCTTGCCTGACTGATAATTTTCAGGATACTTGAGACAAAGGATTATAAAATCCTTTGGACTAAAAGGACTATAAAATACTGCCATTAGGACTGGATTATAAAGGCTACATATAAAGATTAGGAAACTAGAGGAAACTTTGTCCCACTCTTACTGAGATGGGTGACACTAGAGGATTTCTAGGAATAATGCCTCAAAAAAACCAAATACCTTTCAGAAGGAAATATTCTCCATGCTACAGCTAATTCATCAAACAATTGTTGCACACAAAGAGAACATAAAAAGAAACCATAATGAGACTAAAAATAACCTAAATGATATAAATGACCAAATCTCTAAATTGAAGCTACAACTGGAAAGTTCCCAGATAACGACTACAAAGTATGAACAAATAAACCAGAAACCAGAGGATGAAGCAGAAGAAATGGACCTAGAGATGGAGGAGATAGGAGAAGGGAAATATGGACTGACATATACAAATAAAATATTGCAAGATCTACCTATAACAATGAAAATACAAAAGACCCCTTACTCCTTTCTCCAAATACACTTGATGAAGATTCTAGAAAATGAAACATAGAGTGGGCAGGGGAAATTTTTAGGGAATGTGGATGGGTGGAGTTCCCTCCCAAAAATACTCTACCTAAATTGTCTTCCTCATGCCAAGCAGCTTTCACAAAAACAGAAAGAAAATTTTTGGACGATTTAATTGCCTTGGCCTGGAAAGCTACTTGGCAAAGAAAGAAAGCGAGAGTTAGATTTAAAAACAGAGGATTTGATCTATCAGAGGGGGCTCTATCTGTTAAATATACCTGTTTGAATATGATTAAAAGAATAGATGACCTTTAGATATAACTAGATTTTTATAATGGAAGATATGATTTAAAATTAAAATAGCATTTTTTTGTTCTTCTTTTGATATGGGAAATTTGAAAATAAGAGGAGAGTTGGTATGAATAAAAATGTTTAGCTATATAAATGTAAATAATATTGAGAAAATCATAAATGACAAAGATACTTTAAATATTTATGGGAAATTAAACTTTAATAAGAGCGTGAAAAACAGGATATTGACTTATGAATTGATATTATTGTTATTTGTATAGTATTAGTAAAATATGATGAAGATGTCTATATCTAATTTTGTATACATCAAGAGTACCAAGAATTGTAATTGTCTAATGAGAGGAAAATGGAAAAAAATATGGGGAAGAAAGGAGGATCAAGGAAAAAATATTGGATTGTACAGTACTGAATATATTTATATTGAAGAAGTTAATGTTAAATATGTAAACAACATGTTGTTTACTAAGCTCTAAAGATTGTAATTTTAAAAAAATTAATAAAACTTATAAAAAAAACAAAATTAGCGTGTTTGTATATGAGATAAGGGAAAGGAGGCAGTTTGGTGTAATAGTTAAAGGTACTAGAAACTGGGAGACAATGAATTTTAATTCTTCCTTGGGTTTGAAGACAGTTGAATGATGATGGGTCATTCATTCCCACCCAGCCTTAGCAATGGCAAACTATTTCATCATATGATATATAGAAATCAACACACAGGAGCCAATTTGGGATAGTTTTAAGGCATCAGGCTAGAAACAGAGAGACTGCTGACTTTTATCCCTGCCTTAGCACAAAGCGAGATGGGTGAGCTGGGGTTAGTTACTCTCAGCCCTAGGAAGTAGGCAATGGCAAAGCACTTCTGAAAACCTTGCCAAGAAAACTGCACACACACACACAATCAAATGCACAGAGGAAACAAATTTCATCTATGCAAAAACTCCTGCACTATTCAAACATGCAAAGGCTTCTACAGAAATAGTTATTCTGATAAGCAACTTCTGTTAAAACATCTCAGGATGCAGCTTGTTGCTTACAGACTTCTAGGCAAATGCCTAAACATCTCCATGCAAATGCCTAGTAGAGGGATAAATATCTCATATATAATATTTTGGAGAAAAATAAAGCTCCTATTATATCTCAGTTGGACCATTTCACTTATGCAATGACTGATGTCTGCACCGAATCCTGTTGTTGTCAACTTCACAACTGAAATTTGAATATAACTCTATCAAGCCTAATCACATTAACTTTATAATTCACTGGCTTTTATATCAACACACTTCAGCAAGCATTAATATCAAGGTCTCCAAACAGATATTCTTGAATATAGCAATATGTCCCTTCTCTAACTGAGATGCCAATGAATTAGGGCAAAGCTGTGTAAATCAGCACAGCATTGCATGCATACATGCTTTTCTTCATTTCTGTCCATAGCCACCGGAATAATTATGCAATGTCCCTCTCCTGCTTCTTTAAATGCTTATTTTTCCAAAGTAATCATTGCCTATTAATGTGCAATTATCTTATCATTCCCTATTGTTTACTCTAGTCAAATTTTCATTACAGCAGACAGATGTGCAAAAGAGGCCTTTAGATACTGTCTGGCCCCTCCCTGTTTTGTGCTAATTACTGGAACTTCCATTCTTTATCACCCTGCACTTTAATGACAAAGGATGACAAGTCTAGAGCCTGTTTGGCTTAAGCTAATTACAGCCATTCCCCATTCAATTTATGCTTGGAGGAGTTCAATAATTATGACACAATTTTCCGCCAGTGCTTGCCATGCATACTTACAAACCATCAGGACTGAGTTTGCTTGTGAATATTTTTCTCTTATTTAGCTGGAGGATGACATCTGCACCAGCCAATTTGACTTTCTTTTCCAAGGCAGTATAAGCTATTTTTACTGATGTCTTATACAACCTTCACTCTCTTGCTGTAAATTCTATTCACAAGGGATGATCCCCACTTTGTGTTATTTAGTTATCTCAATTTAAGTAATTGTTTGTGTGAGTCCTAGAACGACTGTTCTGTGGAATGCAGATTTCTGCATATGGTCTAAGAAGGTACAGTTTGAAAGGAATCTTGAATGGAACTTGTTTGCTGAATACATCTGAATACCAGATTGCATTGCACAGGAGCACAATTATACCTCCCTGATTCAAATATTCCAGCTCCTAAAATTTATGATGAAAAGTGATCGTGTTTTCTAAGCAAATTGTACTTTTCAGATATATCTAAATGGCAAGAAGAAAATGAATAGAGATTCGTATAATAGTAGTATATGGCATTCATTAGTAACATGGTAACTATTAATAATTTTAATATAGTGGTAGTGTTTGTTTCATTTTGTTTAGTTTAGTATGTTCATTTTTATGTTTTTTATTCTTTTCTGATATATTTGTGTTTGTCATTTCTTTTTACTTGGGCGTAATGTTGAGTGTTTAATCAGTGAAAAAATTCTTTTAGAACACTTTAATATAATATGGGAGATAATCATGGTTTGACATATGTCACATTTAAAGATTCCCATAAGTTACATGGAAAACTGCTAAAGGAGGAATAAGTCACAATAAGAAAAATGCTTTGGATGTTAAAGAACTATTGTTGGTTAAAACAGGCTACCATGGAATACTCAGAGAAAAAGATTGGTATATTATTCTTTGTTTCTAACATAGCGTATAACAGAGGTTCTGATAGATTTATTACACATATGGATTCACTCTTTCCATGGTATATTTGTGTCTAAAGGAGATGAGGAGGACATCTGGTGGGGAATGCTGGTCTATAGATAGAACATTTAATATTAAACAATAGCTTAGGCTTGTTGGAAAAAAAGGTCATCTCTTTTTTCAAACATCACAAAGTGGAAAGAATGGGAAGCATACCAATGAAATTTGTTTTCTCAAAACTCAGGCATTATAGTCATTCCAGAAAAACATGTGGTCTTCTATAAACTTGATCTCCATAGTCACATGCCAAAAATCAACTATACAAGTTCAATTTATCAAATAGTTTCTTAAGAATATTTTTGCTGTACTTTTCTCATTCAGGCACTTCCAACAGATGTTCATAGATAGCCACAAATAAGTGAAATAACGAAACATGCATAATGCCATTACAATGAAAGTTCCTTCAGTGCATCTGTTGTGATCACACATAAGTACTTAAGGAGAGAAATTACTACATCTCAATACACATTTCATCACTTGTTTCCCTCCCTCCTAAACATTCATGGCACTTCCAATTCTTTGTGATCTAACAGGCATAGTTTTGCACAATAATTTGTTAATAACTGTACTTCTTTAAGTATTTGTGAGCATATGTTTGTGTCATATATAGCACCTTGGCATCTGTTAGCCTCTTTTTTTTTGGATAGCCTCCAATATTTGCAAAAAAAATCAGGGTTTTCTCTAATGATTTTTGACTATCCCTTATATATGGCAAACATTTAAGCTTTATTATTTGTGCTTCTGGGAGTGCAGACTGATTTTATTTCATCTGATATTATTTGTCTTTGGTACATTCCAGAGAATTCTCAAAACTTTTCTCTGGCACCGCAATTCAAAGTCATTATTATTTTTTTCATTCATCAGCCTTTCATCTTCCCACTGCAACACATTAGAGCTGGAAAAATAATAGATTTCCACAAGTATGCATTCAAAGTGATTTACCCAACTGTCCTTTGCATATATTCCTATTTTTTCTATCCTTTCTCCGATACACATAGAAACATTATAATCCATGCAATTACACTTTACATCAATCCCATGAAATAGTTTACTTATTACATACCCAATGAATTATAACTAAACAAAATCCAAGTCTTATGCCTATCTATTTTTTCCATCTGCCTCTTCTATTGAATAAAGTGACTTGACGTCTTTATCAGTAAGTCCCTGTAACAATAAAAGTGTATGAGACTTTATATCAGACATCCATACATCATAGTATGTATGGTTGTATAGCAGATTTTAGCAAACTACTTTATCTGGAAAAAGTTAAAATGGCAATCTGTTCTTTCTTATAGAAGAATTTAGAAAACTGGGAGTTGTCTACTTCACTAACAAAGCAACTGGCATTGCTCTGGATTGTCTGCAATTTACCAGAGATTTTTAATTATCATTTCAGCTCTACTCAAATGTAACAGAAAAGAAATAAACCACAGTGAAAGAGCAGATTAACATTGCACAGAATGTATTCATTTATCTGAAAGTAAAGCTCTGTAAATCTATTTCCTGTTTTTGTTCACCTCTACTCTTCATTTGAATTAATACTCTAAAGTCTAGAAAGTTTCATTTCAGTAATATAATATTGAGAATTACAGCACTAGCACTTATATATTTATAAAGTGCAGTTTATATATACATAGAGTGTTTTCAAACATTTGAACACCATAGTAGGGTTTAAATTAAATCCAACATTTTGGATTGTGTTGTTTATGATCCTAATTGTTCACATATTGACATCTGCAAAACATAGAGAGGTATGTTCCTAGTCAGTAATCTGTTTGCACTCTATAATTCCATATGCAAAAAATAAAACACCAAATTTGAAAGGAAGAAACAATTAGCCTCGAGGATTTTGGAAAAAGAAATAATACTCTCAATCACTTTATCACTGTGCTTTCCATAATGGCCACCAAGAACATGCAGACTGGCTTTACCACCTAGCTCAGTGATGGTGAACCTATGGCACGGGTGCCAAAGGCGGCACTCAGAGCCCTCTCTGTGGGCACGCGCACCATCACCCCAGTCCTAGGCCTTCAGCTGGGTTTTATAAAACCTTTTCACTTTAGGCCTCTGCCGCCGTGTGCAAAAAAAAAAAAAGGTTCAATCAGTCAATTTCAACTTCTCACTGGAAAAAAAAAAGATCTTGCAAAGTTGGAATTGATTGATTGAACTTTTTAGTCCCACCCAGTCTGCCGTTACCACCATAGCCATGCCCACCCAATGGGCCACACCCACCCAATGGGCCACGCCCACCCAATTGGCCACACCCAGCCAATGGGCCACACCCAGCCAATGGGCCACACCCACCCAGTACTCGAGGATGCATAAGTGGGTTTGGGGTTGCAGTTTGGGCACTCGGTCTCTAAAAGGTTCACCATCACTGACCTAGCTGAACTGTAATGTGGTTTGTTTGGTTTTGCTTTGTAGATGATATAAACCAGTGTGCTTTATAAGACATTATTTATGGCTTGGCACAATATATGATTTTAGTCAACTGTGGTTTATGGAACAGACCATGAGCATCAAAACTGTGGTTTAGTACAATGTGTGTACCCCACCACAATTTCCAAAGGGATGGTCAGGTTAGTCTGTTCACATAAACACAGCAGAACCTGGATACTAGTACATTTTACAGCATGATTTCCACTGGCTATGACCCACATCATTACTTTAAATTTATTGTAAACTGGGAGCAGTTTCATTTCTCTATTCTCTCTATAGCAGCGGTGTCAAACTCACAATGTCACGTGACATGTCGCAACGTATCGTGACTTTTTTTCCATTGCCGGCAATGGGGTGAGCATGATTTCGGCATGACGCATCCGGCCCATGGGCTGGCAGTTTGACACCCCTGCTCTATAGTAATGAGAGAGAAAGAAAATGTTTTTTTTTAAAAAAAGAAACAAGATAGATAGATAGATAGACAGATAGACAGATAGACAGACAGACAGACAGACAGACAGACAGACAGACAGACAGACAGACAGACAGACAGACAGACAGGCAGGCAGGCAGGCAGGCAGGCAGGCAGGCAGGCAGGCAGGCAGGCAGGCAGGCAGGCAGGCAGACAGACAGAGATTCATACAAATTATGTGAATTATGTAACTACAAACTTACATAATTTAGATCATTTCTACTATCATGTCACAACATGAATGTCACTTAACCCCTTCTTCCCATCTATTGGATGCCTACGAATACATTTTTTTTAAAGTATTTGAAAAGAAAATGTTTATTTTAAATAAAATCATTAAAAAAGATAAAAACAAATTTTTAAAACTTGTCATCTGGAATCAAGTCCTCTCTGAGACAGTTCTTCCTTTGATGGCCTTCAGGAAAGCCTTAAAGACTTGCCTGTTCTTCCAGACATTGGGATAATGTTCCTGGGACCACCTTTTTAGAGGTGCTAGATATTTTTTCTTGTGTTGATAAGGTTGTCTGGGTCGCATTATGTTTTATTTGTTTGTTTGTTTTTGTAGTAAGTTTTATTTTGAGAGTTGCCCAGTGTCAGTCTGAGGTCAGATGGCACCAAAATCAAGTTAAACAACTAAGTGCAGTTTAGTGCTGAAATTGACTAGAATTTATATGAATGAAATATGAAGTCCCATCTTTTCTAAATGTTGCCATGTTGGCTGCTCATTTTAATAATTTACCATATATACTAACAGGGTATTGACAAAACCTAAGCTTTTTGTAAATGTGGGTTCCTACTCTTTGAAACAAGAGACTAATATACTTTGCAAATACAGCCATGCAGGTAGACAAAAGTTTGCAATGTACCTTTATTTATATCTGATGTTACATGTGGATGTCATGAGGGATATCACACAACTGATATATCTATCTATGCCATGATCAGTTCTTTCACAAACTCTTATAGTAAGGACTTTTGGGGAAATGGTAGAATCTGGTTCTGCACAAAAGGGAGAGCATCTTTATTTCATGCACTGGGCTTTTTTCCCTTTATGGTGCAGAATTCATTCACAATAAGCAATTTGGTTAATTTCATTTCATCTAAATGTTTTATGTTATTGACTGCAATTTTTTCTAGCCCCCATCTATTATAAAAACATTTATACAAATATTGATATGTAGTCTACTTATATAGATTGTTTTGCTCACATTTCTTAAGGTACACAGTTTTTGTATGCAATTATTTCATAGCAAAAGGAGATTATTATTAGTATTTTAGTGTTTAGTATTAGTATTTAACATAGTATTCTCTAATAGATGGACTTTTGTGCATAATGTTCCCCAATAGATGTGTGATTATTGCATTGTTTTTATGTTCTCCTAGATTTTTAGATCTGTCTGAACTGATAATATGTATCTAAAGATACGTGACGGCCTGACTTTCTTATCTGCTTCTTGCCCTTAAACTGATTTGAGAATGATAAATTTCACCAAAGGTTTCATTGGTGTTAAGTTATACAAACAAAAGATTTCATTCAATAAAGAATCTAAAATTCATTTTGGGAAGGTGTAAGAAGCATTTTGAAATATAGACATGTATTTGAAATGTTTTTTCACAAAATTGTTACCTGCATTATTGCACTTTTTTTCTATAAATGTAAGGTTCAAAAATATCAAAGCACTTAAAAAGATTCTAGTGCTGTGTAGTGCTTTGGATATGATCTACAAAAGGAGTGTTCAGGAGTGCAAACTTAGCATCTCTCTGCAACTCCTTCAATGAACTATCCTTTTTCCTCCATAACTGCCTTGTGATATCATGGGGAAAAAACCTGTACACAGCTACTGTGTCATACAGTTTCACCATCTCACACACTTTAAAGAACCTTTTGTAGATTAAATTCAAGGCTCCAAGTAACTTCACAGTGCTATCATCTTCTATTCTACGATGTGGGAGGTTTTGTCTAAATCAGGTGTCCCCAGTCCCCAGGCCATAGACTGGTACCAGCCAGTGGCCTGTTAGGAACCAAGCCACGTGGCTGGAGGTGAGCAGCAGAAAATGAGTGAAACTGAAACCATTCCTCCCCACCACCACCACTGCTGCTCTGTGGAAAAATTGTCTTCCATGAAACTGATCTGGTGCTAAAATGGTTGGGGACCACTGGTCTAAATAACACTTTAGAATTAGATTTGCATGATAAAATTTAAATAATCTATTGCATATTTAATATTAATGTAAGAATGATAATCAGATTGGAGCTTCTTTATATCCTTACCAAATTTATATGCCACCCATCTCACTGAAGGAAAGCTGTACTGCAGATTTTTTCTATATTCATGCTCATATTGTTCTCTTTTATTACTTCAGTTTCAGCCAACTTTTATATTCAGTGAACCTTAACGCAGCAGGATGCTCAATCTAGACAATGTAAACTTGATTCTATTGTGCTACAAAAATGCCTCATTCAGCCTTGGCCATATTTTGACCAATGAATTAAGCTTCATAAATTCACAGGAAACTGGTATTATTAGATAATTTACCTGTTTTCTCAACAAAACTTGCAACAGTTTTCTCCTAGACTAAGCTACAAAAAATTAGAAAGGGAGATAATGCACACAGAACAATCCATACTAATTCACTAACCATTCACTTTTAACACAAGGTCATAATGGCTTCCATTCTCACCTTTTGTGTAGTTAGTTTATTCTTTATTACCCTTTTGAACAATTTATTGTGTATGGGGCTTTTCCTTAGAGGTGGCCTATCTTAATTCATTTGAAACAGCTGGCAATGTTGACACATTCATTAATTAGTAACATAGTACAAACACAAGAGAAACCACTAATTGCTATCGATTTTGTCAGTTATGCCAAACAGGTGAATAATATACTGATGCTACAACTTCATATCCCTTAAATATAGACCTTGTCTTTGGGATGCTCTATTTGAGATCAAAGACAGATTTCTAGAAAGAGAACATGATTACATTGCACTGATTGGTGTATCCTTATTTTCATTTCTGAGGGCTATATTGCCAAGAATACAGACAGATACTAGATTTCTATAGGAGAAAACCTCAGTGGGAATTTTTAGTGGGGATAACAAATGGCAGCATGTCAACATTCTGAGAACATACTTCAGTTGTTCCCATTTGGTTCAGAAACAAAAACATTATCCATAATTTAACACAGGAATGGCAAACCTCTGGAAGCCAATGGCTATTCATACCTGGGAATTTGAATTCCACAAAAAAGATGGAACAAAGGATAGAGCTTGGTTTGGATGGGGAATGTTTTAGTTTTTTTTAAAAAAAAAAAACTATACCTATGTTAATGGTTATGCTACCATTTTCACTGACATTTCACCAAAAAAATGATAAAAATGATAAAAACAGCACAAAAACAGCTCAGATTGCCTACACCTGCATTAGTCCAAGGGTCAGAAGTCTGAGTTTCTAGTGTGTCATGAAACACTTCATCCAATTTCAACCATTCTTTGCAAAAAGCCAATTCAAACTTTTGATAAGAATAACCTCTCTGAGAATGCTGCTTCATAAAGTACACACACAAACAATACACACAATTACAGAGAGAGTATCAGAAGAGACAAACTTTAATATTGAGAGAATGATGTCCTTAAAAAAGGAAGCCCAACTCTGCTATAACATTGATTCAGGTTTGTTTTCATTCCTAATAAGGCATAGTTGGAAGGCAATCCTTGTTAGTTTGCTCCCATTTTAGAACACTACTCATTAAAGCTAAGCTAGAATGTTTTAGAGTTCTGGGAAAAAATAACTTCCATGTGTGATAGAATCAAGGCCACATGAAGTGTTAATACCACTTTATAATGCCTTGATATGACCACATTTGGAATACTGCATCCAGTTTTGGTTGCCACTATATAAAAAAGATGTTGAGACTATAGAAAGGTTACAGAGAAGACCAACAAAAATGATTAGGGGGTTGGAGGCTAACACATATGAAGAACAGTTTCAGGAAATATCTAGTTTAATGAAAAGAACTGGGAAGAACTTTCAGTTTTGCACCGTAGCGCCTGGTCATGAGATCGCAGACCTCCGCATCCCACATCTAGTCTCGCCCTACGAGGGGATCCTAAATGGATCTAAGTCACCCAGGAGAGGTGGCAAAGAAAAGAAGGCTGCCCCGACGATTTTGGAATGATGGTGGTCATTTCACTTGATTTGGGGGAAGCCTTCTAACTTGACAGGAGAAAGGCTGGTCACACTTTATTGACCAGCCCAAGCTTCTTGCAGCCAAAGTCCAAAGGCACTAACCAGCACAAACAATGAACAGTGTGTTTGAAACTGGGTGAGGAATTTGATCTTCTCTCTCCTATTTTATATCTGATTTCCTGGAAAAGTTCCCCAAGAAGCAAAAAGCCTCCCAAAGTGAGAAGGGAAGGGATTACACCTCACCCTTCTATAGACAGAAGCAGCAAATTAAACCCTTATGGGGAATAAAAATATAAAATATTACAGTTTGGATAAATTTGAAAGCTAAGAAAATTGTTAAAACTCTATACCTGAAAAAGCATTGATGAAATTATATATCTTCTTTATATATATATAAAGAAGAACAAAAATAACTCTTTGTTTTAAAAAAAGTTGAAAAATGAACAGTGACATCTAGTGGAGGATTAGAGAAAACTATAGCAGCATTGACCCAAAATTTGGCAAGACGCCTAGAAATAGCAAAAAACAGCTGGGAACAAAGCATTGAGCTATCTACTACTGAGTGAAACTACATATGTTTAGAAACTGCTGACCTTCTGGGATTATAAACACACTGAGCTGCATTCTTAAACCTAAGAACTGTTTGCAGAGAAATAAAAATCTTGGCCTTTGGCTAATCTTCTAAAGGAGAAATTACTGGAAAACTTTTAGATGGTCAAATACTTTGGATTGAATCCTGACTGGTTGATAATTACAAGACCCCTGAAAAGAAGAATTGTCACAAAATATTGTTTTCAGTGATGCCTTGACAATTGGAAATGTATTGGATTATAAAACCATTATATGAAGATAAGAACTACGTAAGATTTGGCTGTTTGGATTTTAAGATGGGCTCGTTTCATAAAGCTAATTAAAAAGATTAATGAACACCAATGAAAAACTACTTAGAGGGGAGAGATAAAACGGATATTATATACCTATCTAAAAGTGATAGAAAACCATACCCAACACCTTCTCCTGAAGACCCTAGTTTGGATCTTCAAAGATCTGCAGGAACAATGACTCAAGACAAAACAAATACATTCCAGGAGAAAATATACACATTGCTGTGACAGATTCAAACAATAATTGTTTCAAACCACGATGAGATTAAAAATAAGTTTGACAATATAAACGAACATATCTCTAACTTAAACCTACAACTAAATAACACTTGAAAAATGACAACAAAGAATGATCAAACAAATCAGACAACAGAACATAAATTAAATGAAAGTGTCTTAAATAGAAAAGCTACAAATGAAGAAAACTTCAATTTAATACAAAAAAATATATCTGCAAAACCTCACTATAATAAAGAAGACAAAAAAAGATGTTTTATCCTCCAGGACTTCAAAACAAATTTGAGGATAAAAAAGAAAAACTAATAAAATGGAACTATCAGAAGAATCATTAAAATGTGGGAGACAAAAACCTGATACTTTATTTGATTTGTCTTTTTTGTCCCTAACAACACTTACAAAAATACAACCTGGGAAGCCAAACTTGGAAAGCAACCTGGCAAAAGAAGAAGATTAAAGTTGGAGTCAAAAGACATGATTCAACTTATCAGATGGAATATTATATGACTAAACACTTATTTGAATACGGTTAATATATATTAATATAAATAAAGCAGGGATTCTCTGAGACTTTAAAATTATCCATCACATATATTCTGGATATGTTATTTATACACAGGCAATCCTGAACTTATGACCACAACTGAACCCCAAATTTTTGTTACTAAGCAAGACAGATATTAAGTGAGTTCTGCCCCATTTTATAACCTTTCTTGCCATAGTTGTTAAGTAAACACTGCAGTTGTTAAGTTGGTAACATGGTTGTTAAGTGAATCTGGCTTCCTCATTGACTTTGCTTGTCAGAAGGTTGCAAAAGGTGATCACATGATCCCCAGACATTGCAACTGTCATAAATATGAGTCAGTTGCCAAGAGTCTGATTTTGATCACATGACCATGTGATGCCATGGGGATGCTGCAACCACCATCAGTGTGTAAAACAGTCATAAGTCATTTTTTTCAGTGCTGTTGTAACTTTAAATGGTCACTAAATAACTGTTGTAAGTCAAGGACTACCTATATCTAAGACCATTGCAATTAGAATTCCCTGGCTTGAATATAAAACAAAAAAAACCTACTTCCAAAAACAAAACAAGACAGTACACCCATCTTTTTTTTTTTACATAGACATTCTGCTTGGATCTTCAGTTGAAGGGACTCAACTCAATATGCAATAGCATTAGCATTTAGAGTTATATACTGCCCCGTTGCATTTACAGCACTTTACAATATAGAAGGATTATCTGCATAATCTGGGTCCTCATTTTACCAACCTTGGAAGGATGGAAAACTGGGTCAGCCTTGACCCCTATCAGGATCGAACTCCAGGCTGTGGACAGAGTTTTGCCTGCAATACTGCACTTTAACCACTGCGCCACCAAGGCTCATGTAATTCATTTTGGTCTCTGTGTTTATAACTTATACCTGTGTGTTTATAATAATTTAAAGTATTCAATGGAGTCTAAGTTAAATCATTAACTACAGGCAGAAATTGGACTTATAACTTGCTGTGCTTCCTCTTCTGCTCCGCTGCATTTTTTAATGCCAAGAACTAGGGAAGAAACACCCTAGTCTTTGTAGATATGCAACAGCAGCCCTATACATTCTCCAGAGAACACTTTGGTAACTTTCAGATTCAAATTTAATTTCCTTTAGAAGTATCCAATTCAGATCTATTGGATCTGTCTGAATCACCTCAAGATTCACCGATGTACCCGTACTTACTGCTTTAACATTTATATTTTCCTTGCAATATTATAGGTGCATCTAAGATTTTGTAAGCTTTGCAGCTATTTGACCAGTGTGTTAAAATATTAAGTTATTAGAGTCAAGTGTTTTAAAAGTTTCAGCACAGTATCTATGTTTCTATGTTACATTACATATTTAATACTTTCTCTCCATCACTGAGGCATCAATAAGGAGAAAAGAGAAGCTGCTAAGAATCACATTGTATCAAGCAAAGGCTAGTTCTTTGTAGTATTTATTTCGCACTCAATATGGTAGCTCATTCTTATAACACACAGGTGATAATAAAAAGAGAATACTGCAAAATATTAATTTTTTAAGATGAGGATGATGAGGAAATAAAGGAAGAGGGACTTTCTTTTAAATTACCCCTAAAAAGAATTATTTTACAACTCCTAGCCTAGAAATGGAAAATTGGGTTTGTATTTTAAGGAAATTGACCTAACTTTCAGTTCACTTCGCGGTTCTTCTTGCCTTGAGGGATGGTTTTGTTTGGAGCTTTACTGATTTGAATAACCTACTTAGAGTTCTGCTGCAGTGTGTTACAGGGAGCCCTAAAAAGATAAGTGTTGTTTTTAGTGAAAAGACCATTTATACTTTAAATTAATTCAGAAACTACATCAGTGGCATCTTGTTGCTTTTGTCATGGCTTCACAGAGCAAGCTACTTCCCTTTTGTTTGTGTTTGAGATGTTGTGACATACATAAAAAATGGGTGAAAGGGCAGGGTGTGCATCACAAGAATGCTTTTGGCATTCTGAACACACACACACCCCTGTTGCCTCCCCTGCAAACATTGCTGAACTAAGGGCAAGAAATTAATCCCTATCAAGCTGACTGGAAACATAGCAAGTTACAGGCCATGGGACCAGTAAGCGGCAAAAGCAAATTTTGACATGAAAATTAAACTCCAATAAATATGCTTTCTTCTAGTTTAATTGCTAAAAATGAGTGCCACACTTTCCCTCCATTTCCAGGCAGGAAAACATAAAAATTATTTCATAAGTTCCAAAACATTTTACTTTAAAAACTACATATATTCCCAAACCCAAAGAAAACAATCATAGCCCAAAGGAAAGAATCACATGAAATGGTATGCTCAATTTATATCCTCAACCTGTCACTCAAAGCTGGCCATCCCTACAAGTTTATCAACTACTTGAGAACACATGCAGTGGTAAAGCTGTTGGAGGGGAACTGGAAGTGGCCTGGATTTTAGTCCATGTTCAACCTCAGGAAGTCATTGGGAGACTTTGGGCAATTATTCAATCTTACAAATTTCAGAGGTAGTTGGCTGCTGTAGAATGAGCAAGTGCTGTTTATGCTGCTCTAATCTTTTAAACAAAAGGCAGAATATAAAACTAATGAATGAATAAATAAATTATAAAGCCAGCCCCTGGCCATAAAAAAACTTGCCCAACTCTGCTTGAAAGTGTCCACAAGGCTCTAAGCACACCCCTTTTTAAAAAAATGTTAATACATTAACGCTTAGGAGCATAAAGTTTCTGGACATAAACTGCAATCTGGTGCCAGACAGGGTGAGAATGCCTCTTTTAAAGAACATTCACAGAAGGTCCCATTTGGTTTTCTAAGAGAGAACTCTGAGCTGCCTGGAACATCTGCAGAAAACTCAAATCCAAACTGGAGTGTCAGTTGCCAGACCATGTGCTACTTTCATTCAAACTGTGTGCCAAAGCCATTCCTCCCTAGTTACCTAATGCATGCAACAGCATGTAATTACCTCCCAGATACATGCTTACAAATAATGAAGCAATTATGTATATCATTTACCCACCATAATTGAAGTGGCCTAGTAAAGCAAAGATTAATTAGTAATTTTCAGGTTTTGTATCTCGGTATCCTCCAAGTTCCTAATATGTAGCATGTGACTCTGTGCTCTTTAGCCAATAAAAGAAATATTAGTTTACTTCAATGCATGCTTTAAAAATATATTTATAGCATTCACAAAACGTAAAAATGTTCTTCTGTCTCAAGACGCCATTTATGCCATAATAGAGTTATTTTAAGATAATGTACACCAATTCATATCTTATTTAATCAACCAAAGATTGATTAAAGGCACAAACCTATTGGGAACCTTTGGTACAACATCTCTGTTCATCTATCCCCTATTGGAATGAAGTCATGCCATGTGTCAGTGCACAACTAATGCCAAGAGGTAATATCATTGGACACCTGCCAAAGCACATATTCCACTCCCATCCTCTCTCCTCAGTCATAGTTCCTCTTTCATGGTTACCACTTATCCACCTTTTTTCTTGAGGCAATGGCAAGAGTAAGGCATCCACAACTTGTGTGCCCCTGCCCAGTGGAAAATTATGTGTGATGCATTGTAATTCACCGGCAGAGGAAGCTTTCTAATGCAAAACATTCCAATTTCAATTTCTGGCATTCACAGAGAGATGGAAAAAAGACTTCTAACTTAATCTGAATCAAGAATCACAGCCAAATAGCACCAGGATAGACAGACAAAGGGGGGGGGGGGATGTAGGAAAACTTCCTGTATTGTCTGAATTGAGGCCAAACAGTGAGCAGATGTGTCACATTGGACCTTTTTAAAGAAAATGAGTCCACTGACAACATCTTTCATCAGGGGTCCTGAAAATCCAAACCCATCACACCATAATCCCCTAAATATAATGAGCATTGTTCAAGACTTAGAAAATAGATTAGGTTCCACTTGAGTTCAGAAAGATTCTAACACAGCTACCAAATGAGCCTCTCTTAGGAAGTCATTATCACAAACTATGGACAGTTATTAATGCTTATTCACTAAACTTATTTGTTTCCACAGTTTGGCTCACCTAGATCTACAATCAAGATGCTACTATTAACACACACACACACACACTTATTTAATTAATTAACAAAATCTGGAGAAGCTTTTCTACTGAAATCTTAAACCCCAAGTAAAAGGCAATCTTTCTGAGAATATGTTCTTAAAGTAGTTAAGATTCTATACATTTTAATGACATGACTTTGAATTCTACCCAGACATGGAACAGAAGCAGTGGCCTAATATGATCCTGCTGGACAACTTCTATTAACAATCTTGCTGCTCTAGCTTGAACCAGCTGGTGTTTGTAAGTTATGTTCAAAAACAGCCCAGGGTATCATGCATTTAGGTAATTATACAGGGCGGAGAACATAAACAGACTGGTGTGCCATTCTCAATCCTAAATTAAGAACAGTCATTCTGTGCCATAAAGAGCACTTGTGATTCCTGCAATAATGCTGCTTTCATGACAATTTCAAAGTATGAACCTGATTCTTTATAATGCAGTTATGTTCAAAGCAGGCCAAATGTCCTTTAGCCATTATCACAAACTACGGACAGTTATTGAAGCTTATTTAGTAAACTTATTTGTTTCTATAGCTTGGCTCACCTAGATCTAATGAAAATGACAGCTTGAGTTTGATGTTATCCATATATTTTTATACTACAACCCAGCCTACCATTTACATAGACATTAAACAGCATGGGATATTTTTAAAAAAAGGTATTTGGAAACTGCTAACCTCTGCATCACATTCTGGAATCAGCCATGTAGACAAAACACAGTATCCCCAACAATAGGCTATACAGAAGTTTGATGTACCAAATAGCACAAGGCATCTTTGCTCATTTTCATTCTGATTGTAGGCAAAAAATTGTTGCTTAGATGGAGAATTTTGAAGCACATTTTATCATATACAGAAGGCATCAAGTTCAAATCTTGGTGATATCTCCAATAAAACAACCAAATAAGAGATAATGTAGAAGACTCTTGTCTAAATCCTAGAAAGACACAGCCATTTTAAATAGAACAGGGCTGATAAAGGTATGATCCTCCAGATTTTGGATTGCAGTATTGGACATTGACCATCGTCTTCTGTGATTAGAACTAGTAAGAATATCCAAGGGTGCTTTTTTATCATGAGGCAATTGGACTTCAAATGTTTTTCTTTGAAGATATTTCACTTCTCATCCAAGAAGTTTCTTCAGCTCTGACTGGATGGTGGGGAATGGCAGGATTTATATTCCTTTTAGTGAGTCATTGAAGCTAAACGTATACATTAAGGAAGACAGAAGCCTTAACATTGAAATTTACAGAAAACACACAGATCAATATTTACATTTTGATTCTCACTACCCACTGGAGCACAAAATGGGAGTTATCAGAACCTTACACCACCGAGTTGAAGGCCTGCCTACCAGCAAAGATGGGAAAGAAAAAGAATTAAAACACATCAAGGAAGCCCTCAGAACTTGTGGCTATCCCAAGTGGGCCTTTATCAAATCCAAAAAAAGACCCAGTAGGAGTTCCTCTATAACAGACAAAGAAAAGAAGAAAACAATAAATGAAGCAACTTAGTCATTCATATTGGAAAAGCTCAGGAGGATCTTCAGATAACACAATATATGTGCACATTTCAAACCCAAGAATGCACTAAGGCAGAAGCTTGTGCAAGGATAAAACACCCAGACACAAACTGAGCAATGTGGTATATGAAGTACAATGCAGTGAGCCATGTGCAGTTCTGCACATTGGGAAAACAAAACAATCACTTCATAAACCCATGGCACAACATAGGAGAACAAATCCATCAGGACAAGATTCAGCAGTTCATCTGCATTTAAAGGACAAAGGCCACTCTTTCAAAGATAGCAAACTCCACATTTTGGACAGAAAGGACTGCTGGTTTGAAAGAGGGGTCAAAGAGGCCATCTATGTAAAAATTGAACAGCCCTCTCTCAACAGAGGGGGAGGGATATGACATCATCTATCTCCAGTCTACAACACAGTCCTTTCAACAGTTCCAAGAAGGCTCCATACCTATTTGCACTACTCAGGTGACACAGATAAGCCTCCAGGGGCTTCAACGACTCACTAAAAGAATGCAAGTGACCAGCTGTCTGCAAGGAGTATAAGTCCTGCCATTCCCCACCATCCAATCACAACTGAAGAAGCTTCTTGGAAGAGAAATGAAACGTCTTCAAAGAAAAACAAGAAAGTCCAGTTGCCTTGTGAAAAAAAAGCACCTTTGGGACAATCATGACCTGGATGACTGAGAATCTTCATAGACTAGTAAGAATTGATGATGTAAAGATCTTCCACTCCTGAATAAGCCATGCTAGTCTTCTAACTTGGCAGGATTAACCTGCTCCTTCAAGCTTTTCTTTAATGTTCTGTCCCTGCCAATCTATTTCTTACTCTCTGCCATAATTATCTACTCTGCCTTTTGGAACAGACCTTAACCTGTCATTCCAACCTGCAGTTTTTGCTTGCGCCATCAGAAATTTTAGCTGCCTTTTTCCTTCTGAATATTTATCACTATAATCCCTTTCAGTAAAGGCCAGTACATGCTCAAAAACCAACCTTTACTGATGAAAATAAATTGTGTTCATTCTCTTTCCCAGAGCATAAAAGATATTCACAATTTTTTAGATGATTTTTCATCCCTGCAAGATCATACACTGGATTTTGTTGTAACTAAGATCAGCATCAGCTCTGAAACTAAAATCTAAGCATATCTAACTCATATTTCCAAATGCAGAAAACAAGTAAGCTATCAAACCAAAAATAAATGAAGCTGCTATCTGAGCTTGGTGTATAATTAACAATGAATAAAATTCAATTAAGGTAGGATTATTGAAAAAACAGCAGCCATATTTCCACATCTAATGTAATCATGAAAATAGTTAGAGAAACATTTGAGCTCTTGCCCAAGCTGAAAAATCTTGGTGTGTAAAGAACAAGTATTTGAAGTTTCTAGCAATACAGCTATTTTTCACTTATAAACAACTTGTTTCTTTTGAATGTTTGATATCTAACAATAATGCAAAGGCAATTTAGAGGTTGCAGATTTATTGTACAAGTATGAGGGCACAAGGGACTCTTATTCCTTACCTTTCAAGGATAGTTTTTGGCTTTGCATTGCCAGCTATTACAGAGATGAACAATGCTATACTATCCTTGGAAAACCAGAGGCAAATTATATTCTGCTGCTGCTGTTGAAACAAACACATATTTGTTGATCCAAATAGTTCCACGATATTGGAGTTTGTAATAAAGTAATAGTTTTGAAAATTTGGGCTGGAGGATATAATTTGCAATAATTTTTAAATCAAAATTGCCCTAGATTTTAGATCTTTTCTTGCTGTATTTTTTCTCAAAAGAGCATAAGTACTCAGATATATCTATCTACATGATTTTTAAACTCTATCACCTCACCTTGCAATCCAGTATGAAACAAACAAAAATTATATATAGAGAGAGACAGCTAGTTTTTATATTACGTTTATATATGTGTGTGTGTGTGTGTGTGTGTGTGTGTGTTATGGTTTTTGCCCTAGCCATTGTGCATGATGTATACTTACTCTATTTAGATGGGTTTATATGTGTCACTTTAATCTAGGCATAGGTAAAAAGATAAATTTTGTTTTTCCTTTTTCATAAAATTTCATTGGAGCGGCAGCAGATGCCATAATTACATGCCATTGATGTAAATGTGAATAATTAGGAGAAATTCTACAAAGGTTCCTTTAAGAGGAATGTTCTATTCTTATTCCATAATCTCATTTTCACTTCCAGTGGTAGGGCTGGTTCCTTTGCTTCCAGTCAATATTGACCTGTATGGACTAGAGATAAACCCAAATGTTCTTTTGAATTTTTCTACCAAATACATGGGCAGGCAACAGAAAAATACCAAAGATTATCATAAAGGAAAGGTTTCTCTAGTACACGGGTGTCAAACTTCTGGCCCACAGGCTGGTTTCATCATACCGAAGCCGCACCCACCCCATTGCCGGCAATGCAAAAAGAGTCGCGATATGTCGCGACATGTCACATGACGTGGCTATTTTGACACCCGTGCTCTAGTACCTTTCCTTAAAAAGACAAATGGAAAAAGCTCCCTAGTGATACTCTCTCTTGGGATTCAATGAAGCATGTGAAACCAGATAAGTTGCAAACCATCAAACAGATTACTGTGTAATGGTAAACAACTTTATATATACCTTGGCTCTCTTGTAACTAAATAAGTGCCAAAATGCCACATTTTATTCATGAAAAATTCTCCAAACTTATTTTCTTTCTTTTTCTTTCTTTCTTTTTTTTTTGAAGGGATTTTTGAAGGCAGATTCTTTCATTAAACCAAAGAGCTAGTAAGGGGAAAATATTGGCATATTTCTCTGCACAGCAATAAAGTGAATTAATAGACTGACTCAATCTAAGAAAATCTTTGGCCTTTGAAACCGTATCATTGTCCAGTAAGTCTCCAGATAAGTATTCTATAGATTAATTAGTATGGCTACTAGTTTAGCGCAGCTGGTAAGTATTGAGATAGATGACATGAAAACTAGCAATGGTTATGTATACATATAACTGTTCAGTTTTAAAGACATCAAGCATCATACCAAGTATCCATTACTTTGGAAGAGTGGAGAAAGAACAGTGCATTTCATTTTTGTTCTGGCTACAAGCAATCAACTATTGTATATCGTTCCAGTCTTGTCTATAATAAAGATTATAATCTAGGCAATCCATGCCAATAAATAATCAGCCTAGTCAAGCCAAGAAGTCAAATGAAACCACTAAATGTTAGAAAATCTTCTGAATCATGGGTGAGGAACCTGATAAGCTCTTCATGTCTCATTGTTAGATCTACCTCAACTTCATCAAACTCTAAGCTAAATCACAACACATTGATATGAAGTTGGAGATCAGTGAGGAAGAAACTATATGATATCTTGCAAAGATTTAAAACCACACTGCTAGCCAGAAAAAGGCCAGAACAAATTTTTAAAATGATAAAAAGAGATTATTATTGGCTTTATTCTTATCATCTGCTTTATAAAGTAGATGGTCAGAAATGAAGGTAATCAATATTGAGTGAGCTAGCACAGTGCATGGTTTGTAGAATTTAAATTGTAAAATGAATATGGAAGCTGAAACAAGGAGAGTATTAGTTAAGGGGGATCTGCATGCTTCCAACTGATTCAGAAGAAGTATTTCAGAGCTTAAAGCAGGGGTTTTCAAACTTGGCCCTTTTATGACTTGTGGACTTCAGCTCCCAGAATTCCTCACCAGCTTGTCTGGCTGAGGAATTCTGGGAGTTGAAGTCCACAAGTCATAAAAGGGCCAAGTTTGAAGACCCTGGCTTAAACTAATTGGACATATTTTAGCTTGCTACAAAAGCCTAAAAAGTGTCACTGCTACAGTATTTGGAAAGTTAATGCAACACAGAAAAGATTGGCATGAGACTTCTATCTGCATTTTTTTAAAATCTAATGCAACTGCCAACTTAAAGAGATAGAAAAAAATGGCAAGGAATGTTAATTTTATATTTTTATCCTTAGTGTATTTCATACTTGTTTTGTATTTCTACTATTCTTATATTTCAGTGAATCAAAGAGTTCTCTAATCCACCCAGAGAACTTTTGTAATTGAGTTCATTACAAATGAACAAGCAAGCAACCAGATAGGACAACCTGCTCTAGGCTGATAAATTTATGCTCCCCCTACCACCTATTAATACATTTGTACTCGAGCAACATAAATACCAGAGAGGAAAAAGAACAACAACTACTACGACTACCATGAAACTGGGTAATAATTGTCAGTTAATCTTGCTGCTTTGCAGCTGAACATGAATGCTAGATCCATCTACCGGAGCTCATTTGAGATCTATTAACATCTTTCTCATCATTTCTTTTTTCTGTTTCTCCAGGGCAAATTACAGGAGGCTGTGTTCAGAACACACATTTAAATGTTCTACACAGTTGGATATTTGTTGTAATAATCAACATATCAGTCAAAATATTCATAAAAAACAACAACTCAAATTTGGCATAAAAATATGCAAGAAATATCAGAAAGAGGGAAAAAAAACCATTTTGGTCTAGTGGTTAAGGCATGAGACTAGAAACCAAGAGACTGTCAGTCACTCTCTTTTCTCAGCCCAATCCACCTCACATAAGGAGGAGGAAGGAATATTATATATGTTCATTCCACTCAGTTATTTCAAAAATAATAAAACTGGGATTTTTAAAAATCTTAAATATATATATAATTTCCACTTTATAACTGAGGGGAGCATTGTAGATGACTGATCTCTACTTACAGAAATAAATACCAGAAAATCAGGATTTTTTTTAACTTTCTAGAATTGTGTTCCTTTGCCCATGTCCCTATAGATTAGAAATTAATAAGTATTCACAGCATTTTGTTTTTACCTCATCAATTGGAATGACAGAAAAGTCATAATTCCATTCCATGGTTATAAAGAATTTGTGTTGTTCAGGTACAGCTTAAATAAAACTAGCTAATTTCCATAGAACAACCATCTTCTGGGTTTTCAATAATTCAAATCTGTGGGAAATTGATCAGAACACTTTCTCTTTTAGAAAAGGTTCTATTATTTGATATGTTCAGCAGAAAAGATTACAACTATAATTTTATTAGTACTGATTAGAAAAAAGATAAAATAATATATTTCAAATATTGCTGTCATAAAGAAACCAGAAATTACCATATCTGGGATCTATAATTCCATATGTACTATTGTGAGAATGCATAACAAGTCTATCAACTCTCAGCATATCTGCAAACCATAATAAAATTCTCAGTAACTATCCCACATGGCATGTTAAATATTCATATATGTATTGCAAATTATATGGTCACAGTAAAATCATGCTCTTCATTATTGTGGTATCATGTTAACATTGTTTTGATACTGAGCAGACACACTTGCACATTATGCTCTCAAAAACATGCACACTTTTGCATATACATTTGTTCATACATTTTGTACAGTGGTACAAAAATAACAAATGAAATGTTGGGGCTTCATAAAGCCAACCCCAACCCTCATAGCTGTATCCTAAGATATGATACTTGTAAGTCACATGGTTTGGGTACAGTGGTGGGATTCAGCCAGTTCGTACCACTTTGGCAGAACCGGTAACTAATTTTTTGTTGCCCAGGCCCAGAATGGACTTCTGGAAGCTGCATCCACACAGAGAACCAGTTGTTCACATATTTAAATCCCACCACTGTTTGGGTAGTATGTTTTTTCCTCCACAACGTAAAAAAATAATAAGATGAAACAAACGATACATTGAGTTTTATTCTGTATTTGCTTCCCTTTTCCATAAAGTACCAGTAAATGAATACATTTACAACTACAGATTAGAATAAAGATCATAGTGTGCTGTTTCATAAGAGCTCCTTAACATTCACAAGACAAATGATGGTTCTAATGAAATGAAATGTATTACAAATGGAATTTTGCTTTTGTTTTGAGTCACTTCAGTCTATAAAGAGAAGCATTTTAGGTTATAAGCTTAGGGATTTAGTAAATTTGGCTGAAAATGTAATTAAAAATTTTTCTCACCGCTACTTAAATGCTCTGACAATCTAACATACAAAGCAGCTACAATTAGTTAGGACTCTCTTAATTTCGACAATCCTGAGCAAGAATGTCAATTTCTTGAGAAATTAGTTTTCTATATACTATTACTAAAAAAGTACAATTAAGAACTTAACCAAGTTTTTAAAAATCATATAACTTATGGTATCTTTCTTTGCCAGTAACAGGAAACTTTAATATATTTGGTGAATACTAGAGATGTGGAAAAACTGTAGTTCAATTGATGAAATGTCTTGACTTTCATACCTAAAACCTATATTTTATTATAGGTTTTAAGTTTTTTGCTATTTTTTAAAACAAATTCTCTAGGACATCCTTTGTAGAGCCCATGTTTCAAGCTACCAAATATATGAAGCCCTTCTCAAGATATCTGACACATTTTTGTCATTATCCTAAAGATTATCTGATAGTCTTTCTTGGTAGATAATATCCAAACTGTTTTTATTCTTTTGCAACTTCAAACAGAATAGCAATAACACTATCACTTAGACTTATATACTGCTCCATAGTTCTTTACAGCATTCTCTGCACAGTTTACAGAGTCAGCATATTGCTCCCAACAATCTGGGTCCTCATTTTACCGATCTCAGAAGGATGGAAGGCTGAATCAACCTTGAATCCCATCAGGATCGAACTCCAGGCTGTGGACAGAGTTTGCCTGCAATACTAAGCACTGTGCCCCAGAAATTATGGTAGCCACAACTGGTAGGAAATAAGTGGGAAGTGGTTTTGACTAAATATTAACATTAGATACAAATATATAAGAAAAAATGTTTCCGTATGCTTCTTTCACATATCAGAACATTCTGCTTGCATATATGTATACAGAAACACACAGCCTCTAAAGGCAGATGGATAAGCTGTAAACAAAGCATACTTGTGATGATGTGCCCAATTCTGACTCAGTTTGGAATCTTTTTCATGCTAACTTGCATGTAATTTTACAAAATGATAAAGTATATTTGATGAAGCGACTCTGCAGAGCTTGAGCAATTGTTTTCTGAGGCAGAACCACAACATGCTGCATTGTGATAACGACACTACTATGCTAATCAGCCAAGATGGAGAGAAATCTATTGAGCTTGCATAATTTATAATTTCCAAAATAATTAGCAGCTGTTAATACTCTCTTAGAAACTGGAGCAAGCAGGAAGATCCTTATTATCCTGCTTTGGCATAGAGGCCATTACAGATAATTCTGCAAGAGTCTAGAATTCCCACATCATGCTCATTTAAAAAACAAACAAACAGTGATTTCTTAGTACCTCTTTTTCCAGAAGCACAAATTTTCTTCTCCCATAAGAAAGTTTTTAAAAAACATGATTAACACAGGCCACTTTTCCCATGTTTCCTGTTAGAGAGTAACTATGCCAATCTCTTTACCATCAATAAAGTCAATGGGAGCAAAACGCCTTATTGAATTTCAATGACACATTACATTGACTGAAAACCCATATATTTGTGCTGTGACATACAATTTTAAAGAGGGCAAAATAATCTATACTAGGAAAATAGTCTCAGGAGAGGAAAAAGTATAGCTCAGAAAGCTCAAGGTCACTTGGATCACACCAGTACCCCTTTTGATACTCCTCACAACTCTTCAGAGAATACTAGCACAATTTTTAAAATGATGTTGGGGATGCTGAAAGGCAATATCACCCACTTGCAGAGACTGGAAGTATTCTTTTTAATTCCTCCCCACCCAGCCTTGGGTTACAGCTCTATCCACTTTGGCCCTTAATATACTTTAAGATGATTGAAGCAACGTAGTCTAGATGTAGAATCTAGCACTTGTTTCTTGACTGACTCAACGGTTTGGAGTTTTTTCTCTGTTTATATAAATCAAAAGAATAATAAAATGATTTGATCAAAATGTAAACAAAGCTTTGGTCACTTTTATCCCTTACAGTTTAGAACATTCTTTGAGCTGGGGCAAATTCATATTTTGCAAATAACACTTAATGGAAAGGTAAACTAATGATAATTAGACATTAGCTATGGGCTTCAAAAATCCATCTGAGCACTAGATGCAACAAAGCATTCATTTTCTGTATCTTTTGCTATTATCTAATGGTTGTTCAGATTTTTGCAACCCAAATATATAATTGTGATTCATACCATATATCTGTTGCAATGGTGTGAAATTTTGTTAGTAGGATACAGGACTTTTCTTTTCTTTTCTTTTCTTTTCTTTTCTTTTCTTTTCTTTTCTTTTCTTTTCTTTTCTTTTCTTTTCTTCTTTTCTTTTCTTTTCTTTTCTTTTCTTTTCTTTTCTACCAAGGATAATGGGAGGGTTAGTGGATAGGTAATCTGGAAAATTACTTCTTCATTATGTTGAATGATTCATGTGTATATCTGCATCTGTGCGTTTGCATTGTGTAGCTGTACATCTATGCATATATATGAATGCTAAGAATCAACACCAACTTAATGCAGATAATCATAATCATATGAATGAATGGGATTAGCTCAACATTTATTGCCTTGCTTTGAATGTGGAGTGCAAACAGTGCATCTTGCAGGGAATAGAAAACATTGTTCATCAGCTATAAAATCTTATAGAGTGCAAAGCTTCTCTGAACTTATTCATAATCCTTTATGTTACATGGTAATGTAAGAATTAGACAGCATTCAATCACAAATGCTCAATAAGCCTTTTTAAAATATTATCCAAAGAAACACAGACACATAAAAATCAAGAAGGAAAATCACTAGTAGTACTAATAATCCCAGCGTCACAGGGCTTTTTACCCTAAAACAACCTTTTCCAACCTACTGCTACCCATATGTTTTTAGACCAGACCTGCTAGCAATCTTACAAGTATGACTTATGTTAAGTAATGCTTGAAATTTTGGTCTAAAACATCTGGAGAGCACCAGGTTGTTTTAGGGGTCTATTCAGAACATGTGTTAAGTTTATGGCCATGTAAATATTACAACTATAAATTATAATTATTGTATTATTGTAATTGTATTATTGAATTATTTTGCAGTGTTTGTGCATAAAAGTTGTGGAAAAAAGTGTGTTGTAGAACAAGAACTAGCAATGTGGATGTTTTGTTTTTTAAATATTATGTGTCATTCTCACTTGACAAACTGCTAGCAGATTGCAGATTGGAAAAAAATCAGCCATAGATTACATTTTAAAAGATTGTTGGGAGAAAAAAAATTATCACAGGGGATGTTTATGTGCTAAGGTTTAAAATATGACAGTATTAAAAATAAGCAAATACATTCCAACATAATCAAGCCAATGCATTTTATCTAGGTTTTTTTTAGAAAAAGCAACTACCTACAAACACCATCAAAGGTGTTTTTTACTGAAGATTCTCACTGTATAATTTGCTTAACCATAAATAAATGTGCAGATGGTTACATGTGTTCAGTTTCACACCTTGACATGTGTTATTTTTAATCATATCAAAGACAGTTTCATCTTTGGTAATCTACTACTATGTGTCAGTTGAAGGGAAGGGGGTTCATGGAGATTGCTGATGAAACTGTGGATGTGTACACTCTTACTGTGTGTTCCTAAATTATCTTTCCCATTATGACTATTGAGAGGCAAATGGGCAGAGGTAGAAGACATAACTGAGGTTTAACAGAACAAATAATAAGTTTTGCCAAGTAGACATTTCTTCATCATACAGGAATTCAATTGAACAAGCAAAAGACTCAGTCATATATACAACTTCTGTATTGAAGTCTTAGATTTATCAGACTTTTTACACACTTTTTACTAGCATATTTAACATTGAGATTACAGATAAACAAAAAACAGTGCTACATGAGAGCAGAAAATTCATGGTTTCTATGGCTGAGGCTATATATTCTATTTCTCTACCTATGTTTGAGCACTTAGCTAAACTACAAAAGTCTTCCAATTAGGAATAGTATGTGCTACATCTCAGCCACTTGTTTGTCCTACTTGCCTGTTCTATCTTATCCTCATGTACTCAATTGGAATGTCGGAAGAAGAGGTGTTCCTGCTTTATTCAGGACCTACATTGTGTGGATGGTTGAACTTTTATTCATACTTCTTGAAGTATAGCTTCCTCTAGATCTTCTGGCTGGACCAACAGAAATCAGAGAAACTAAAGGGTGGAGTTATGGCCATGGTCTCATTTTCTATCAAGTACATACACTTTCTATGTACTCCATTGCATTCCACTGACCTCTGCATGCATACCATTGAGCAGTCCACTCTGTAATTCATTGAATGCATGTAGCTAGGGTTGGAAAACTGTTGGAAAATCATTTTATTGAAATTGCAAGGATTGAATACAGGTATTTATGATGCTGTAAAAAGTGATTTTATATGCATGTAGGCCTAAGTACATTACAGAAGAATCTTGACAGACTTGAACATTGAACATTGGGTGCTATCTAACAAAATGAATGAATGAACCTTTATTATCAAAGTATAACATGTATACAGTGAGATTGGCTGAGCCTCCCTCCGTGCTCCCCCCACCACAACTCACAGTGACTACAAACCCCCAACATATTACACCCTGTGAGCTAATTGCACAGCACGCTGGCCTCTCAGGTCTATCATGCATAAAATTATTATGTCCCATTCAAGAGACTGACAGCCCATGGATAAAAGCTGTTCTTCAGCATGTTGGTACGGCTGGCTATGTTTCTGTATCTCCTACCCGATGGTAGGAGAGTAAACAGGTACCGACCAGGGTGAGAGTTATCCCTGAGAATTTTCCTCACTCTACCAAGGCAACGAGCCCTGGCGATGTCATCCAGTGGTGTCAGGGAACAGCCCACGATGTTTTGTGCTGTGCTCACCACCCTCTGTAGAACCTTCCTGTCCACGGCTGTCAGGCCAGCATACCAAACCACAATACAGTATGTGAGAATGCTTTTGACAGTAGACCGGTAGAAGAGGATCATGAGTCGTCATTCTACCCTGTTCTTCCGCAAGATCCTAAGGAAGTGGAGTCTCTGTTGGGCCTTTCTGGCCACCTGGGCTGTGTTAATTTTCCAGGTAAGATCTTCACAGAGATAGACTCCCAGGAATTTAAAGGAAGAAACTCTCTCCACACAGTCCCCTCTGATGTAAAGGGGGGCAGGTTCCTCTTTTTTCCTCCGGACGTCTAGCACCATCTCCTTTGTCTTCCCGATGTTCAGGTGCAGGTTGTTCTCTAGGCACCATGAGGATAGTTTTTGTACCTCCCCCCTGTACGCTGTCTCATCTCCACCTGTAATGAGACCCACCACGGTGGTGTCATCTACGAACTTGATGATCGCAGTGGACGGGTCGGATGGTGCACAATCATATGTGTACAGAGAGTACACATTGAAATTCAATGGTACAAAGAATATGTACAAAGAGTTCACCATTGAAATTCAATGGTGAAAAAAGTAAGGTTCTACATTTAGGCAAGAAAAACCAAATGCACAGGTATAGTATAGGTGGTACCTTGCTCAATAGTAGCAACTGTGAGAGGGATCTCGGAGTCCTAGTGGACAATCACTTAAATATGAGCGAGCAGTGCGCTGCAGCTGCCAAAAAAGCCAACAGAGTGCTAGACTGCATTAACAGAGGGGTAGAATCAAGATCATGTGAAGTGTTAATACCACTTTACATGCCTTGGTAAGGCCACACTTGGAATACTGCATTCAGTTTTGGTCACCATGATGTAAAAAAGATGTTGAGACTCTAGAAAGAGTACAGAGAAGAGCAACAAAGATGATTAGGGGACTGGAGGCTAAAACATATAAGGAACGGTTACTGGAATTGGGTATGTCTAGTTTAATGAAAAAAAGGACAAGGGGTGACGTGATAGCAGTGTTCCAATATCTCAGGGGCTGCCACAAAGAAGAGGGAGTCAAGCTATTCTCCAAAGCGCCTGAAGGCAGGACAAGAAGCAATGGATGGAAACTAACCAAAGAGAGAAGCAACCTAGAACTAAGGAGAAATTTCCTGACAGTTAGAACAATTAATCAATGGAACAACCTGCCTCCAGAAGCTGTGAATGCTCCAACACTGGAAGTTTTTAAGAAGAGACTGGACAGCCATTTGTCTGAAATGGTATAAGGTTTCCTGGCTGAGCAAGGGGTTGGACTAGATGACTTCCAAGGTCCCTTCCAACTTTATTATTCTTGTTATTGTCATTGTCATTGTCATTGTTATTGTTATTGTTATGTACATGTTTTTGAAATTTTTCGCTATAACTTTTGTTGTGGATACCAAGAAAGTTAAACAATTACCATGTTTTACTTTTCCCTCCATTTGTCCTCCTTTCCCATTGTCCATGTCCTCCTTTCCCATGTCTCTCCATTGACCAGGATTTCCACAAAGATCTCTATCACTTTATAAATCTTTATTAATAATATTAATATTATATTACCTAAGAAATTTGCTCAACTTACATTTCTCTCATTTGATCTTTCTTTCTCTTTTTCCATTGTTCTGAATTAATCTGTACCCATCACGGCCAGTGATAATCAACAATTCAGCTAAATTGTGAGGGTCAAAGCAATCTAATTGCCTTGCATTCACTGCAAGTCAGACAACAGAAAATAAGAAAAATAATTAGCATATTTGTTTGCCATCTCAGAATCACCTTAGTCTTTTTCAGTCTGTAAGGAATGACAATATTTTTCACTTTGGCTTTCATTTCACATGCTTATCTCTTAATATTTCAAAAGTGCAATATTACTAGTAAAGACTAAAAGTGATAAAAAGAATTCTTGAAATGTTGGAATTTATTATTTTTTCCCTTAAAAATAAGTATCAAAAACCTTTGAAAAACAGTTATTTAATGATAAAAACCTATTTGTGCTTTAAAAAAGAATGGTCAATTATCCCTCCAAGATCACAAAGATCCATGTAATTCTTTTTCTGTCCCTAAAACCCCTTTCATTGAAAACATGAAGCTAAAATATGACAGCTAACTGATAAGAAAAAGGATATAAGATAATTATACCATTTGTGTTGGAGAAAATATTTAAAATAGTATCTTCTTTTAGGATTAAGACATTATAGTTACCTCTAAGTTTTCCTCCATGAGAAATTGTAACCATAATCACACCAGTATTGTCACCAAATCAGTATTGCCCTGCCAGAAATGCTTTAAAATTAGTTTCATATCTTATATAAATATACTTCTATTTTTTTAGAAGGCACTTTCCATGCAGATGTTCCTTAATCATACGATAAAAATTCAGTGAATGATTTTAAAAATGTATCAAACAAAACCACCCCAAAATAGAATTATAGAATGAAGAGAAGCAAAAGCAAAGCGATCACAGTGAGGAAAATTTAGCAAATGGCTTGGAAAATTTGCTAGAGATTAAAGCAGACATGAGGCTTCCATCTTATCCCCAATTACTTGGGAGTAAGACCTATTGAACTGGTGTAGTTATTAAAGTGCTGAACTATGACAGGGGATACCTAGTTTCATATTTTCAATTAGCCTATGAAGTTATCGGATGCATAGGACTAATATATTTGCTATCCAGGGCCATCAGTATTAGGTGTCTATAGTAAAGTCTAAATAAAGAAATAATTGATTTGTATTGTAAAAATATGGATACATTAGGACAGGGGTATCAAACTGCCGGCCTGCGGGCCGGATACGTCATACCAAAACCGCGCCCACCCCATTGCCAGCAATGGGAAAAAAGTTATGATATGTCACGACACGTCACGTGACATTGCACGTCACTTGACACCCCTGCACTAGGATCAGCAAAGAGTCAGAGGAAACTCTAAGCTCTAACCCTCTAATGATTTATAGACCACATAGCATAGCTTCACTATAATCTCTCTAGTTAATATTCCTCGCAGTGTTGCAAGTATAAAACTGGTGGGTGTAAGAAAATGTTTGCTACCTTTCATTCCTGGAGGAAAGCTGATGGATAAAAGCAATGACTAAATATCTGAGATATGTGTCTGAGTAGACATGTGTAGCTGCCTATAACTGAGTTTCTACCTCAGGGTCTGCTACAGGCAGAATCAAAAGCTTTATTAGGTTTTATTGGTTCCTTGTATCATTTGATTGCTAATGGGCTGTTAGCTATAGTATAGCCTTCTGCAATGGTGGTGCTGTAGGGCTGCAGAAATTATGCCTACCATTTAGAAGAAGGTGTTGGTGTTTAAAACTTTAGTTCCTAGTCTGAGATTTCTTACATTAACATTTCTCAAGCTGAACTCCACGGAATATATTGGAACACAATTCACAGTACTTCAACATGGCTGGCTAGATATTAAAATTTAGATGTTAATCTAAATTTCTATATGTTACTCAGAATACACAGAACTGGACCATAGATAATATTTATAGTATTATTATAACCAATATGTAGGTTTGAAATGAAGTGGAAGTGTACCAGAATTGATCGTAAATACACACAAATCTTTCTGTCTCATTTTCTGCATTGCCAATATATAAGTTTCTCTATCTTATTTCTATATTTACCCTCAAATGAATATGACATATTTCCATATGATTTCTGCTAATATGCATATTTTTGTATTCATTCTTTGAGTATTATAATTCTTCCTAATGTGCTTATTTAATTGGAGAACCATTCTGGAAAAAATCAGAAAGGTACAAATTAATAACTGTGGTTTGTATGTTGGATTTTGTATCATTCCTAACTTGCACTATGCTGATGATGCTGTCTTCATAACCCCAAATGCAAAGGATCTGCGAGCTCTGCTACCTAAAGTCTACTACCAAAGTTCACAGTAAAAAAAAAAAACCACTTATAAAAAGAACATATTTTGCAAAGACCCAGCTCTCTGAAAAAGGCTCTAAAGCTGAGAAAAGTGGAAGGAAAGAGAAGAGGATAACCAGAAGCAGGGTGAATGGACTCAGTTACAAGGACAATGAATCCACTGTTGGGAGACATGAAAGACCAGATTAAGGAAAGACGATCATGTAGAAAAATCTATCTATGTGGTTGCTAGGAGTTGAAAATAACAGTGGCACATAATCCAACCCGTACCTGCCAGGCACTCTGAGATGCTAGAGAAGATTATATTAAATCTGATTAAATTTAAGCCAGAATCAAAATATCATTAAACATATGAAACTATTAGAACCAGAATAGAACCTTATGGTTTCTGATAAATATGCAAGCAGCTGAGATATTCCACTTTGCTACTTAAGAATTATAATTTAGCTAAGATTTAACCCATCGTAAATGCTACAAAATTAATAAAGCATCAAGCTTATAAGCACTTTTACTTCCCATGTGGATCTTGAAGAAATAGGGTGATTAAGAATTAAAAAGAACAGCACAAAAGATTATTTGGCTTGAAATCTAAACAATATGAAATACATGGGCTTTGCTGCAGAATATTTCATTAAAGGCAGCTTGATAATTAGTTTTACAGCAGACAAAAAAGTGTAATTGCTTTAACATAATTAGTCTGTCTTTTTATAATGCAGTGATACAGAGTCCTGTCAAACCATAATAAGATCAAAATAGATTTCAACTCTGCTTATGCCTGCAGTGATGATTTCTTTTAGTACAAAGCACCATTCATTTGTGTTTCCTGCTGAGTTCCTACCTATCAGAGTTGTACTGAATTTTTCTTAAAGTAAAATTTCAAGGCTCCTGCTTTGGGAGCTCATCAGAGAGATTTAAAAAGATGTCCAATCAGCTACAATAAAGCTATTGAAATTCAGATTTGTTAATGTGTATGCAAAAAATCATAGGTGAACACAAAGCCTATTTTCTGAAATATACAGCATTCCTGCAAAAAGCCTGATTTCTCATTGTAGAACATTATATGGGCTCTTTCAGAGAGAGCAATTTTTGCCTATCCCATTTCCCCAGAGCTATGTTTCTATGATGTCATCCTCCTTGAACAACCTATCAAATCTCTTCTGACTGGGCTGCTCAAATTGCACAATTTCCATTTTATTATTTGCAGTGCTGAAGCTCTACAATGATTGGGTAGCAGGCTATTTCCCCTTTTGTAGAAACTCTTTTTAACCCATCTTTTGAATTTCACAGAGAATCATCAGTCCTGAACTTAATCTTTTGAATTAGTTTCACAATATCTTTGAAAACTTGCTAGGTTTATTCTTCCTTGCTTATAAAAGCAATAGGTGTCAAACCTTTGCGTTCCTTACCCCCAAACTTCTGGGCTGAAACAAAACATTATCACACTCATGCACTCTATATGGCATTAATAACCATGATTGAAGATTAGGAAAATTACTTAGCTATGCCATAAAACAAAAAGTAGAGCTATGGAGTTAAGACAAGATATAGTTTACTCGAGAAATTCTGGACCAGAGATTTTACACAAAGTAGTGGTCTCTTAGTGGTCTATGCTTTTGGATCCCATGTAAATAAAACTGATGAATTAAAACTATATCTCAAATGATGGGAAATGACATCAAATGGACATGTTTCTGCCAAGTTTCAAAATACCATATCTAAATTACAGCACAGGACATTTCACCCCCTAGGTCATTCCAAATGAGTATAACTGAATCAAACAGAATAAAATTCTACAATGTAATAGTTAAGTTAGAATTCATTGTAAAATAGAACACCATTCAGTAATGGTTAAATGAAGTTTTTATATATATATATTTTCATATGATAAATAAAGTGCTACAATTTTTAGAATATTTCCACTTACTTTACCCATGCATGTCACCTCTTCCTGATTTCTTCTTTCACAATTATTCCCTTCCCTATAAATAAGGTGCATATTTCTATCTCATGCATGGTACCTATGTGCAGGGTAAAAATTATAAACACAATTGAATAGAATAAAATGCAATGATATATAGAAATAACATGCAACAATAAAAACACATTTTACAGGTATAAATAAACTACAGAAAATATATTGGCTATCATTCATCTGGAAGCACCATGATGGCTTGAAATGTTGCTTCAAATGCCAGCATTAATAAAAAAAAAAAATCTCTGCACCTAAAATAGAGACGGCTGGCATTTGAAGAGAAGGGTTTTCCAGAGAATGGATGAATAGATTAATTGTTTCTGTGCTGACTCTCACTAAGTTCTAGATATTTTCTATTCATTCTCCTTAGTTGGTTTTGGTTTTTAAAGAAAAGAGGAGTTTTTTTAGACGTATGCTAATGTAATCATAAAAAATAACTGTGACCTAATTAGCATAATTGCTATTTGAAGAAAGGACAAGAAGTTAATATAAAGCGTGAGTATTTGTTTTAGAAGTTCTTTCTTCTATGTTTCTTTCATGGTATTTTTTTAAAAAAAACAACCTAGAAAATCCAGTATAGTATGACATTTTCTTGCAAGATGCTAAGGTCAACTCAATGCAGCATTTATTTTGAGGTGTTTATTTGCAATAAAAAATAAACACTAATGTTTTGCTTAGTGGACAAATGTCCATATACTATGCCAGGGAGCATTATAGGTAACCTGTAAAATATAATTTTGGGTGTGTGTATATGCCTTTGAGGGGTTTTTTTCCTGGTGACTGCCTGGACACATCTGCAGTTTTCAGGCAAGGCTTTGCCCTTGCATCCTTCCTAGGGCTGAGACAGAGTGGCTGATCCACAGTCACTCAACTACTTTTAAGCAAGATTCATGTCAGCCTTGCCAGTTAGTCCAGATAAGAAGCCTGCCCAAATAAACTTATTCTACTTTATTATAATGTTACATTAACAGAATCTTGAAAGACTGAAAGTGTATTTCCTCCCCTGTCGCCTTTGCAGACCAAGGAACTACGGAGGGTTCTGTCTAAGACAGGCATGTCAAACTTGCGACGTCACATGACATCACGCAATGTATCGTGACTTTTTCCCCATTGCAATGGGATGGGCACGGTTTCAGTATGATGCATCCGGCCCAGGGGCCGGCAGTTTGACATGCCTGGTCTAAGATATTTGCCATGCCCTCATTCCTGTTGCAGGCTAAGATGCCTCTTATCCAACCATTGCCCTGGCTATGGCTTTTTCCCTGTCTCCTAATGTCATTCCCACATACATGCAAATATTCATGAAAAGATGCTCTGGGATGTTAAGAATTGGCAGTAATCAGGTGGTGTAGTAGTAAAGGCAAGCCTCCAGGACTTATCTTGGTATGGCCATGGCACTTTTCTGGCCATCTGGGATAAATAGGCCAGGTGTGGGTCTGAATAACCTGATAGGTAAAAGGTAATTTCCAGGTAATTAAAGCATTCATCTTGCTCCATTTAGTTGCTATTAATATACCAGTTATTAACTTTAGGTCTCTTGTGGAAGACCATAATTTGCTGTTTTTGATCAATTATTACTAGTTTTTCTTTACAGTATTAAGCAAAGAATTTTAAGGTCCTTTGCATCCTTATTATGGAAGGGAGACAATAAACATGCCACCAGCAGACAGGGGAACTAAAAAGTGTCTGTCAGCTAATTCTGGAACCTGGAAATTATGGTTGTTAAGATATAGAACTGAATTCACATAAATATGTAGTGACGCAAGAATACACATTTGCTTTACATTCCATACTGTATTGATCATATGTTTAGTCACCCTTGGAGGCCATATCTGACCCTTACATTGATGATTCTACAAAATTTATACATCCATAGTAGCCGTTGCTTATCATATTAGTATATGGTAATGTCTTCTTAATTTATCTCTAGATATAGAATGAAAGCAGATTTAATGTCTACAAAAGCTGCATAAAGTAAATGTTTAGATCTATTAGTACATTTCCCAACTAGATGTTGTAATATCACTGTTTGAAGTCTGTAAATCTTTCTGTCCCATATCCCACTTGCTTTTCTACAAGGATATCACTGTCCTCAATCAAGTCATGAAGTTTCTCAAATAAGTAGATTTTATTAGAAACTGATTAGCAATCATTAACAGGATTTTTCTTTTGCCTTCTTTTAACACATTGCAATTGTAACTGGTTTTCTGCGATATAGCAATAGCACTTAGACTTATATACTGCTTCACAGTGCTTTACAGCACTCTCTAAGTGGTTTACAAAGTCAGTAATTGCCCCCAACAATCTGGGTCCTCATTTTACCGACCCGAAATGATGGAAGGCTGAGTCAACCTTGAGCCGTAAAGACTCGAACTGCCAAACTGCTGGCAGCCGGGAGTCAGCAGAAGTAACCTGCAGTACTGCATTCTAACCACTGTGCCACCAGGGCTCTTCTATAAGTGGTGTTATCACTGTGTTTAAAAAGTGATGCCAGTATAGGGGCCCATCAATTAATATTATTTCTAAAGACTCCATAGGAGTTAGATGACTGTACTTCAGTTGCTCAAATGGTTATATCATTTTTTGGATGGCAGCACAGACAGTTTTTAGGAGTTATTGTAATCTCAAAGATGCTAGATGTTTTGTGGGTCATATAACAAATGAAACTAGCTTCCCTGGTCATCTATGATATACATGGCATTCAAATTTTGCAGCTAGGTTTTGTGATACATCTCCAAAATGTGTGTGAAACATTCTATTTTGCAACCTTAATCACTTGGAGATGATTGCATCTCTTTTTTAAGATGCTTCTGTGACCTTTTATTATTATTAAACTTTGAGGATTTATAAAGCTAGTTATTCCTGTAGCCATAGACAAGTTTTATTCTCACCTATATGAGTTCTTTATCAAATGATAATTTAGAATTTGCTGTCCTAGAGTGCCTGCTTTCCCTTTCCTTGTTTATTAGAAGCTCCTGTAACTTCCTAATGAGATTTTCAAGACCTAATAATTTGTTGGCCTTTGTTGGCAACCATATTATATTGAATTTATTGTATCACTTCTAAGTAGTGTAGTAACTGGATAATAGCATTATTTGCTTTAACTGATTATTTTCTTCTCTTCTTTTTCCTTACATCTTCTAGTTCAAGTTGATAAAACCTATTGGTGTATATTTAAAGCTCAAGTAATTTTAAATTTTAAATTATTGGACATGGTTGCTTTATGATCTAGTCACTGCCACTTATAATTGTGCTGTTTTTCTTATAGGCTGGGTACATTTATTTCTGTTACATTTATAGTTAAGATGGGATAAATGCTAGTTAAATTATAATTTAGAGCAGGAACACATGGACAGAGACCATATTCATGATGGGCTGTACGGAAATGGAGGACAATTCTAACCTTTAGAAATAGTTAGCAGCCTGTACCCATTAATGGGCAACAACATCGCTGGATATGCCCTTAATCTACAGCATTAACAAACATACCACAGTTATGATACAATGCGTGATCTATGGCAACCAAGGAATGCTGTCCATTTAAGCCCTCTTAATCGTCAGTCATCCCCAGCCAACAAAGTGGTCCCATTTCTGTTTCTGAGTACAGCATCCATCAACCCTCTCACCTTTCACTTTCACCATATCTGCCACTCCTTATTCTCTCTTCTACTATTTTATTACAATCACAGTAGTTTGCCTGCTGAGTTCATCTTTCTGTCTTCTTTCAGTTCCAGACTTCATTACTTCCTGGTACTTTATATTCTGATATCTGGCTACAAGTCCTTCCTTGCCAGGCTTCAGCCTGCACTAAGGCCTTTTCAGTCTCCATCTTTGGCTGCCTCTTTCTTTCAAGTTTAGCTTCATTTCTCCATAAATAGTGAATATCCCACTTTCTCCCTAGCTCCTCATGGAAACAATTCAAGAAAAGCTGGCAGTCTCTGCTGTCACTTTCCTCTAAGCACCACTGCTGCAATCTGGAGCCAGATAGCAAGCAAAATGTCTTTTCAACTAGGTATACCAACCTATTCAGCCTTCTTTTGTGTGTGAAGGGAGGGGATGGTTCTATAAGATTTTGCCATTCAGTCCTTCTCCTTCCCCTTTGATTCCCTTTCCACCATCCTATATTCAACTCCATCACTTCCTCCCACTACCTCTGGTACCTCAAAAGATGGGACTCCACATGTATTCTATCCCCTGTACTTCCCTCTCCATTTAACCTATTGCCATACCACCCTTGTCTTCTGGTATTAAAATTCTAGCTCAGCTGTTTCATGAAGGACGTCCTTTTCTATAATTCCTTTCCGCATAATATTGTGTCATTTATCCTAGAGAATTAAAATTCATGCTGCCATTTTGATATAAAGTTTATCCAGAGTGTCTCCACTGTGATGTGCAAAAGGGCATTGCTGATGGATGACAGCTTATACATCATATTGGAGATATATATTACTGGAGGTTATTGAGTCCTATTGCCAGAGTAGATATGTGGGGGCATTGAGGTTTACTACAAGATCTTGGTTTCTTGTGTCAGTATCAGTGGTGGTATAGTTTCAGTTGCAGTTTTAGGCTAGGTAACCAGAGTCTAGCCTATAACCTCAGGTTTGGGTAAAGAAAATGTTGTTACCCAATCTGAAGACTTTGATTATGTATTTGAATACTTTTGCTAGGAACTGTAACTGAGTATAAGTGATCTTTTTTCCCACTTTTGGGGAAGTTGATTATTTCTAGGTGTTGATGATTGCATTATCTCTTTGCCTGAGTTTTCTGCCACTGGGACAAATGGAAATAAATAAGGAGTACAGTCTTCACAGCTGTCTGTATTTCAGCTGACCTGTTGATGGTAAACTGAATGTTCTTATTTAAGAAATGAAAGAGAATGTTATAATCCTCCCCTCCGCCCACTTTTTTTTTTTGCTTCCCTGTCTTTTAAGACATAGTTTAGAGAAGTATGAGGCTTTTCTGTCATCATATATTTCTTAATAAACCTACTCCTTATTTAAAATCAATTTCTATTCGCATATGCCATCTGGATTAAGGCTATACAGATAGTCCTTGACTTACGACCACAATTGAGCCCCAAATTACTCTTGTTAAGTGAGATATTTGTTCAATGAATTTTGCTCCATTTTATGACTTTTCTTGCCACAATTGTTAAGTGAGTCACTGCAGTTGATAAGTTAGTAACCCAGTTGTTAAGTAACTTTGCTTGTCAGAAGGTCACAAAAGAGGATCACATGTCCTTGGGACACAGCAACAGTCATAAATATGAACCAGTTGCCAAGCATCTGAATTTTGATCACATGTTCATGAAGATGCTACAAAGCTTGGAACTTTGAAAAACAGTCATAAGTCATATTTTTCAGTGCTGTTATAACTTTGAATGGTCACTAAATGAACTGTCATAAGTTGAGGACTACCTGTATTTTGCATCCAAGACAACCATATTATCTATTTTTTAATGGGACTTTCTGCAACCTAATTACTTAGTATTCTTTCAGCATTCTACTTATGTTCCAGGAGCACAACCTTTAACTGAGATTCCTGCTGAATTCAAATATCTGAATTCAAACTCTGAGAAATAGTGAGGTCTTCTATAACTGTTTTTAACTGCATTGGGCAAATATATTCTTGATTTTAATAATATTTCTTTGTCAGGTGAATCTGAACAGATGTGTTTATGTTATGAAGCAGAAACTACATACATATGTATCTCAGACATTTGATTTCCTCTGTAAGGTAGGACTTATATCTCTTGTAGTTTCACTGCAGCATCCACAAACTTTAACTTGTTGCTTGGATTTGTCTAGGATTAAGTTGATGTTGGGGTGAAAGTCATTGAAATCCTACTGTAATTTTGCCAGGGCTTCTTATCCATAAGCTCAGTGAATACAAATGTCATCAATAAATATCAAGTAGAGAAGAATGTTCTAGATCAGGAGTCAATGAAGCTTTGCTTTAAATCAAACCTGAAAATGTTGGGATATTGGGATGCTATGTAAATATTTGTGATTGTGTCAGGAAATGTGTTTTTCCAAAACTTTAAATAGTTATGGGTAAATAGAAAATGGCAGGACCTGATAGCAAGATGCACAGTAGCATAACATGATAATTAAACCTTATAGATTTTAATTAATTATTGTAGATGAAGCTGGTGTACAGAGCTTCAGTGTCTATAGTGAAAAGTTGCTTTAAGACACATCTTTTTAAGGATTTGATTGCTTTAAAAGAGCAGTATCTTTTCTGAGTCACATGAGAGAGCCAGTTTGGTGTAGTGTTTAAGTTATCAGGCTAGAAACCTGATGGTAAATTCTAGTCCTGTCTTGGGCACAAAGATAGCTAGGTGACCTTGGACCAATCACTCTCTCACACCCTAAGGAAGGAGGCAATGGCAAACCATTTCTAAAAATCTTTGCCAAGAAAATTGCAGGGACACAGAGTCTCTAAGAATTGAGTGGAAGGGAGGAAATTTTTCTCTGAGTCACATACAGAAGCCTGAAAAAAGATCTTTATACATGTATAAAGAGAAAGAAATACATTCATGGGAGGTCCAATCATTGAAGCATGCATAGCCCTGAGATGATGTTTTCTGAAATATTGGTAATATGTTGTCCAGAGAGTGTCAGTTCATAGATCTGAATAGTTCATCAGAAACAAGCTAAGAATTCTGTAGAATCAAACCAGAGGTTTCCCTTATGTGACATCTAGCACTGCCAACAAGAAAACATAAAAGCAAGTGGTGCTCTTTATAGACACCAGCTGCTTGCTTCAAAACAATTTCTTAACCCTTTGAAATAGAAATTTCACCACCCTCTCTTTGATTTTTATAGAGAAATTAGCTAGAAGAGACTCATCTTTCATGGCAGTGTCCTACCATACGCTCCATTTATTTAAGATCCTGCTTCCAGTCTTCCTGCCAACTGAAATGTATCCAATGGATATTAAGAACAGAAGGATTAAAAAATACCTATCCTGGTGTCAACATTTTGGACTATTTTTATAGTGAATGTTACACATGTCATAATTCGGCAAAGATATTTGTCTCAAAGAAGGTTTTATGGGGGTTTGAGCTGAGAAAGATTATTTAAAAATCTGCTGATCCTATGGAACAAATTCTTCCTGGGCATTCTGATCCATGATTGTGTTCTTTATTTGGTGATTTTTTTTTTTAATCATGCTTTACTTTTTTAAAAAGGTTTGGCACAAATGATTGAGGGAAATATCAGAAAATGCAAATTATTTTCATAATGGTAGTGGTAAAAACCATTATGACATGATTGCACAAGTTTTCCAAATTATGTAATCTTCATCAGTCAAAGCATGATACAAATGACATACAGCATGTAATTCACATCATTTGCATGATGATGACATGATACATGTGACACATATGCCTCTCCAGCAGAGTGGATTTAAATCAATGTGAAAAAGTTTATCCATTTGCAAACAGAGATCATGCTTGTAGCTGATAAATTCTTATTCCACATAACCATGATTAGGCTACCTATTTTACTATTAGTGGAAACTTCATTCCCATTGTATCCTTCACTGGTTAGAAAAACAACCACAGAATTCTGTTTTTTAACTTCAGTATGAGCTGGCAAGGTTATAAAAAAATAATTTATAATATTGTATTTTGTTGCAATATGATAAATGTTATAAAATTCAAATTAGGTTTCACTGGGGAAAAAAGAGAAATGCTTTTCATATTGGAACAATCTAGGTCAGAAAGTTTCTCTTTTCCATAACAATGCTAAAATAATAGTTCTTTTGGATTTTAACCATAAACAAAGACTATGAAAAAAAATCAAACAATATCTTATTAATCAGTCACCGTGATTTTTCTTTTATAATGTTGGGATATATATATGATTTATTTTTATCACTGGCACTTTTTCTTTTCCTCTTTGTACTGGCAAACCGCACTGCTGTAACCTTCCTTTGATGTATAATTGATACACCAAGAGAAAGACTTGCTTTGAGGTTTCTTGATTGAAATATGTTTGAGCAAACTACCAAATCTGTTTTCTTTACAATCTTTAAAACACTTGGATTGAAATCCAGAGCCTGTTGAAAGGAAGTTGTTTTAAGTACTTTTCAAGCTCATTTGCAAACTTCAGTGAAAAGTTGTTCTGTGACTGATTTTTTTTTCCTGAGAAAGAAACAATGTTTGCAGAAAGAGTCGTGAAAGAAGTAAAACTGTTTCTTTGCATTGCCACAGGTGAAATTGCAAAGGAGGAGTTGAGGTTTCCTCAAACAGTAGTTCAATAGCCATGCCGTAAGGTTAGTAGGAACTTTTCCTGTATGGTTAGTGGGAACGGTCTCCTAAATTCTGCTGAAGATTGGAAACCAATCCACAACCTCAGAGAACAAACCTCCACCCTCCACACACATCCTAAACTTGAGCTACAGATATTTGCAACTATTGCAAAACTGTCTCTATCTACCTCTATCTCTATCTCTTTGTCTATCTTTATGTCTATCTTTATGTCTATGTCTATGTCTATCTATGTCTGTCTCTATCTCTATCTCTATCTCTATCTATATCTATATCTATATCTATATCTATATATCTATATATCTATATATCTATGTCTATATATCTATATCTATATATCTATCTATTATGAAAAAATAAATTTTGAAAAGTAAATAAATATTAGATGCATTTTTATAGTTTTTAATGTTATAGTAATAATAATTGTTATTTGTGTATTAGTGTTTTTTTTTACTTTTTTGTATGCCTCCCAGTGCCACTTGTCTTGTAAGATAGCTGACTATAAAGAAATTGAAAAATAAAATAAAATAAAATAAAATAAAATCCAAAAAGCTGTAGGCTATAATGTAGGCCTTAAGGGATTTGCTTTTGCAGATCTAGACCCGACCAAAACTGTTCATAATGATAAAGTGATTCTTGCTGGCAATCCCAATATAAGGAGGGTGTACATCCCTGAAATCTTCTTAGATTGTGATCATGGTAAACCTTCATCTTTAATACATATCTGTATTTTCTTTAATGACATTTTCTTTCTTTTCTTTCTTTGGTCTTTATTAGTGGCTTACTGTTTGGAGTGAACTAATCCAGGTGGTTCGTTTCCTGTTCAATGTTTCACAAGTTATAGCTGGAAGACTTAGCTTGAAGACTGAAAAGTGGGAACTTTTATTCCCTCTCTCCCACTTTTCAATCCCTGGCCTGTCTTCCCACATTCGTGTAGCTGCTTGATAATTGCTGCTGCCACCAATTATCCTCCTGGGGAATCATTCATTACCAGAATCATTCATTCATCTGTCCATCCATCCATCCATCCATCCATCCATCCATCCATCCATCCATCCATCCATCCATCCATCCATCCATCCATCCATCCATCCACCCGTTTCTTCATTTTTATTCCAATTTCATCTATTCATTCAATTTTATGGCAAAGAAAATAGGGAAACCTATCATTTTCCCATTTTGTGTCTATTCATCTAAACTGTCCTCCATCTTTTTGGTAACCTGAAATTACTCAAGTATTGTAATTTACAAGGAGTTTGCTTTAACTCTTGATAATTTTGGTTGCAATGCAGGTAGTCCTCGACTTACAACCACAACTGAACCCAAAATTTCTGTTGCTAAGTGAGACATTTGCTAAGTGAATTATTAAGTGAATCACTGCAGTTGTTAAGTTAGTGACCTTGTTGTTAAGTAAATCTGGCTTCCCAACTGACTTTGCTTGTCAGAAGGTCACAAAAGGGGATCACATGACCCCAGGACACTGTAACCATCATAAATAAGAGTAAGTTGCTAAGCATCTGAATTTTGATCATGTGACGATAGGGATGCTGCAATGGTCGTAAGTGTGAAAAATGGTCACACTTACAATGACACTTTTTTCAGTGCCCTTGTAACTTTGAACAGTCACTAAATGAACTGTTGTAAGTTGAGAACTACCTGTATTCAACACTTTTTGAAAGTGTGGGAAGCATAACTATATAAAGATTTCCTAAATGAGATCCCATCAAATAATTGTATAAAGGCAGTATAATATTGGTAAATTTCTTTTTACTTCCATATAATGGATGTCTCTGATGTAAATAGATGCTACTTTGTACAAATCACACAATAACTGAAACATGTATAGCAGGAGATCAGATATCACAGATAGACAATGTTGTGATGTACTTAGACAAGTTTGCAGCTGACAATCTGGATACCTTTGAATGCCCAGGGAAGAGCTATCTATTTACCCGGATTAACTAAATAACCATGGTTCAGTTAATCAAGGATAAATGTTTTATAAACACAGAGTAGGCCATCATTTCTTTTCCTTCTCTTTTCAACTCCTTTTAGGGACTAGGATTATGCAATTTTTCTAGATGATTGAAACAATGTGGCAAATTGGATACCAAAAAACTATTAGAAATGCATCTTCTAATCTTCTAATGATTATAGTTTTTATTTTTTGTCATCCTAGGGGGAAAAAACAATGGAAAGAAAGAAATGTAGACACAGGTTTTCAGATATTATACTTGAGTATGAATATGAGAAAGAAAGCATCTTGTATATTTATTGGTTTAGAAAAAATATATTATAAAGTGCATATATTTGAATTATGGAATGTTTGAAGCTGAAATATGCTTGTTACATGTCATGAAATATGTATAGAAATAAAGCATGAATTAGAATAAATGAAATGCTTAGATAATTATATAGCACCAAGATTATGGACTAAGACAAAAATTGGTGATGTTTTATTAGTAGTACATTGATGGATAGCAGAATAGGAACGTTTGGTGTAATAACAGAGGCCTGTTAGTTGAATATATAACCATATTTGTGTTTTTGTATAGAGATTGTGCTATGCTCTTGTCTGAGAACCAAAATGATTTGCAATGAATGTTACTATATAATGCAATAAGGAACATGGATCTAAAGATTAATGTCTGAAGATCAAAATAATTATGTTTAATAGAAAAAAGACTGAACAGTTGTAAATTATAAATGAATGGTGACAGAAAACAAACATATATAACTTGGTAGGTTAGCTAACGATGGAGAAATGGATGGAGAAACTTTAAAAATTGTGAAGACAGAAAGAAATAATGACTATTGTTAGTACAGACTAGATTTAACTATATTTACTTTTCTTATTTCAAGCCTATTTCATATTCTCAACATAGTAGAATGTTACTAATGATAAAAATAAACAATAAAACAGATTGTATGGGAGAACTCATTGATCTCCAAATTTAAGATTAGAAAGATGACTAGAAGGCAGTCATTAATTTTCTGTAAGCCTTTACTAACATTTAGCAATCATTGAGCATTTTCAAACTTCAAGTTACTTCCTGCTCAGTAACATCTGTACAGCCAAATGTCCTCCTCCCACTTGCTATAGATATAGAAGATAAGTAAATAATATTTTTAACTTAATTACCTAACTGGTGAGATATAAACAGGAAAGTATTATGCTTCCTAGATACTTTTTTGGGGAATCATTGATATATGCTCCTTCTTTTTATTTTAAAGAAACAAAATAGTACTATACTTATATTGTTTATAAAGCAGTTCATACATATGCCCATGTAGTCACACAATAAGACAACTCAAGAGAGGATTCCTGTTGATTAACATGTATTGAAATCTCAATTAATTATTTTAACAATGACCATGTTTTCTTACAGCAACAATTTTAGTTCATCAACCAACCACTCCATCAATCAGTTTAGATAAGAAATAAAAATTCAAATGAAACAAATTAAATTTGGGTTTTCTTTTTTCATGCATTCTGCACAAACATTGGGTGCTACTTAAATATGAACAATAATGAAAAATGAAAGACAAATATGTGGCATCTGATAGCACCCTTTTAACAAATTAAATTCTTTAATAATTTCTTATGAAAAAAAAAAAGAAAGAGAAAACCTTGTGAAAAAATGGAGAACAGAAGCTTCTTTGGCAAAAGTATTTTTTTTTCCTCCTATATTCCACAGAAACTGACAGTGAGAATAAGCATTTAGCAACTATCTGCAAAACCAGCCAATTTCTAGTAATGAGTAAGAGGCGTGAAATGTTACCTCTTCTAGGATTAAAGAGCTTATTCAACTTCTATCTTGCATGCACATTTTTAGTATTCATCACTGGGAAGTAGGCCAGTCATTTGTACTGAGGGAAGAAAATAGAGTATAAGATATATAAAACGTATTCAGCAAATTCATGGTTGATTATAAAAGCTGCCACATCTTAACATATGTTCTTCTTTAAAGAGTTGACTAAAATAGTCCCCAGCAAATATTAAATAGAGCCGAGGATGGACCAAGAACCAGTGAAGTTGACTGCAAATGCCATCATCAGTACAACCAACAAAGATCAGGGGCTGGTAATTTTTGTTTCAAACACAACTCCTCCTCTCCGCTCTCCCCTCCAGCCTTCTTAACATAATGCATGCAAACAAGGTAAGAGTTTGTAAAAATATGCATTCTAGATGGGTTGGTTATAAATAGTGTTTTATGATATGCTTAATCTCAATTTAAAATTTAGAAACTTATCTAGATGATGCATTGTCATACTACTGGATTAATATCATGTACACCAACTCAGAGTAAGTGTATATTTCTCTGGATTCATGTAGCATCCTTTTTTTTCCTACCTTGTGAAAAAGATTTATCACACTCTCCAAATTTTGAAGAATTAAAACCTAGCTTCAGATTGTTTATACCATCACTGGCCAAGTATGCTTGCTTGTTATTTTCATCCTGTCCTTCTACAACAGAATTTTAACAAGATCAGGTTTCCCTTATCTTGACAATAATCCTTTAAAGATAGGGATTCCTTTTGTACAATATGAAAGAAAATTTGATAGGCATTATTATATCCTTTCTTGAATGCAATTAATGTTTGGTTTGGAGGAGGAATCAAAAAGATAAGCTATTAACTCATAGGTCCTTCTCATCTTCTCCTGCTGGCCTTGATGCTGTAAAAATGATGAATGGTGTCTCCAGAGGTTTTGAATAGTGTCCAAAATAGATGGTGATTGACTTGATGCTAAGAAGCTTAATTTGACAGCAGATCTTTCAGTCACTAAAACCAAATCATCTCTCTCACTTTCTTCATCGTCATGGTATTTTATCTAAGTACTAAAAGGGAATGTTTGTTTTGGAAAAATTGAAATCTCTGAACAAAAGCTCAGTAATTGGAGATCATTGAGACCCAGAATTCTTTGAGTCAGGCCAATCTGCTATGTCCTGAGGATTGAAAATTATTTTGTTTCACCAGTACTAATGTTGTTGTCATTTTTGTTACCTCTTTCAGGAAAACCAGAGCAATCTCAGAAACATATCATATATGGCAAAGGCATTCAATTGTCTTAGAACAGGTCACATTCCTGATTTTTAAAATTACATTTTTGCATGATATATGTACCATCATAAAGCACTGTTACTTTTTGCAAAAAAAAAATGGTTGCTATGTATAAAGCTAAAATTTGAATTAGCTGGTTTACATTTTTTTAAAAATTGAATATTCAGTCTGCTATATGCTTTTTTCAGCAGCAAAACATTTTAGGTCCCATGGAGAAAGTCTCCAGTAGATGTTCAAATGAAATGACTTCTTTTACAGAACTCTTAAGATGTTTCTTCTGCCTCTGACCTCCCTAATCCATTATGCTTCTGGGCATCGTTTACTTTTCATTGTTGACATTAATACCTTTTACACACTTACATGAAAGTGCTCTTCACTGGAAATTTCTCCAAAGGTAGAAAGGCAGGCAGCATGGTGAAAATGGAATAAAAGAGGGGAGATCAGATGGAGAAGAGATGGCTTTTAGTAGCATTATCAAAGAAGACACTGAACCAGAAATAACTTGTCAGGAAACTAAAAATCTGGGGGGCCTACTTCTCACTATATCAGCCCACATAACAGATGGTGAAACAGAACTGTGGGATTATTGTTGATTTTTAAGGTTATACACCATCAGAGTCACCATATAAATCTATTTAAGAAATAAAGCAAAATTGCAACCTTTTGGCAAAGGCCAATATATGCCTCATTTGAAGAACATAGCAAGGACGTCCCAAAGGTGCTTTTTCAAGAGGCAACTGGATTTGAAAAAGCACCTTTGAGACAACCATGACCTGGATGACTGAGAATCTCCATAGACAACAAAGCAAGGAACTGCCCACTAATCCTCATAAGGGGAAAATCACATTATTTTGGTTCCTATGTTTATGTATATTTGTACCTGTATTTGAATATGTGTGGAAGTTAACAGGACAGCATGCTTATTAGACCTCTGGGGAAAAAATCCTTTTGTCATCTATATTTTCCTTTCTTTCTGAGGAGATTTGCCTGATTGTGACTAAGTTTCCCCCCTTTCTACATTTTTCACACATTAGAAAATTCTACAAAGGCAATTCCATTTTCGTATCCTAATCTAAAATGCATGCTTATTGACTAAGCAAATCTCCTTGTTTTTCATCCCCCCTACTCCTGGGATGATGTATATTTCATTAATAATTTATTTATTAATTTATTATTTATTTATTTATCATTTATTATTAATAATAATTAAAAAAAACTAGGCCTATAAGGTAAAAAAAGCATATTTACTTCTCCTATAACCTTTGAAATTAAAATTCCCAATATAGTAATTTGCTATAAATGTGCTCTTATGTTGCTACTTCTCTGGTTCTGTCTGGTTGCGGCTAATAAAAAGAACTCTGATGGCCACACTGAGCTGTTTACCGAGATGGCAAGTCTATCCACAAAAATTTCCATTAAGCTGATGAAGCTATAATGTTAAACACATAAGCATTCTATGCACAGACAATTGGTTTATTATTATGCTTTTTCCTTTGTTCACCAAAACACTAAGAATGCCAAGCTAGCTTGGAGGTCAGAGTGATTTTCCAGCATCACTCCAAGATTCTGTTCAGCCCATCAAAAATGGAAGTTTTGCAGCCTGCATTTATAAGAACTGCAGGGAAGAAACAGTCACTGTTTTATTTTCTCCCAATCTATATACACTGAGTTTGAAAAATCACAGAACTATTGAAATGCATATATTTAAGCTGTAATAATATGGGGACATAGCAGAATGTAAGCTTTTCTGTATACAATGAACGTTTAAGCTTTACATGAAACTACTGCTTCTCAATGTTAAATTTCTCTACCTAAAATCATTTCTGTTGTAACATTCTAGAATGATGTTATTTGTAAAATCCGCTCTCTGTAAAGACAGGTCTGACACACAAACAAAAAAAATCTGAAATCCAAGCCCCTTATCACTTCCTAACATAAAAATTCCAACATTAGGAATTTTGAAAAAGAAACATTAGGTCTTTCCACATTCCAAGCCTTTCAAGATCATCTCAATGTCTCAATGTCTCCAAGAAGAAAAACATTTGGATCTGACCTTATGAATTCTTTTCTTTAAAAGCATCTGGAGAAAGATGAGTATAAAAGGAACATAAATACCTGTCCTAATTTCTTCCTGTTGGAACCAGTCCAATATGGCTTTAAAATATTAGATCCTCTCATGTCATAATTTTATAATTTTATCTTGCCTGAAGCTTCCTATAAGAAGCTACCTTAATCATTCTTTGGTCCTTGGTTAGGACTTCAATTATTAAGTTTTTCTCAATCTTAATTTGTGAATCTAATTACAGATTATGTCCATTATTAAAAATAATAAATGGTCAAAAATATCAGATTAAGTCTAAACATCTGTCTGACTGTGCAACCAACAATAATACAGGTAGTCCTCGACTTACAACAGTTCACTTAGTGACTATTCAAAGTTACAACGACATTGAAAAAAGTGACTTATGACCATGTTTCACACTTATAGCCATTGCAGTATTCCCATGGTCACATGATTAAAATTCAGATACTTGGCAACCTACTTATATTTATGATAGTTGCAGTTTATTATTTATTATTTACTGTATGATGAGAACATGACAGAAGTAAACATATATACACAGTCCACATAATTATAAGTAAAACTTCTATGAGGGGTATGGCAGTGGCCTCATAACTGGATGTCCAATTCAGCTATCCAGGTGATTGCCTCTGGCACTGCTTTGTGCAGATCTTTTGGGAACCAGAGATCACACGTTGTGGGCAATCTTACATAATATGTTTAATAGTTTGCATATCAGAATCACAATCACAACAAGAGGAATCTTTCCATCCCTGATACAGGGCAGAGACACTTCTTCTAGTATCACACCTAATTCTGTACAATTTCGACCAGACAAAGCAAGGCAAGTAAAACCAGGTGGTTTGATAGAGGGATCACTAATGGTCAGGCCACAAGAAGTACCTTCTTCTAATAACCATGTTACTAACTTAACAACTGCAGTGATTCACTTAACAACTATGGCAAACAACACATTCTGTTTTGGGCTCAGTTGTGATTGTAAGTCAAGGACTAATTGTAAATATTTTTAAAGGACATTTTCTTATAAATAAATTCTGCATACATTTCTTTGCTTCTCTTCAGCTGTGCATGGGGGTGCCAATTTAAGAATAGATTTAGGAAGGCTGTCCAAAGCTTTAAAAAGCTTTTTTCTTTCAGTAATGATTAGAACAAAACTCCCTTCAACACTGCTTCATGGAACCATAACCTCTGCTCCTAGTAACCAAGTAGAGGCCAATTGGCTTCTTTTTGCCTCGCTTCTGAAACCTCCTCCAAGAATTCCAATAGCTGACAAAGGAAATGTTGGCTTAGCCTTTGAGCAAAAGTCAAACACTTCATCAAGGAAAATGATGCTGTTCTCCTGCTCTGTTGTGTGAAGGGAAAGCAAGCCACTATTCTCAGACTTATTTTTTTATTTAAAAAAATGCTTAAGTTAATTCATTTCCAAAGCTAAACTGGGGATTGAAAAATTCAAATAAGGAAGTTTTTATATGTACTATGATTATGTCCTTGCATTAGAGTCTTTATAAGGCTTTCTCTTTATTTTATTAGAAATTATACAAAATAATGTCTTTCTTCTGATAAAGTGACATCAGAACATTGTGACAAAAGTCTGTTCCTTCTTCTCACATATATGACTCTGGGCAGCTCACAATAATTAAAAATAACATCAAAAACAATAAATCATACTAAAATCATTATTAAAGACCATATTCAAACATAAAAACATAGTCATAGGGGCAGAGAATAATCCATTCATCATATTCAGTACATTGAATAGGCTTTACACTACAAATGGAACCCTAGGTGCAGTGGCACAGCCATGTTTTTACAACCTTCTGAAAAGCCAGTTGGGTTTGAGCCAATCTAAGTTCAGGAGTGGTATAATGTTCCAAATGATGAGCACCATGACACAAAAGGCTCTCTTTGGCTCCCATCAGATGACAATCATTCATAGATGGGACCTAAGATGCTTCTTCTGCTAGACTTGATGGAAGGCAGAGGCAGTCCCTCAAATATCACTTAAATTTGATCTATTACAAGTAGCTTGCTATGTTCTCAGAGTCAAGTTGTAATTAGTTTATCTCCAAGCTAATTGGCACTTTCAGAAAAAAAATCATACTAAATTTTGTTTTATAAGTTCTATTACATATATTGCATGAAACCTCAGCTAAACATTGAATAAAGTATCTTTGGGTCAATGGCTTTCTTTAGCATTCTGGCGACAGTCCTGGAAAAGCAAGTGGATACCGATTCCAAAGTGAGTCTAATTTTAAAAGGGAAATCTTTAAGGGGCGAATTTCATGCTTTAACTGCAAGACATCAGACATCCATAGCAACCATAAACTTTTCCTAGAAAGTTTTTTAAAAATAGAATTCTTTAGCCTTTTCTACTCTGGACAACTCTGGGGAAATAAAAATGGGGTGTAGGTGAGCTGAATGTATTAACCCAGGCACAGTGGTTATTAAACCATAATTTTAGGACTTACTGTAATATACTGTATTTCAAGCAAATGTGACATATTCAATACACCTAAGTTAAAACAAACTATGACTTAGTACATATTTGGGATCAACTCCTAAAATAATATATTTCTATGCTAATAGCATGTCATTCAAGAACAATGAAATATAGCATGAAATTATTCCTAATTTTGAGAAATATGGCAATTTTAAACACATATTAATTGGTCTCATAATTGCTTTAAAGAGTTAATTTCATTCATTTTTCTCACATTTGGTTTACATACCTCCTTAAGAAAAATTCCTATGTCCTTTCTACAAACATATGGATAAGTAATACCTAGGAATCACACCAATACAAACTCAACATTTCAAATTCACAAACCATATAATTGATATTAGGATTAAGATTTAATCCTGGGCAAGAATTTATGAATACAATTTACTGAAAAAGGAATGTTTAAACCAGGGCAGGCAGGCATGTTTATTATACCTCCTGTGAATAATGTCATTAGTCTCACCAGGAGTTCTATGCTATTAAATTATCTCTAAATTCTTTCACGTTTGGTCTAGGGCAGACATGTCAAACTCGCGACGTCACATGACATTGCATGATGTGCTGGCAATGGGGTGGGCGCGGTTTCCTCGTGATGCGTCCAGCCCGCAGGCCGGCAGTTTGACACCCCTGGTCTAAGGATTATTGAAATAGCACTATATAATATTAACTTCATTAAACACTTTCTGATATACAAGTCAGTAGTACTCCAGAAATTCCAGCATGATCATCATTGCTCAGATGAAGATGTTTAAATTTTTTTACTCTAATATAAGAAATCATGACTATATTGCAATGCCAAAATATTACAAAAATGAGATTTTCTTGATTTGTTTTATACAATGAGTAAAGTGTTTTCAGATACATACAGATGTAAGGTAACAGTATAGATACGTGGATATTTGAGAATTTCTCATGCTTAAATCTCACTATATGGATGCCATAAATCCAATATGTACTTCGGACATTTTTGTTATTTTAATCCCTCTAAATTTAATATCACTCCCTGTATTGTTGAAATGCTCTGGCAATAAATACCATTACAGAAGCAAAGCCCAAAAGGGAATTTTCAAGAAATGCTGAGATTTGCAGTAATTAAAAAAAAACGCTTACGATTAAAAAAAAATCTAAAGGGAAAAACTAGCAAGCAGTCAATTGAGGCTAGTAAGGACTGTGGCTATGAAAAGCTAGTAGCTATTGGGGAGTTAACAGTTAGTAACTGATTGAGAAAGTGGTAATAAAAAATTATAGGGGAAATACAATGCATTGGATTAGATCTTCATAAGGAATAACTGAAACACTGTTTTGCTCTGAAACCCCAGCATTTGTTCTTTTCAAGGAATGATGAGTTATTCCATACTTTACAAATATTTTTCATATTTGAAGGAATTTTTGCATCCAATCATATTCACCTCTAACTACATAGTGACAAAGGTACTTAATGTTTTTTGACAGCCTGTAATGCAAAGTAAAACTTTCATTATTACACTACGAAACGGTTTGGGTAATAGGGCTCTGCATGAGTGACTGAAAATATAGTATCTCTCTACTTTTATTAAAGCAGACACTTTTTCAAGCTTTTACAAATGGAGATGGATGTGTTTTTGTATAACAAAACAAGTTTGCACAGTGCAGACTATTTTAAGTGATTTTGATTCATGAGTCCATGAGTTGATAAATATTTTTTTTTGGGGGGGCAGTTCATTGACTTCAGAGCATAGCCTTTCATATGACTACCAACAAAGTAGAAGTGATTTTGCTGTAATGAGCAAATCTTCATGAAAGTTTCCAAAATTAACATAAATCATAGATGTTACAGTCTAGAGCAGGAGTGTTAAACTGCCAGCCTGCGGGCCGGATGCATCATAGTGAAACTGCGCCTACTCCATTGCTGGCAATGGCAAAAAAGTTGTGATACGTCACAACACGTCACGTGACATTGTGAGTTTGACACCCCTAGTCTAGATCAGAGTTTCTCAATCTCAGCAAGTTGTGGGGATAGCCAGAAGTCCCTGTCAGCATGTTGAGGTTGAGAAACACTGCTATAAAGACTCATGATGAAGTACAAATGACATATGTACGTTACTTCAAAAGTTGCTTTCTGAGATTCACATTAATTCTGAACAGATTTAATGAATTATCAACTAGGCTGGAGGAAGGCATCAAGCAAAAGTTGTTATGCTACTGCAAACAACATAAGTATGACATGCCCCAGGATCCATAATGCCTTGTCTTATCATTTCCAAGGCAAGACAAACAGTCTGATTCTTGTAACATAGGCAATAAACAATAAAGTTTCAGCCTGAGGCTTTTCATGAGTGGTTTCTGTTCCTTGCCCCTGACACTTACCAGTATTCTATTCCTATAGCTTCTCTTTAATTCTTCCTTAGTTAGAGCTTTGCAAACAGATGAATTAAATTCAAATGTGACATTAAAATGATCTTCCCACTCTATTGTTCTGCCAGTCTGCATTCAATCTGGAGAAAACAAATTGCTTTTGAAATTGTTTTTAAAGGAAAAGAACATTTAGGCGAATTTGTCATGGATTGGGTGTGGCCTTCAAGCCCTTATTTAGGGTCAAGGAATGTATATGTATATTTTGTTTTTTATTATACATTCTTCTTTTAGTAGTCTCAGTTTCCATGTATTCATGAAATCCTAAGGATAGAAGGAGGGAACTTCTATCTTGCTTTTTCAGAATAGAAGGTGTGGTCAGTAAGGGAGGCTTTAGTGTGTTAGAAAGATGTAACAGGAAACAGCAATATGAGCAGTGCAATATCCGCCACCTCCAACAATGGAATACATTCAAAACACTTATGAGAAATTTGAAAGCAATTCTTAATTTATTGAAGAAAAAAATAGAAAAACAGGAGCTTATTTCACCAGGGAAGATATCTGAGAAACTGAAAAAAATATTTTGGCAAAACAATTGTTTGAATAACCAAAAATGCAGGCTTCAGCAAAGCTATGACATTTCTGACTAGATTCATATTTGAATGCACTAATTTTATATTAAAAAAAATAGTGAATTTTAGAAAACAAATATCTTAAAAATCCAGAAGAAAATTAATTTTTGTTTTTGGCATAGGACAAAAAGTTATTGGAAAGCAGCATAGTTTCCATTCCAGTTTTTGCACTCATGTCAGAAGCACCAAGGCGCTTCTGGGCTGAAAGATGACATCACGGTTGCCCTGAGGACACTCGGTATGGAGCTCCTTTCATGTCCCAACAGGAGCTGGAGTGAAAGAAGAGAGCTTATTCCCTCCCTGTCTCAAGTCAGCTCTCTGGTCTCGAACTCCATTCCAGTTAAATCCATATTAGAAAAATTAGATTTGTCATCTCAAGAACAGAGAAGCTGAAGATCATGCAATAAATTTTCATCATTTTGTTGTTTAAATCAAGGCATCTATTTTGTACATTGAATATCATTTATTGTGGTATTATATTTGTGGTATTCCTATAAAGTAATGTCTATTTAAAAGAGAGAGAAAGAGAGAGAGAGAGAGAGGCGTCATTGTTAATTATCATACTTCGCCCAAGGCAATGACTAGAACAGGAATTTCTCTCTTCTGGATCCTAAAACTTCAAATACAGTCTTGGCTAAACAGATCATTTGATCTTCTAGCTACCAGCAGAGTTTCCTAGCTGCTTGCATAATCTTGAGTTTGTTCCAATTGCTGCCTCTTTCCAAACAGTGACACAATGATTTATTAAATATTCCCTAAGCATATCGCAAGTCTCTGTGTAGCAAGGCTGTTGAGTTGCTATGGCCTTAAGCGAGAAAGTTGAAAGGAAAACATTGCTGGAAGTCTCACCATGCAGCTTGGCAGCATGTTCCCAGTTCTATAAAGTTGCTTGAGAGCCATGTACACCCAATTTTCATTTAAACAATAGTATGTTTGTTCTTTCGATGCAGTTCAGCACAGTATACTACAGTACAGTTCTGTTTTTCTTGAAGCTTCCCCTTAGTTGTTTTGGGAATGAATTTAGGATGAATGGGTTTTCTTATTATTGAATAAACAACTTTACAAGTTCCATAGATCTGTCATATCTCAGCAGATTCCTGAATTCTAAACTCTGTATGGCAAGGCTGACAGCTTTTGTACAATCCTGTGCATTGGTGTAACGCTGCTGTAGAAGTGTTGCATTGCAGTCCTCTAGTGTTTAGTCATAAATGACAATTGTAAACTCAGCAGAAAAGAAATCCCCGATTTTCAAGAACTGAAGCAAGGAACATAAAAGGGAAATAATTTCATATTACAGCTGGATCTTTGAAGAGAAATCAGTTCATTTGCAGATATTTCTAGAGATAGTATGCAATACTTCCTTAGGCTTCTATAGTCCCTAATCAAAACTCCTTTCACTATAGAAATATTGACTTCTACATCATAAACCTTACTGTTTGCTCATATGTATTCCATTCCATTGGCAAACATATCAGAGCAATTTGAAGATAAGGATTCACTGAATGGAGTATAATTTCACCAGACATGATACATTCTGGAGCATTAAGGACTTGGATGGAACAGATGAAGGATTGCTACTATAAATGCCCAGTATCTGCTGCCTAAGAAGGTTGTCTTATTTGCTAAGGGGAAAAAATTATGGTCTAGTAGTTGGAAGGTATAATGGAGCATCTATGGTGATACCCTATGTCAAATGAGGGAGGGATTTGATTTTCAACATTATGGACAATCTGATAGACCTTTCATGATTTTATTGGTAAAATTATAAGGGTGATTCTTAAGATTCAGAATATTGTGATGAAATACTAAACCTATTAATCTTATGTATTGTTAATATGTTTATAGGGTTTTTTAAAAAATTCATTTAAAAATCACTTATTTTAAAGCTTCCTAAATTCTCATCCCTGAAATCAGGTTGATTATTATTATTATTTTAGAAGGGTGTTAAAGACATAACATTAGTTCCTTAAATCTTGTCTCTAGCCCACTGAAAAACCATCTATACCCTCCAAAATCCTCAGGTACTAATTTTATTTTAAAAAATAAATGGGAAAAATGCAGGAAAATTAGATTATTTCAGGAATAATCTAGGGTATTTTGGACCAAATACTTCTCAGTTGTAGAAGATACTACATCCATTCAGGCACTTAAAACCCAACACAAAGATCCTTAGGTAATCCACTTGGGCCAACTACAATTGCTTTCCTACCTGTTAGTCTGTCTATCTAATATTATACATTTCCTATAAATACTAGGTAGCCAGTTTCAGCTACACAATTTAATTTTCCACATTATTGCAGAACATGAACCTGGGACATTATGGAAATTAAGACTGAGGTTTTACTCTGTCATCCAACAATTTTCTGACTACTGATGCTCTGTCAATGCCAGGCTAATCAATAGAACCATAAATAGAAGTGGAGCAGAGTGGAAGAAAATTTGACTCAGAGTTCCATCACAACCAAATTGCACATATCTTCTTTTCAGGATACAATAATTGAGAGACAGTCAGAAGAACACAGGAAAAAAAATAGTCTGTATCCTGGGGAATCATATAGCTTGTTAGGTCTAAGCAGAGTTCTGGAGAAAAAGTTGGGTATGAGCCAAAAAGAGAATTCAGCAGCCTTAGGATTATTTCCATGAAAGTGATGGAATAAATCTTCTTGCTGCTAGAAGCCATAAAAAAGGATGGATAAGCCTTATGAATTACATTAAGTAAAAGCAGTCCAAAAATAGAATGCCACACTGTACAACAAAGTGATGGAAATATTTGTCTGAGTTATTACATTCCATCTATTAAAACTGTCTTGGCAAACAGTTATAAAATTAGCTTATTTGCATCATACACAGATTCTAAGAATATAACGTACTAAAGAATTCAACAAAATTCAGCCAATTTAACAAAACAGTAACAATTGCTAGACAATCAGGAGCCTATAAAAGAATCATTCATTATTATGAAAAGTTAACTGTATGGCCATAAGAAAAGGTTCAGTGCAGGACCAGCCAGAGACATTCTGGCACCACAAGAAGTTTTAAAGATCTCTCCCTGCTAGTCTCCATTTCTACAATTGTCTTTATAGATACTTTCTGTAAAGTGTAGACTCATTTCACCCTCCAGCTACATGATGCCTTATTCCACTTTATTCGGGGAAAGAGTCATCTACTATCTGGTCCACATTTCTTTACCATTACTGACCATGTGTTCATTATTTCTTTTAAATCCTCTGCTCAAACTGCATCAACTCTCATGCTGAGATAGTCATTTGTACCCTTGAGCAACACTAAGATCAGAGACTAGCATTTCAGGTTTCAAAGGAAGATAGGTATAGAATTTTGGGGTTCATTACCTAGATATCCAAGGCCAACAAATATTCATTTCCCATGAGGTTAGAGCAGTAATCACAAGATAAGAAACATCTCCTTCAACTCTGATCTTCTATCCATCTCTAAGAGGTTTATAAAGTTATTTATTCCATAACAACAACTATATGAACTATACACCTCCTTCATGAATGCTATCATTCATGAATAAGAAAGTGCTCTATTTGAATGTCTCAGTGCAGAATTTACTTAGCTGTGAGTAGCAGTGAGCAGTTTTTGCTGTCTATAAATTGTATCAAGAGGTCAGCAAAGGGCTGATTTTCCATAAATAAAGTGAACAGTTTTCAGGAAGGAAACATTTATGTGTAGAGATATACACATTTAAAAGTTTCATATGATTCTGTACTATTTATCAAGTTGATGTGGAAGTCATGCTTTATTAAGGGACAATCTGAGCTGTATTTATGAACTACAGATTCAAATTACAATAGCATTTACAGAGTAGATGTTATTGGCATTTCTCTTTGCATGTTATTTTTATTGCCTAAGAATCTGAATGGAATAACACAGGCAGAGTGTCAACTCTACAATGAATATGGCTGCAGCCATTTTTTTCTTCTCGTTCTAGGTTGCCACATAGAATGGAAGGAGGGGGGTTGCCCAGGTGCTTCTGTCCTGTGGAAACCAAGGTCATCTGCTGCTCCTGTGATTAGAGCCTGGGCATTGCATAAAAAGCCCGCCAAATGAGTATATTGGGGAACATAGTTGCTTGCATAGTTTTGTGGGTGGGACATTTAGCTTTGTAATTGGGCAATTGTTACTTGTGTATTCAGACTTGGTTTCACTTTTGACCGTGCCGATACTTTAAACATGTTCTTTGGGGAATTTTCAAGCCTCGGAGTTCTGCTTTATTCGTCTCTGTCTGTCGGAACTATGACACAGAGTTCATGTGCAATCCAAGGCTTTCCCAAGACTTGTACCTCCTACTTGAGGAGCAGGTAGAAATTGTGAGCAGGACAGCCTTTGCACAATTGCATCTTCCACTCCAGTTAGTAGATTGGGGGCACATGTCATAGTCACTCATGCCTTAGTCACCTACTGTGTGGACTATTGTAACTCTTTCAACAGAGGTTTACTCTTAAAGATTATTTGAAAACTTCAGCTGGTCCAGATACAGTGACTTGGGCAATATTGGTATAATGCACTCGTGTAATACTGTTGCTTCTACTTTGAGCTACCTTGGTTCCAGGTAAGCTTACAAATGCAATTCAAGGTGCTGGTTGTCACCTCCAAGCCCTGTGTGGCCTGAGAAAAGGTTAGAACTGCCTTTTCCACCACAAAATCTGAATAATAATTTTTATTTTTGGAAATCATCTCTTGTACAAAAATATCTGAACCTCTCAAACCAAAGTGAAAGTGAAAATTGCCTGTGAATTTTAAGCAATATTCCATAAAATCAAAATCCTATGCCCATTTTCTTATTTTAAACTATTAATTTTTTAAGAAACATACCGTAGTATAAAGTCCATGTACCTGTCTGGTAAAATATGGTATACTTCATTTCCTCATAGGGTATTATCATCCCTAAGAATACACCCAATTCTGTCAAACATAAAATTCTGATTAAAGTCAACAGGGATTCCTGAATCTAGATTTTGATTTGGGCTTCAAATTGAATTTAGCGATCATCTAATCAATCTAGCAGAAAATTATTGTTTTATGATTTGACAGATTAGTGTCTAAAGCAAATGTAAAAAAAATACTGTATTTATTTTCCTTAAGAATAATCCCTTCAAAACTTGAAGTTTGTCACAATGACAGAGTAACCTAATATGATCTATGAATACTATCTGAAGTATGTTCAATATTATCTTTCAAATTTTTTCACTAATGAAAGAAGCGATAGAAAAATCAATGGGGGGAAATGCCATATGGAGATAATTTGAAAAGAATGCAGCTTCTGTTCATGAAATACACGCTGCTTTGTGATCATGTACAAGTACATTTGGCTCCTTGCTGTGCATTAGCAGCCACTGAGCCATGAATTGTACCACCTGTTCAGTTTTGTAAAACTTTACACACACACACCAAATAAAGAGCTCTACCCTTGTTTAAAGATGCAAAACAATTGAACGTATTAACTGCAAGCAGTATTCCCACCAGAAAATAAAAATTATGAACATGTATGCTTACCTTAAAAAAGTATGCTTACCTTTTAAAGTGCATTCCATCTCTTATTAAAGGACAAAAAGTTTGGTAACTGAAATGAAGTCACTAAAAAGAAAGTTTAGAGAATGTGAGGGTGGAGCAGATTGTACGCATTGGGTTTTGGAGCTGGGAGATTAATTCAGGAGCCAGTACAGTACATGGCTAGCCTAGGGCCATAGCCTAACCCACCAGAAGTAACCCAGCCTCCCCAATGTATTTTGGCTTCTCTGAAAATATAGTCCTAATCACTAAAAAGTTGTCTATACTTGTGGTTCCAATCTGATGAGGTTGAACAGATCGTAGAAGTTCCTATGCATTGGTGCAGCTCATTTTGGACTTGAAATAGCTATTCCAAACTCAAATTTAAAGCATCTAATTGCATAGTTTTCTCAAATCTTATTCTCCTTTATTTTTCGATATTCAAAAATGGAAAAAAAAACTATTTTTGTTAGGGAATGTTGTTATCTGAGTTCTGAACACTCATAACTGTGATTCTTAAGTAAGAGAGTGCTTTTTGAGAAATTGGGAATGGCTGGAGAAGGAATAGGAGAGAAATATAAACAAGAGATAAGAGAGGGACTCAACTGATAACTTGTCACTTTAAAAATAGCTCATCTAAGGTGGCACAAAATTGGGAAGAAATGTTTCAAACTATTTTAAGTGACTCTGCCTTCATCAGCTTACTATAAATGAGGGTTTATATTTTGTCTATATTTACCTCAAGACTAACTTACTTTACTGAAGTCTGTGTGATTCTTATCTTGCCCAGGTGTATATGGATGATATTATCCATGTGGATGACACTCTTTTTAATTATTTCCATCAAACCTTTCTCTTCTGTAGTTTCTATACCGGTAGTCCTCACTTACTAACTGCAATTGGGGCCAGTAACACCATTGCTAAACAATGTAGTCATAAAGTGAAACGTGATTGCACCCAACTTACAATGTCAGTTTGTCTACATGGGGTTGTTAGGTGAATCACTCATGGTCATTAAGCATGACATTACATGACTGTGACATGTGCTTCCTGATGGTTTTCCTATTGTCTTTTTTTTTGTCAGAAGCCGACTGTGAAAGTTGCAAATGGTGATCATGTGACCACAGGATACTGTGACTCTTATAAAGCATATCTAGTTGCTAAGCGCATGAATCATGATCACATGATCACAGGGATGCTGTGATGGCAACAATTGTGAGGACCAGTTCTGAATCTCCTTTTTCAGTGCTGACAGAACTTTGAATGGTCACTAAATGAGTAGTCATAAGGAAGGACTACCTGTATATACTAATTTATACTAACATTATCAGAATTTGAAACTTTATTGTAACTAAAGTTGCATCACTGGTACATAAAAGAAATGTATTGGCAAATGTGGAGGGAATTGCACAGTTTGCAGAAATTATTCCTTAATGGAATGTAAGAATATCTAAATGATATAGTAGAATGTAGATCTCTAAGGGAAAAGAACAGCAACCCAATAGGTTAACATTTTGGGACATTTTGTTTCAATTTCCCACTATTTAAGACTGGCTAATATTACTATGGACATGCTTCAATGTATATGTCCTTAGCTTCTAACTATATGCAATTAATGTTTGAACCCAGAATATTTCAAACTATAGATTGTTACAACAATAGATGCAAACTAAGAGTTAATTTGTCACTGCAATTTTTTTAAAGATTAAAATGGGATCTGAAGTTAATCAACAGCTTTGGATCCAGGTTGCCTATTGACCAAGAAAATTTAGGGAAGTTTCAGGAAACATTCACACATTAATTATGTATTAAATACTTTCTGTTTTACTGTCCCAATCAGTAGGTTTCATTCATTCAGTCAGATATATCTTATCAATATGCCCAGACTCCATCCTGTCATTCTGAAAAAAATCTTACTTTTATATTTAGTCTTATAATGTACAATAGAATGTTTTGGATGTTTGTTTGTTTTTAAAAAGCCTACAACCCTGGGCTACACAGTTACTTTATACCCAGACACCTCATAAATAATTCCCTTAAGCAGTTAGACATAGCATGTTGCAGAGTTGATTACTTGCCTGTAATTCCTCCAGTCCCCCCAGCCCTGTGCTATCTAGCAAGTTTTTCAATTTGCTAAATTGTATTTAGGCTTCTGTTCAAACTGCCTATCTAAGAAAAGCCTCTGTCTCAGAGGCAAATTAATTATCCCAGTGGCCAAAGTTCTCAAGGTCTGAAAGAATGAGGGCAAAATCAGGAAATGAAAGACTCTCATTCCTGCTTATTCAAAAGCCATCTTTCTTTTTTTATCTGTTCAGATTCATGAAGGAAGTTTGATGAGGTAGGTTAAATACTTTGAAATGAAACGGCTTGATTGTCACAATGGATGATGTAGTTTTACATTCATTTTACATCACAGAGAATGTAAATCAGTATTTGAACAAAAAGACTTGAGTTCAGTTCCCTTGAGTATATGAAATGACAGTGGGTGATCACTATTACAAGCAAATGAGAAAATCATTTTAAACACTTCTGTATAATACAATCATATCTGTTTAATACAATCATATGCTTATACAGTGAAGTAGCCCCACAGGTTCCAGAAAATGTTCTGTAATAAGTTTAGGAGATGCACCTTTCAAGTAATTTATGGAATTCACCAGCACAAGGTTTAGCAAAGATTCCTTTATCCTGGAAGTGTTCTCTCACTAAAAGTCTGAGGAGGCATTTGCACCTCTCTGATTAGGTACGATCTCCAGTCTCCCAGATTCATTTAAAATTAAACTCAAAGAGTTACTCTTTAACCATTCTAGACAGAGAGATTTAAAGCAAAACATATACAGGTAGTCATCAACTTATGATCAGTCACCTAGCAACCATTCAAAGTTAAGTCACACTTCAAAAATGAGACTTATGACTCGGTAGTTACTCTTCTATCTATTTTGTAAAAAAATATTCTACTTTTCAGGAGTTTAGTCCATGAATGAGACAACACAACAGTGATACATAGATTGAAGAAGGAAGACCTTTTCTTGCATCTTTCCTGGTGAGAAGTGATAAATGCCTCCTAAACAGCTGTGATTGGGCAGTGTCCACCCAAAAATAGGAAGCAAGAATAAAGATACCAATTTGTGGGAACTTTTGAAAAAAGATTTTTTAAAATATTTTTAAAAATTACCCAGCCGATGCTTGTTATTGTCTTATGAACATAGTGAAAAAACAAGACATGGACATTTTCCCGTAGGGGCCATGCAGATAATGCTGTCCATCATGGAACTGGAGAAAGTAATTTATGGCAATCTTACAAAATAGTCCACTGCTGCTATTCGGTCCCTGTGTTCTCTCATGTGTGTCTTTTGTTAAGGAAATATAGTGAAAGGATTCAAACTGATAGCAGTAGCAAGGCATTCTATTAAAGACTGGAAGGAATGTACTGTGAGTGTATATAGTGTCATGAAAGGCTGTATAATTTCCCTTTTACACTGTGACTAGAATCTCTCTACATCTCTCAGAGCAAGCTTCAGACATAGGCAGTATAATACAGAGTGGCTCAGAAATTGTCTTTTTATGTATTGCAAAGAAAACTATTACAAGGGTCCTTCAACGTCTTGTGTCTTACAAGAGCAGAGCTTCAGGGGAGGATGCAAACTATATCAAGTGTCATTGCAGAATTGAAGTAAGCCAGGAATAGTGTCAATGTACATATACTCTTTTTAAAAAAAAAATCTTTGCCTTTGCATCACAGTCTTGTCTCCTGCGGACTGCCTGGACAAGTCTCCACAGTTTTCTTGACAAGATTTCAGAAGTAATTTGCCATTGACTGTCTTAGGAATGAGAGGTGACTTCGTGCCTAAGTCAGGACTAAAACTCATGGTCTCCTGGTTTCTAGCCTGATGCCTTAGCCACCATACCAATTGGCTCTGTATATACAGTACTTAGCATTTATTAGATAGATAAACATATTTATTTTATTTAATTAATTGAACCATCTTTTAAGTAAATTTAAGTCAAATGTAGCCTTGTTTTTGTCGTGCTGCTGTTTGATCTGTGCTATATACTCAAAGGTTAGATGTTGCTTACAGTATATGAAAATTTTCACTGTCCTATGCTCGGTATTCTAGCATTCCCTGGGTATTCTAGAAAAAAAAGCCAATTTATTCATTTATACAGGTGTCCTAACTACCAGGGACTCTAGGCAATTTAAAATTGATTTTTAAAAAATTACAAAACACAAAGACAAAAACATGAGAAAAAGTAATATACAACCCTTCCCCACACACAAACACACCAAAACTCAAAACCCAATCCATTCTGCAGGCATTCACTCTTCTGTAATGTCTAAGAAGAGGCCATCTAGACCTCTCCATTAATATCCTTTCGGGTATCTAAGCACACCAACAGAGAAGACTCACTCCTGTGTCTCAGAAAATGACACTAATACTATCATCTGAAATGTACCCACTCTACTCAATCTGCCCAGATGGGCAGAAACAACTGGAAATGGTATCTCAAACAATCAGGCCCTATGCCATGACGAATTTTAGAGATGAAAAACAGCATTTGAACTGCATTCAGAAGCAAACGGGTAACCAATACAGCAACATTTACTTTCAGTATTGTAAGTATTGAAGGATATCCTGATTTGAGAGGATAAATAATATTGGTAAACTGCTGCCTTTTTCTCCGTCTTTTACAAACAAGGTTTGATAAATAGTATTAGATTGGGTAATTATAACTGATACAACGGGGTTCTTTTTTAATATATTAACATTGCTAGCTAAAAGAAAGTGTTACTCTGCAATCTAAATTATTTATAGATGTTCTTCCGCACTTAAATCCCCTGGGAATTTTGTGAACAGATAATAAGCATAACTCAGCTACAGAGTTTTCAGGTTACCCTCAAGTGTCATTAGTGATTCTTGATGGTGTTAATTAAGACATGCCATGTGTTCAACAAGGTGATAATCAGCTTTTGCACTAAATAGTTGCCAAAGTCTGTCGCATGCAAGACTTTTTCATGAATTCAACAAAATGTGGCAAGAAATAAATTTTAACTTTCCCTAATACACTTTAAAATCCAGTTTCCATTTTTTATTTTACTTTGTTTTCCTTAATTTTTGTTCTTTTGAAAGAGTTGGTCCACACAAATGTAAATATGAATTACTGGATATTCACAAATAAAAGGGGTGTTTGTGCTTCACATTGCTCATTTTGCAAAATAGGAGAAAAAGGTTGAATTTAAGGCAGGCTGCAAGTTTTGTCTTTTCTATTCAGAATTGAACAAACTTCAAGATTTATGTAGAATACATGATGTCTCATTTCTGAATGCTCCCACGTTTCCTTGACATATTAACACACTGAGCAAAACATTTGACTTTATTATATGGAAGTGTTCATTCAAGGAGATGTGAAAACATGGGGGGGGAAGAGAGGAAGAAAGTCATTTCTTTTCAAAGCCTTTTTTGGTTCTTCAAAGAAAATGGAAAATAAAAATAGGGATACAAAATCTGTGACATAACAATCCCCCCTCTCCCCCAGGCTAGGTAGCTTCCAAAACTTTGAATATATTCTCTAAAGATTTTCAAAACATTGCTAGTTATTTTTTTATATGTCAGAAACAAAAATATTTACTACATATAGAATTATTTATTAACCACATTTACTTAATTTAATTATATGTAAAATATACATATAAGCTGCCTCATGAAAGGCATCACTTTATGGAATGAGAATAGGGCTCCACTCTATTTTATTTCCATGGCCAAATTCTTCAATAATATCATGGGGAGATGCAAGTGGATCCAATCAGAACAATTATGAGTAGAGGAGTGAGTGCTTAAGGAATAAGAAAAAGAGAGGTGTGACACATATAGTTCAAGGATGTCTCCTCAGTAAATTTCAATGCACTTGGGATGACCTCATTGCAGCCACACCAGAAGCAATTAGATGGGTAGCTTCCTTAGATATTGAACTATAACATCTATCCTATTGTGATTCTGTGGTGCCATTTTATGGTGAGTTTATCATGGTTTTATCTTAATTAAATATTTTATTTTGTTATTGTGTTGTCCACATGGTGTTCCTTTGACATAATTTAGCAACTCTGTGTTGACATTTAGGATTGCAATAACTATTTCTCTCTGCAGTAGTAGAGATCCATTGGAATAGACCACCTCCCCAGGAGCTGATAGATTTCAGTGGATTTCAGAAAGCACTAAGCAATTTCCTAGATAGTACTGCTAGCACTATTGCCAAAGATTTAGATTCCTTGTGGAATACAGAGATGACCAGGGTAATTGAAATAATTGCTCCTGAGTGTTCTTTCTCTCAGTGTGAAACCCATTCAACCCCTAGCTATACAATTCAACTAAAGACAACAAAGCAACCTGGGAAATACTAGAATACAACTGGAGAAAAGTGTATCTTGAATCAGATTGTACACTACTGAGCCCACTTTGTGAAAGTGATTGAATGAAAAAAAAACCTCTCTCTCTCTCTCTCTCTCTCTCTCTCACTCCCCCACTACTACTACATTCTCTCAGTTTTACCCAAGAGAACTTTTGTAAGATATGCAAATCCTTGAGGCTTAGGCACAACTAGAGATCATATTGAATTCTCATTGTGACAAGTTGGCTAGGCACTTTGAGGGCAGAGTGGATTAAATGTGTCCAACTTTACAGTTTTAGTCTGTAGATGTATGCAGGCTTAATCTAATCAGGCTTTTTGGGAAGAATTTCAGTTTTAAGGTCTAATGATATCAGTATAGTATTGCTTAATCCTTGATTTCCATGCTACATTTAGTAGAAAGGGGTGGGAGACAGAATATTATAAAGTGATTGAATTTTACTAGTATGGCATAGAAGTAACCGTACCTAGTAACTAATGAGTTAAAAAGCAAAAAGAAGCAAAAGCAAAAATTCAATCAAGAAAGAGATGAGAAGCATTGGAAAAGCATAATGAGATATTTCTAATTCTGCTGAATATTCATTTGGAATTAAAAAAAACTAAAAGTGATTAGAGAGTAGAAAATAGGCTCATTAAAACATGTGTAATGGAGAAAAAACAGATCAGGCTGTTTCTTATCAGTGTCAATTTTGTATGTGTTTATTCATAAATATCTTCCATCTCATTTCTGGATCAACATGGATTTAGAAGAAATCCTTATAAAGCTGTGTGCATGTGTAAAAGAGAGAAAGAATGTGTATATGTGTGTGTGTGTGTTTTCTGAACTCATTCCTCTATACAAATAATGCATTTCTATTTGAATGTTTACCTATAATAATTACTTTATATGGATTTTAATTTAGGATGTTGAGTTCTATAAACATCACCCAACACATTCCAGCCATCTCTAAACTGCCCCTACTAGAATAAGATAAAAATCTAAAACTTCTCAAACTTAGCTGTCACAATCCAAAACAATTTACATCATTTAAAATTTTATTCATATCAACAAATACTGCAAAATGCAAAATATTAGTTCAATTACAAAGGGGAATGTATTCCAAAGTTCTTATACCCTTTTTATGAACATAGTTGTTCTGAAATTCAATAAATCTTCCTTCAATATAAATATACATCTACACACAACCATACACCATATATATTTACATATACATACACAAGTATGTATCTATCTAGCTTTTTTCTGGTTTCCTTTTAACAAACCTTCCATTTACATCTTGCAGTGATCTTACTTTTATTATTGATTAATCATGCTAGATTTTTTTTTATTTAGCCTTTTGATTGCTGTAAAGGATGGCAGATTGACATTGGAACATTTTAATTTCAATAACAACAACAACAACAACAACAACAACAATAATAATAATGATGATGATGATGATGATGATGATGATGATAATGATGATAATAAAGTTGGAAAGGACTTTGGAGGTTGTCTAGTCCAATCCCCTGCTCAGGCAGGAATCATTTGAGACAAATGGCTGTCCAATCTCTTCTTAAAGACTTCCAGTGTTGGAGCATTCACAGCTTCTGGAGGCAGGTTGTTCCACTGATTAATTGTTCTTAATTTCACTATATAACAAAGTAATGGATAATCCAGTTCTTTATGCCTAATATGAAATTGATTATTTTTGATGATTATAGTGATTAGGTTCCTTCTTGTCTTAATGGATTTTAGCTAATCATTGTAGGAAAATACTTATCTCAAAAAATACATCCTGTATATGATCTGATGGGGGAAATGGCAAAGCTACACTTTTGGACCTCTAAATTTGTCTTTGTATATAAAAACAATTATAAAATTTCAGTAGTGCCTCACATTATGATATATAACAAGAGTTTCAATTTTTCATTCTGTCACTATTTTATTTTGTAAGCTATCTATAACATGCAGCTAGCTATAATCTTACATGGTTAAATTACTAATATATTTGCTAATCTGAAACTTCTCATGTGTTAAAACCCCAAGTAGAGCTTATAAATATTCTTGTAATACATATGGGTAACATTCACAGTCTGCAAATTACAATTTCATCCCATTCTTCAAGCACCACCCACTGTTTGTAGATCCTGTTATTTGTTCCCTGCTGTTCCAAAGCTGTACTGATTTTCCATGCAAATAGCTAGCATGGCAAATCCATCCAATTCTATCATGTCAGTAGATTTCCCAGTGCTGCTAGAATGCTTCCACCTCCATTCCATATAGTAATATTCAATAGAAAGGACAAAATTGTGCCCTTTCATTCTGCGTGTATTATTTATTTGTTTGTTAGATTTCTTTTCTTCCAGAATTCAAGTAACATATGTAGCAAATCCTATTTCATTTTCCTATAAGGTATCCCTGTCAGTTTGGCTTGAGAAATAACTGTCTAGCCCAAAGTCATCCAGTAAATTTCTGTGGTTGAGGATGAATTAGAATTGAGGTCATCTTATTCCAGCACCTTCACCAAAATATCAGGCTAGTATTATTGAAATAACAGAAACTTCAGTCAGAACTGAAGAATCTTCTTAGATGAGAAGCGAATCGTCTTCAAGGAAAAACAAAGTCCAGTTGCCTTTTGGGGGGAAAAAAGCACCTTTGGGACAACAGAAATATGTCATGACACTATCCATTTTCAAGTTTCCTTTTAATTAATCTATACTCTTGTTTGTTGCTGACATGCATACACAAGGCTGACAAACAAGGCAGACCCAAGCCAAAACCAATTCTATGGACAGATCCATCCTCTACCAGATTCTAAGCCTTCTCTTAGAAGTAAAATGCCTTAGAAGCACAATTATATATTGCAAATATTAGTACTTGTTCTCTCAGACTGTTATCTTCAAAATTATGGCCTATGCTAATGTGCCAACATGAAAGTACCATAAATTTACTGTGAAAGAAATCCATTCTAGGGACAAGCCTGGCTCCAATACTACAAATTCTAGAACTCCTGGTTTATAAACCTGCAAGTGCTAAAGTCCAATTGTGATTATCATAAACATAATGATACTATACCAATTTCTAGTAAATCTGCTTTTAAAGCTGTTGCTACAATGGGTTTGGACAAATTATCTAAATTGATACAGAACCTTAATCATCAGGATAGGTGTCTTCTGTTAGGCATCTTGCCACAAATTTCCAATTTAAAGCTTAGGCAGATAGAGTGGGATTGAATTATCTGGGATTTCCCATAGAACTGCCATAAAAGCATTACTAAAAAAAACCACTAGAGTTTAAATTATACAAACAAAGCACAAATAGCATATTCCAAGAGTTTAACAGTGAGGTGGGACAGATACTGTTGTTATTCAATCATTTCATTGTTTCTGATTTTTTTTGTGATCCGATGTACGTACATCATTGTCCACCAGTAAATATTTGTCTGCCAGTAACTGTTGCTATATGCTCATGTCTGATGTATCATCAGTGATAGTACATAGCCTTGTTTTGTTGGTCTCAGCAACTTTTTCAGTTGTTTTTCACTTTTTCAAGCATGAGAGTCTTCTTCAAAGACTTGTCTTCACAATAGTCCAAACTATTTAAGCTTTAGCTGCATTATTAATGCTTTCATGAGCAGTCTGGTTTTACTTCAGCTATACTGAATATGTTATCTTCTGGAGTGTTGGCTATTCCTGCCAGCTTGGTGTCATCTGCAAATTTGTTCAGTTCCCCATCTATCCCCTCATCCAAATCATTGATGAAGATGTTGAAGAGTACTGGGCCTAAAACAGAGCCTAGGAGTATAACACTGCATACATCCCTCCATGTAGATGCAGTTCCATTGAGCACCACACGTTGAATATGGCTGGTCAGCCAGCTACGAATCCATCTGGTGGTGATGCTGTCTAATCCACATTTTTCTATCTTACCAAGTAGTAGGTTGTGGTCTACTTTATCAAATGCCTTACTGAAGTCCAAGTAAATTATATCCACAGCATTCCTCTGTTTCATTAATTTCTTTGAGGTCAAAGAATGCAATAAGATTTGTTTGGCATGATCTGTTTTTGACAAACCCATGTTGGGTTTTGATAATGACTTTGTTTGCCTCTAGGTGTTCGCTGTTTCATTGCTTGATTATCTTTTTCAGAATCTTCCCAGGTATTGAGGTCAGGCTGATCGGTCTGTAGTTTCCTGGATCCATTTTTTTCCCTTTTTTGAAAATGGGAACTACATCAGCTCTTTTCCAGTCCTCTGGAAGTTCTCCAGTGCTCCAGGATCTTTGAAAGATATAGTTCGGTGGTTCTGAGATCACATCTGCCAGTTCCTTCAGAACCTGGGGTGTAATCCATCTGGTCCTGGTGATTTGAACTCATCTAGGCTGGAAAGGTGCTCACTTACCATTGTCTTGCCTATGTTAACTTGTGTTTCTAATCTGTTTTTTACGGTACTGTTTTTGATAGGTTGGACTGTTTTTTCTCTTTGTGTAAAGACAGATGCAAAAAACGAGTTAAATAGTTCTGCTTTCTCCCTGTTGCTTGTCACCTTCTTGCCACTTTCTCCCACTAATGGACCAATCATTTTCTTAACTTTTTTCTTGTTTTTTACATGTTGAAAGAAGCTTTTTTTGTTATTTTTGACTTTTGTCGCAAGCCTTAGTTCATTTTGAGCCTTAGCTTTCCTCACTTCATCTATGCAGGCTCGGGCTATTTGCTGATATTCTGCCTTAGTTATGTGCCCCTCTTTTTTCACTTTTTATACTTGTCCTTTTTGTCTTTCAATTTATTAGCGTTATTTCTGCAGCCATGTTGGTTTCTTTTTAGAGCTGTTATTTTTCTTCTTCGTTGGTATTATGCTAGACTGGGCTTTTATAATCTCACTTTCCAAATCTGAAAGGAGAATATTCCAGAGGACAAGGGCTACATTCACACCATCTCTTCACTATATCTCCTTTGTCCAGTAAATATTTAGCTTGTCTTTTATGTCATTTTTTGCCTTAAAGTTAATTGCATAAGTCAGCAATTCTGAGAATCACTTCTGCCAGGTCCTTTATTAATGTGTGGCAGCTCCTGCCCTCTAAAATGATAGATTGGCCTTTTAGTAAGGCATTCAAAACATGGGCTTTCTTCTCAGAACCTAAGCCAGGATGCTAAAAGTGCTCATCTTTGAATTTTGTGGCTTGATGAGGTCTGAAAGGTAGTTTTTAAATTTTTTATTAGTATTGTTGACTGCTGTTTTTAATGTTTAGTTAGCCACTCAGATTCACTCTAGGAAGTGCATGGCCATGCAAATTGATCAAATAAATAAATTGAATAAATAAATAAATAAAAGTGTTTGGTCTTGAAGACTTGAAAAGAGGCTATTACTATAACTGAATCATGTATTCTTCCTTATTCCATTCTTCAGCCATGGTAGGAAGGACCCTTTTCATCTTCTGAGAATCATCATAAGGTGTTCAACAGTTCCATCATTAGCCTATAACTCATTATTATTTTCTCAATTTTGTATGTTTCAGACCAACAGAAGCTGCTTTGTCTCTTCTTTAATTTCAGATATGCTCCACCACATCTTTTTTACTATATAGATGATTCAAGACACCTTATTCTTAGCTTCCATCTTCTTGACTCCACCCTTATAGTTAACAGAGCTAGAGATTTTCAGCCCCTGCTTTCATTTCCTACGTACAATATTTGCTTTTTGATTTTGTCCTTGTCAGTGAGGTTATTATTTGTCTACGCAAATTTTTCCCTATTTTCTTCTCATTTTTCATTGTGTGATTTCAGTATCTCCTGTCCCTCTTTACCTTGTTTTTCTGTCAGGATTTCAAGACATAGCATTGCCCATTTTTCATCTGACTTCATTAAAATATACCTTCCTGAACTCCAATTCTGTTCTTTTTAACAGAATGATGAAATGAGTATCACATGTCACACTACAAGTTCTTCTGCTTGCCTGTACAGTACATTGTCACAATACATCTACAAAAGAAGCAGAGTTCACGTTGTTATTCTGAGGCAATCATTTTGTCATTTCACACACACACTCTTTGCTTCTCCCTGCAGATGGTCATGTCTGCGATTGAGTTTTCTCAGCCTTTTACTCCTTTCCTTGAACTGCAGCGTAATATCATTGCCTTCCCTCAAGGTCCTTAACATCTTCAGCCTACCAACAACTTCCTCTACTTTGGGCAGAATTAGGTCCAGGAAAACTGACACTCTTGCTTCCTTTTCTGTCTTCTGAAAAATGAAGTTGTCAGTTGAGATCATAAATCTGTTGAACCTCCCACTTCTAGCTGAAATATTTTCCAGGAGATGTTGAGGTCATTGAAATCCCCTATTATTACTGTAGCCGGCGTTCTAGAATACTTCGTAAATTGATTTACTGGCATTGTCCATATCTTCTGCCTGAGTAGGTGATTTGTAATAAACTCCCACAGTGTGGTTGCTTTTTATATTCCTTTTGCATTTATTCATATACTTTCAATGGGACGTCCATATTCAGAGACAGAATAATTGGAAATTGGACCGAATATAAATTTAATAAATTAACAAATATTAATTCCTTAACAGTTGTTTTTAATATACAAAGACAATGAACCTCCCTGTTGGCAATGGGGATTATATTTCTTTTAAACAAGCATTTCACTGTGGCAGAATGGATGGATGTTCAGCCTGAGAAATGAAAAAGGAAACACTCAAGCAGAAAATACAAAAACAGCAGAGACATAACAGGCACACATCCCCAATCAAAGTATGTCTGGAAGCTTCACCAATGCCCATCAATCAGAGATTATTCTTGAAGCAATGTTTACAGTATGTCCACAGTGCCCTAGTATACATCAAAGTCCCAGCACATAATGTTCCACATATCCTCTGTTCACAATGTACAGCACAGCACACTCTCGTTGTTTCTTTATCAGATATTTGTCTCTTTAACAGCAAATTCTACCAACCACTAAATTGTTATTACACTTCCCAAAACAGGATAAACACAGCAACAATATATTAGGGATTTCTTGCAGCTGGTTAAGATTAACTGTGCTAAGAGCAATGAGCTATTTGATGTTTGCTTGCTTATGATTTACATGGCCACCCACATCACAATAGTATCTCTGTTATGTATTTTTTCCTGCATTTAACCCTTTAATTGAATTTAGGAACTAACATAACTGAATTGTGTTTTATAGTTATTTTCCATGATTACACAAAGAGAGTTATCAAACTTAATAACTGATGTCCTAACCAAGGACTTAAGAATTATTAAGGTAATGTCTAAGAATATAGGAATTTCCGAGCAGGATGGATTTTAATAAAATTAAGGTATACAGGTCTGATAAATTCAACATTTACAGATAATGAGAAAGTCCTTTAGGTATCATTCTAAGCGCTCCATTCACAATTGATATAACAACAGATTTCTTTTTCCATAAGCATTCAACTTTGATCTGCAAGTCCTGGTATTTCATAATTTTTCCCAATTATTCTTCTCAATCCTAGCAACTTCCAGAATAGCAACATCAATGAACCAGACTTTCTTCTTTTCAATAACTGTTACATCAGGCATATTATGAATAAGATGCTTGCCTGTTTGGAACTTAAAATCCCATAAGATCTTAACCCACACATTTTCCAAAAGCTTCTCAACTTAATTGTTTCCATAGCTTTTTACTACATTCAAATCCAAATGTATGGCAAGGTTTCTAATGAATAATTCTAGCAAGTCAGTCATGATGCTGCTTGTAGTCAGATTTTGCTACAGCCACTGATCAAAAATGTTAGTCATTCAATGTAGCATGGGAAGCCACATTGAACCTACCCATTGATGTATCTTTTAGTTTATTTCACAAACACATATACAAATCAGAAATTAGCTTCTTCAGTAATCATTATATTGTTTGGGAACAACTGAGTTCTAACACATTTAGTGCTATTTAATTCTAGTAATATTGTTGCAAAGTGCTTCACAAAGCCACGCTTGATGATTCATAGAATTCAGAAAAACTAGAACTGTACGGTTAGGGGGGGAAATGTGATAAAAAGTCTCTGTGAATTATTTGTTTATCATTAATGGTGCTTATCTTAAATGATTTCTACTATTTATTTGTACAATAAAACTTCCCAGACTCTTAGCAAATTAAATTAATGAAAATTGTATATCTTCTATCAGCATTGTTTACAAATGGCCTGTTTGTCTTTTGCTTCTTGTTTCTAAAAAAATGGTGAAATTAATATTGTTGTTGTTGTTTTCCTAACTCAACTCAACAGATATGTGCTTCAAATCTGAAACAATCACCCCCAGGATCTGGTTGTGAATTATAATAATTTATGGTCTGCCACACAATCCATGTTGAATTTAAACTAAATCACATACCAATTAGCAACCTGTTAATGAACTAAACTGGAAGATTAATGGAAGATGAAAAGAGCTTCCAGCAGTCATTACAACCAGTCATTCTCTCAGATGCATCTAGATCTAAATAGACTCTAAACAATAAATTTCAGCTTTTGACAGCCAATAGCAATTCCTAATTATAAAGTGGTGGTGGTTGTTATTACAAGAGCCACCATGCTGATAAACTGTAGTAGTTACATCTAAACCAATTGTGTGGCCAGAAATTACAGCAGGCAGAAAAACAAAATCATGTTAGAATTTGGAGCTAGCCTGAGAACTTTATGAAGGAAACAGTCAAAAACCAGTAGGAAAGACATGGGAAAAGATAATCATCTTGAATGAAAATGAAAGATTGTAAAAGTCTATAATACTTACTGTGCTCTCTGGTCTTCAAACTCAACCTTGTCATAATTTTAGTTTCATAATATGGCTCCCAAAAGGGAAAAGTCACTCAGCTGAATGTAGAATATTCACAACAAATTAAGAGAAGTGTCATGTTGGCCATAAATATTTAAAACATTCCACACTAGCACATTTTACATTGAGTCAATCTCTAGAGACTGAAATTTGCAAACTTGAAACATATGGTTTATATTTATTGATCCAATTTCCTAGCCAACTAAATTTGTAAAATTAATATGTTATCTCTGATGTCAGATAATGATATCATCTATTAATTGTATTAGCTAAAATATAGATGTAATTTTCTTGACATTCTATCCCATATCAATAGTTTTAACACCTGGAAAAAAGGGTATAAAAATGTCCAAGAGCGCTTTTGAATGTTTCAGATGAATCCAATCCAATTCAGAACCAGCTGAATTTTGTCTACACAAAATTATGAACTGAAATGGGGGACAGATGAAAACTCCCACAGATTTAATTGAATTATACCCTTTCTTTCGCCTGAGAATTAAGAGTAGCACATGTTCTGTCTTCTGATCCATTTTATTTGTTTGAGAGGATAAACTGAGAAATGTATTCTGCCTCAAAGTCACATAGTAGGTTTGATAATCAAATGGAGATTTGAACCCAGCTCCCTTTTAACCATCATCCCATCTTAATATTCATCCAGGGCTGCTCCCCTCCTTCTCCTCTAAACAGTAAATCATCATCATTTTAATGTTCTTGAGAAAGGCAGTTAACAAAATGGCAGCATGGAATTCTACTAATAAGATTGTTTTTTCTTGATAGAAGTATTTGACCCTGACTGTCTAAAATACAATGTTTATTCAGCAGTGATAGCAACAAATACTAAGATTACTATCCTTAAGTCATAAAAAAGTCATAAAATGAGGCAACATTTACTTAACAAATATCTCACTTAGCAATTTAGAAATTTTTAGTAGTTGAAGATTACTTGTACTACATACTTTTTAATGTGCTAGAATTTGTTACTTCAAAAAGATTTTATTAAAATGAGGATGTTGCCAAAACTCAGAAATAGCTGGTTCATTAGTCATAATTTTCAAATGTGAATTTACCATTCCTATATATACAGCCGATCTAGACAAAGTATAACAATTTTGTAATTCAAAATGCATTTATATTTAATTATGAATTGAACTATATCTGTATAATCGGCATGACTAATGATTAAAACACCAATTTATATATTCTGAAATTTTAGTTGCTGTACCAGTATCAGATATTCTGTTATAAAGAAAATGAAGATGTCACACTACAGTGCACACTAATAGGAAATACTTCTCTTTGTCCCTTTATTTATTGTCCTGCTCAAGCCAATCAATTTTCAAAGTTTGAATAATAAGTAAAATAATCAATTTCATCTGAGAAAATAGTCGTGTTAATTACTATCCTCTGCTTGTTCAACAGTCCCATGTCACAATGTCTCTCTGTTGTTAAACTATGGGAACAAATCAAAAAGAAAAAATCCCCACATATTGACATATTATGATGCATGGATTTGGAAATAACTAAGACAATTTGCCTGGCCTGTTCCCAAAGCACGCTTTAGTGATTCTGTGGCACATGTGCAAAAAATTTACTATTATAATGAGATTTCAGATGTTTAGTCTTTGCATCTCAATTACAGAATGGATTTATAAAATGGAGAGTCTATGGTTTTATAATCCTCACCAGATAAAATCCAGCAGTACAATTAAATAATCTTAACAAATATAGAAACATCTGTATGCCGCTGGCATTCATCAGTCCTAGCATCCCAATAGGGGCTAACATCAATCTCTGCCATGTCTTTCACCAAATTCTTACACTAAACCAGTCTTTCTGTGTGGACTTCAACTTCCAGAAATTCCCACGCAGCATACTTCCAACTGTGGGAATTGAAGTCCACACATCTTATGTTCCTAAATTTGAGAAACACTGCACTGGCAAGTGTGCCTGGATATTTCCCATTTAATTTCCGCAGTGCTCATGAGTGCATTAATGAAGCAGTCTAAGAAATAGAATTAGCATTTCCATTAGTGTCCATCTTCTGCTAGCACAAACACCCATCAAGAAAAACCACTGGCACAAGTAGGAAATTGGTTAAAAGCCTTCAGTCCTAGAGAAAGCCTAGAAGACACTTGAAGTATGCAAACATTTTTCTCTATACTCTTTTCTTGTCTATTATTACAACTGCTATTCATGTTTTACTCCTTGTGGCAGAGCACAAGTTTTCAAAAATTCAGACATTAACATTTTCAATTTAAAAAATGAGGAACAAGTCTATTAAGACATAGAATGAAATTAAGAAGGATATGTTAAATTGAGAGAAATTACAATTGTTGGGAGAACCTCTGTGCTAGAAATGAATGTATTGCCTAGAATAATGTTTCAAATAACACCTATTTTGACCACTGATGTACCATTTAAGTAATCACAGAAAACATATATTTAGCATTGTATTGCATGGGAAAAACATGTTAAATATGAAATGAATGAAGGGGATTGGGATTGCATTATTTTAAATTGTATTTTGCAGCCTATTGTTTGGTTTAGATGAAAGAGTAGGTGCTGCTAAGAAATAAAGGAATTTAAAATTGTCAGAGCACAATTTCAGGTTTGAATGCCATGGTTTTCTATGATACAATAAAGTTAAGGTTAATGTAAATTTCAAAAACTATTACACTAGAACTACTATATTGAGATATGGTATAGATTGTGTCTGAAAATGCCTTTATGAGTCTCAGCACAAGAAGCATTTGTGAATTATTTTTGGATGCTTTTTCATTGAAATGAGGCAGCTCTTTCCACCAAACAAAATTAAAAATGTGTTTCATTTAAGCAGGCATTTGGTCCTTAAGAACATACATGCCTGGCAGGATTGGTCCATTTAATTTAGCAGTTTGCTCCCTCAACTGCACAAAGATGCTCATTAGTCTCCCAGTAGATGACCTTCAGAGAAGTGACATGGCCATCAAGGCTAATAGCAACTGATACCCATGACTTCCATGAATTGGTTCAAACCTTTTTTGAAGCCAATGTGCTTCAAATATGCTGGGTGGATAGGTGTAACTTGTTTCATATGAATTGCTCTTGCTGGTGGTTTAGTTGCATCTTTTACAATACTATTTATTATACTTCTTTTAATATTATTTATTTCCATCATTACTTATTGCTAATATCACTCATGAAGCAAAAGTGGGGTAGGTGTTAATTAATTAATCTGCTCTTTGACAGCTTAGATGAACACTATTTTTTCAGCCACAAAACAATTTGTTTTATGAGGGTTTGTTTATTGTTGCTATATATTATCCTTAATATTGTTGTTGTTGATCTGCATTTTGAACTGAAAAGTCTGATTTTAAAAAATGTGATAAAAATAATTAAGAATTGTCAGATTCATATGAATTATAGTTACTTTAATTCTGAAAATAGGTTGTCTTTTATCAGCCCCTATAGTAACTTGAACTTCAGATTCAGAAATAATTTCATCCTTAAAATAAATGGCATAGCCAATTAGTTTAAGCCAGATCAGTAAATATTGGGGACTGGGAGATATTTAGTTTTAAATATTTCATCAGATATAAAAGGTTTAGAACTTTGTTTGCGGTAAATCTACTTATCATTACAGTGGACATGTGATCCAAACAGAGATAAATTCCTATCCTGTTTATGAGCAATGCTTTCTCTCTGCATCTTACTTTCCTTTACACATTCTCATAAAACCTTTTTTCATTCCATAATTTAATTATACAAAGTCATAGCTCACCAGCAGAGGAAAATGCTTTGCACTTTCACTTCTTCAATTCAGTGTACATTAAAAAGTGAGGCAATTTACTGTAGTAGTTAACTCATCAGGCTAGAAACTGGGAGACTGTAAAGTCTAGTCCTTCCTTAGTCACAAAGCCAGCTGGATGACCTTGGGCAATGGTTTTTTTCTCATTCCTAGGAAAGAGGCAATTCTGAAAAACCTTGCCAAGAAAACTGCCAGGACTTGTCCAGGGAATATCCAAGAATCATGCATGATTGAATGGCAGAAAAAAGAATACATTGACAAGTTCAGCTAGATCAGTTTTGATTCCTGATTAAATGGTTAATTTGATTAACCTGATTAAAAGCACCATTTTGCTGTAGGAAAATATAGGAAAAGAAAAAAAGGAAACAATAATGCAATGATTATCCAAATAATACTTATTAACAAAAGGAAAATAATAACCATGTACAGTGTAAAAGTACAAAAATTAAATGGGCATATGCTAAATATACTCACTGTAACTACAAAACTTTTCAAAAATAAAAAAGGACCAAGCTGCTTGGAGCAATTTCTAATTTAACCAGCATGTTTGTGAACCCAGAAAGTGACACCAGAGCTGTTCTTTACAAACAATGCCATCCGTCACTCTCTGGCTGATCAGTTTGGTGTCTCCTGGGCTGCAGGGCCATGGACTTTGGATTCAAGGTTCAGCTTCAGCTATACCATTGAATTCATTTACCTTGGAGATGATTGAATGGAACTCTTCCAGAATGGGAAGCTTGAAGGAGATGGATAGCTGGATGGAAAATAAAGCAGTTCAGACCTTATTGTTTCCAATCTACATTTGATAAACTAAAGCTAGGCAATTCCCACACAAGGACAACATAGGAAATATAGGCAACAAATGAATGCCTATTTGTTGCACAACAGCTGTACCAACAGTGGGGCTCTCAAAAATATTGCCTGGATGAAAGGTAAGCAGATTCATTAACCTCATGTGTATTCTGCTTTCAAAGCATGCAAGGCTATTTAGTTTATACGACTTTATATGACTTGATTCATCTTTCTTTCCTGTATTTATTTATCACATTTATAACTCACTGAATCCACCATGGTCACCTGACAGTTTACAATAATAAAAACATTAAGATTAAAATATCAAAATCAGAGACATATGTAAAATCAGTTAATTCTAATGGAGCCTTCAACCCCCAAAATGTTCCAAACCAATGTAGTACTTGTTTGTTCATACAACTGAAATAATTGTTTTCCTGTTTCATCAGCCCAAATCCATGTGGCTTCATTTGAAAGCTCCTCTTGTTTAAAGTCACCTTCACACCCATCTTTCCTGGAGATACCAGCTGAACATCAAAATTAAGACACAAAAATATTGAGCCCATTTAAATACCAAGTTATACAATCACACAAAGCAGATTTTTTAAAGAAATAAACTCTTTACAAATATTGTATATTAGGTTTGAGAATTTGTGTGAATGTTATTATACTACAACGTTGTCTGTTCTGCATTATAGTTCTGTACCATGATTATATCAGAATGAAAGCTAACATATCACTTGGATTTTAGCAGTCCTCTTTGTAATGGTCATGGACAAGATCAGCCTTTTTTTTAGTCTTGGCAACTTGAAGATATATGGACTTGAATTCCCAGCATGCTGTTGGGAATTCTGGAAATTGAAGTCTATACATTTTCATGTGGCCAGGGTTGACAAACACTGCACTAAATAATAAAATCTGAGAATGTAAGATTGGAAAATTATTTAAACCAATCATCTGCCAAATGCATGATATGATAGCATGATATAGGTTTGAAGGAGTAGCAGTTGGCTTTCCAAATTTCCATTCATTTTTAGAAGATAAAGATAAATAAAAGATAAATAACCTTTATTGTCATTTTTTATATTGTGGGCACAATGGCACACATAAAAAAATGAAATTTAGTTGCCCGCTCTCAAAGTGAAACATATACATGACACACACCTAAACATACTATGTACAACATATATATAGACCCACATCCCTACATATACATAGCAAATAAATATTAAATACTGTCCAATCTTGAATATATAACGCAAGGAGGAAGTTGAGAGTTCGCAATGTTAATGCTGTATGGAATGAAAACTATGGCTGAATCTGGATGTTCTGCTAACGGATACCACGAAGCCTCCACCAGAAGGTAACAGGGAAAAAAGGTTGTGAAGAGGAAGTGTAGGTCCCAGAAAACTTGGCGGGCCCTGTTCAAGGCAACGATTCTGTGCTATGTCCTATGAATGGTAGGGAGGAACTCCAATGATCTTTTCGGCCATCCTCCACCACTCTCTGCACCGCATTCCTGTCTGAAGCAGTGATGCCTCCAAACCAGACTGTGATGCTGTATGGGACGGATGCCTCCGATTGTCCACTTGTAGAACGTGGTCAGGGACAGGGGAAGGAAGAGTGGGCTTTCTCATGGGCGCAGAAAAAGCAGGCGTGCTGTGCCCGCTTCACCAGTTTTCACTGTTTAGCGCCCAGTCAGCCTACTCGTTAGCTGCACACCCAGGAATTTGATGCTGGTAACCATCTCCACAGGAGAATCATTAATGCACAGAGAAGTGTGGCTGTGCCTGCCTTTTCTGAAATCAACAATGATCTCTTTGGTTTTTCTTGTATTTAAAACTAGGCTGTTTTCTTTACACCAGTTCACCAACCCCTCAACCTCCTTGCAGTAAGCTTCCACCTTGTCCTCCTGAATAAGGCCCACTACTGTTGTATCATCTGCGAACTTCACAATATGGTTGGTGGCAAACCTAGCACAGCAGTCATGGGTCAACAGGGTGAACAGCAGCGGACTTAAGACGCAGCCCTGAGGAGAACCTGTGCTCAAGAAAATGGTATTTGAGGTATTTGTTCCAACTAGCACATATTGGGGCCTGTTGGTAAGAAAATCCAGAATCCAGTTGCACAAAGGAGTGTTTAAGCCTAAAAGGCCCAGTTTGTCTACTAGATGCTGGGGAATGATTGTGTTAAACGCCGAACTGAAGTCGACAAACAGCAAACGCACATGAGTATTTCTTTCCTCCAAGTGCTTCAGGCTCAGATGGAGAACGGAAGAAATAGCATCCTCCGTAGAGCGATTTGGTCGGTAGGCAAACTGAAGCGGGTCAAATGCTGGCGGGAGGCTAGATACAATAGTGTCTTTTATCAGCTTCTCAAAGCATTTCATGATGGTGGATGTCAATTATTTCAAATAAAAATCAAAGAAATTCTCAAACGTTGACTGTGAAGTGTTTACCCTTATTTTGGCCTTTCTTTCTCTGAACAATCATCCATCCAGTAGTCTATAGTCTCACACTATTGGAACAGGTGTCTATTATATTTAATTAAAGCACTGTTTCTCAATCTTAGTGACTTTAAAATATGTGGACTTCAACATCCAAATTCTCCAGCCAGCATGCTGGCTGGGGAATTCTGAGAGTAGAAGTCCACACTTTTTAAAGTTACCAAGGTTGAAAAATCCTGAATTAGAAGGTATATTAAGGAAATTTCTTTCACTGAGCTTTTCTTAGTACAAGTGCTATTCTCACCACTCACTGGAGTTCTTTGAGAAATTGTTGGACAATTCCTTCTTAACTGTTAGAAATTTGAAGAAACATCTATTCCACAAATCTTATGGATTTCTAAAAGAGTTTTGCATTCCTTTCTTACATGACCTGTGGTTCTCCAACAGAGATAGTTTTTTTTTAAGATAATCAAATAAATGTCATCTGACTCATTATGAAAACACCCTTCACATTATTACAGTATTTGTTTGTGAAACAACCATTTCACTGGTTACAAAAGTAATAACTTGGTACAGTTTTAATATTTAATGTCTTCTTGCTACTACACAGTATGGCTTAAACTTGAAGTTTCTTAGCACATTTTTTTTTCAGGCCCGAACCATCACCTGCAATCAGATGTTTAAAATATTAATATTGCCTGAACTGAAGAAAAGGGCAAGAGCTCAGGCAGGGGTGATGGAAAGAAAGATGGCAAAAACCACAAACAGCAAGGAAACAAATGGCATCCATATTTTATCATCTTACCCATTCTTTCTCTATAATACAAAATAAGCTATTTTATTACTTCAGAGAGGGTAACAAGCCAAGATGAATACAGCCATTAGGAAAGCTGAGCCAACCACAGCATCTGCTCTTTCTCATTGAATCAGCTACTTTATTTCTAGATTATGTATACAAATGGTAGCTCTCTTTCAAGGATGAAGCAAAATGATGCTAGACTCTATATAAAGATTATTTTTTCAAGACCTAGGACAGGATCTGTTTTCAAGAGACAAGAACAATTGCAGCTGCAAGTAAAAATGTGCAGATACTAAAAATTCTGATTTATGCTGGTGCTTACTTTTGTATCTAACATTTTGCAATGCAATTTATGTAGGGCTGAAAAAAATGTTCTTTGGGGGCTGATATTATGTTTCCTTTCTTTGCATTTAATGTGTCAAGCTACCAAGGAATCAGATCCAGATAGTTTTCTCTTTTTAAAACTTTTAAAGAACCCAACACATCAATGAGCAGCAATGAATTATTTTTCCATCCTGTCACCTTCCCTTTATTTATTACATTAGAGGTAAAGATGCAGTACTTGCAAATACATGTGTAATCTACTTTAATCAGTGTAGTCATCGGTAAAATGAAGATTATTAATATTTTGAGCCATAGAGAATGTTAAAATGCCAATACTCCAGCAATGCAATAAGGAAAAGGATAACAGAAGAACTTAGGAAGAGAGATTTATATTAGAACGTTTCTATGTAGCACTGAAAAATTGCCCCAAACAAGCCAAAAAAGGTGTATTTAAAGAATATAGCTCCTCTTATTTTAGCAGCCAATCTTGCTCAAGAGTCTTTCATGCAAGATTAAATCAGGGATGGCCAAAGAGGAATCATCCTGTGTGGTACTTTGTTGTTGCTTTTATTCCCACTTTCTGCAGGGAAAGTTTTAACATTTAATGTTTTAAAAAGAATCAGTGTGGGAGGCTTGATCTTTACTTTTTCAGACTATTAATTGGTTGGCTACAGCTGTTTGGCAATATGTCCAGAGGTATATTTTAATTATGGTTTTCCATTTGTTTGTTTGATTTATTACATTTTATTTCCTATCCCAGGGGTCCCCAACCCCCGGTCCGTGGACCAGTACTGGGCCGTGCCATGCCAGCAACCGGTCCGCACAAACAAGCAAAGCCCTATCTGCGGGATGCAGGCAGCACACAAAAACACGCTCCCTCCGGTCCACAGAAAAACCTCTATCTACATAACAGGTCCCTGGTGCCCAAAAGGTTGGGGACCTCTGTCCTATCCGATTCCCCCATGGAACTTTGAAAAACCTGGTTGTCCTCACATTTTTAAATGTGGCTTTTATTGGCTCAGGCTTCAAGTAGACACACATTGGAATGCCATGCAAATGAGTCCTATGCCCATACAAATGAATGTTTATGATGTGGGTGGGATCCTGCTCAAGTGGAAGATTCTTGATATATAAATATGAGTATAGCTATTGCTCAGCTGATTTTGGGTAGGACGATGTAGTGCAAGCTATACAGTCCATCATAAGTTCTTTCAGTATATAAAATAATTCAAGTAAAAATTTCCAAAAGGGCATGTATACAATTCTCACATCTTCTCTGACATATGCAAATTTTTAGATACACTTCCCCCTCCCCCGCTTGTGAGACTGCTTCAATAAATCCCTAAGTGGGTAGAAATTGTCACAATCACTTCATGATACAAAGTTAAACAGAACATGCTCAAAGTTCAGTAAGACTGTTACATCATGTCTTTTCTAGGATGAGAGAGACCTGGACAGGAATGTGAAATATTTTTTTTTCCTCTTCTACAGAATTGCTGCTCTTTATTGCATCTCATTCAGTGTAGGATGTAAATCCCCCCCCCCCCGCCAAAAAATATGTATTTCTGCCTGGAATTGAATTCTTCAATTACATTTGCCCTGCTCTGTTTTTTGGAACACCTGTTGCAAAAATGGAAGAGTACAAATCCTATGGTGCAGTGATATGCCCAACAACTGAACAGCCAAGAGTAAACGACTTGTCAACAGCAAGTTCTTAGAGAGAACAGCTGCCTCTGGCAATACTTGAATGGCACAGAGAATCTGTCAGCTTTGAACCAGCAGTAGGCTTGAAGTTTTCTGGATAAACATTAAATAAAAAGGAACCTCTGTTGTTGCTAGAAAATGCATTATTTATTTATTTTTAGTTTACCAGCAAAACAACTCAAAGCAGTGCTGCCAGGGTCCACTGGCACTTACAAGAATTTTTGTGCTTGAACATACCCACAGAGCAAAGTTTTATTCATAATAAGCTGTCACCTGTAAGACAAAGATGCACATCCAAATGGCAACTTTCAATGTTTCACTACAGCATACAAACAATAGCCTCCAGATACCAAGTGACTTTTTCCTGTAAAGCACTACAATAAAAAGCCGGCCAGAGTCACTTTGGGTAGTGTGATGGGTGGCAAATAAATTTAATAAATAAATACATAAAATAAGAAGTTGGTATGTAAGTTAACCACACATATTCTGCAGGAATATATGGTTTTTGTATCAAAGTATCCCATCTCCACCAAATCTATTAAATACACAGAAATGCAGGAAAGTTTTAAACAGAGATTCATCAACTTCTCTGTCAATTTGGTCAGTGAAAAGGGAGTGGGATGAGAAATGCTGGTTCATCACAGGCAAATAATAATTATTTTTTCTCCTTTTGTAGCCTCTAATTCCATTTTGCCCACCATTGCCAAAAATTGAGAGGCATGTTTCTTAGATGTAGAAAATGTGTAAAACTGTGGGGCAAACTTTAAAATAAACATTTCGATCTACAGCACAAAACCGAAGGAGAAAAAAAAAAGGAAAATGTTGACATCAGTGTATAATGTACAGTGTGTGACATGGTTCCTATCCTTCATGGTGGGTATGTCTGTCAAAGCCTTTCTCTTCTCCCTAATTAATTAGTGTAATTGCGGGTCATAAACTGTTCCATTCATTAGCTCAGATATTGGCAATTTTTTGATCCTAAAACTACATATAAGCCACAGATTCCCTTTTTTGCAACGCCTAAAGCCCTTTCCTATGGCAATCTTTGGGTATGATTAAGTGCTTACAATCTGTTTTTTAGTGATTATCCTCCAGGCCCAGGCAGCTTCTCAAGAGTATTTTTATTACAATTATTACACCAATAAACAAAGACACTCTAACTTATAAGGAACCTTTGTGCACATTTTCTCAGCTTCTCAGCAATCAAAATGAACATAAAAGGTGAGGTCTTACCTACAACTCATAAAAGAAAAGAAACTATAACACTGCTTTGCATCACACTTCTAACCATTGTGTTGAAAAGGAGCTAAATCTATAATCACAAACTAGCAATTAAATGTTGATTTAGATTGGCTTTTGTGGGTTTCCATCCATCACATTCTCCATCACAGACTCTGGATAAGGCAAATACTTTCTAAATAGCCATTGTTATCTGAAGCAGTTAATTTTCCCACCCTGGCAAACCCCCACTGAAATAAGTAAGTAAGAGCAATAGTGCTCTTTCACATAGCATAATTCTATTTATTTATAAAAATTATTGATGATATTGACAAGAGGAACATTGAACAGAGGAATGAAAAAAAGGGCGAGCTAAAGCACTAGAATTCAAATGATTATTATCTGACATTAGAGACATTGCCAAATTAAATGTGCAGAGAGGGAAAAATCTGATTTAAATACCAACACACACACTTTGGCCTAATATGAAATATTATGCATTGACACTGACTAGTGTGAAAAGCAAACTTCCTGGTCTTAACTTGTAAAAATATAGAGTGTGATGCTATATTGCAGAACTGCTTGTTAAAGGGGTACTATATAGAGGTGTAATAGAGTCATTCGATACGAGATAGGTGGCAAATAAATTTCACAATAAAAAATAGATACTGTTTTTACATATTTTTTCCTTTCTCACCTTTATGTTTGCTACTTCTGAAATGATGGCATCTGAAGATTTCATCCTTGCTTTTAGGAAGTTTGGGGACTGATATTAATTAAGAGGTTGGCAGGTGGCATATGAAGGAACCTCTTTACTGTGAATTCATTGGCTAGTTCAAGAAGTGCTCTCTGCCTGCTGTGCACTGTTCATTTCCAAAAATAATTTTGCCCCCTTTTATTCTATTTTTTAAGTCACTAGATAAATATATATATATGCAGAGAGCAGAAAGATCAAAAGCAGAAGTTTAGTTTGAGGGTGGGTGGTGTTTTTGTTTTGTTTTGTTTACTTTTTGTGTGTGTGTGTGTGCCTTCGAGGCAGTGTTGACTCCTGGTGATTGCCTGGAGAAGTCTCTGCAGTTTTCATGACAAGGTTTGCAGAAGTAGTTTGCCATTGCCTGGTTCTTCCTAAAGATGAGAAAGAATGAATGGCCTAAAGTTACTCAAATTTTTGTCCCTAATGTGGGACTAGAATTCACAGTTTCTTAAATTCTATCCTTGACCACTATACCAAATTGGCTCGCTAATCTGGTAGTAAAGCTACAGTAGGAAATAGATAAAAAGGAAGAGCTTATTTTAGAAAGGTAGCATAAGGAGATTAAGAGAGTAAGAGATAAAGCTTTAAAAAGGGGATGAGGAAAACTACTCATAAGGAAACAAGCATTAAAGAGAAAATGCACAAGGTTTTTCAGAAAATGTACAAGGCTAGAATTACACTCCCTCTAACAGCTTAGGTGGTGCATAAGATTCAGGAACATGGCTGACGCTCTCAGCTAACACATGGGAATAAAGAGGCTGGTAAATTCAATTTATGAAGAAATCTTCCTGTGAAATAGGCTGAGGGGAGGACTGAGGCATCAGCAGCTAAGAAGGGAATGCCAGGAAGAGAAGCAAATCAGATTTCCAACCCAGAAAGATGGATCCAGCAACCAGAAAACTGACAAGATGAGTTTTTGTAGGGTCATTTTGTAGTTGTGGTGAACACTTTGCCAAAGAGTGGGAGAAAGAATTGTTTTGATTAAATATGTACTATGCTTTTCAGATGTACTGCATCTTTAAGGAAACTGTTCCATGTATTTTTAATGTGTGTGACAGAGATGAACTGGTAACTCTAAGCAGGCCTCCTTCAGGATACCCAGAGATTCAACACAGCAATAGTTTGTTGTTGTTTAAAAAAGCATTCTTGTACTTGTGTCTTTATACTGTATGATGATTGCTTTTCTACTGCCAGTACTAGTTATTCTTGTATACTCACATTTATAGGATGGATCTTTTATTATTGGATGCTGCAAAATAGAGGGAAATTACTTAAAGCTCCTATCCTTAGAGCATTTTCTTCAGTCTATACCAGTGGAAGACATGACAGCTGGTTTGTTGCAAATGAATTGGAATAGAAGCTGGAGGGGATCCTGCCTGGAGAACAAAGGACCAGCTTCTGTATTACACCTGAGGCTACATATAATAAAGATTTTAATTTTTAATGAACCAGCACTATTCATTCTGAGAAAAAAAATCCACCTTAGCAGATACTGCCCTGTAAGGCTCCTGAAGTAAGGGGATTGTTGTTTGCCTTCTTTCTAGTACAACAATAACAAAAAGAACAGCAATAGAAAATTTCACAGCATATTCACAGAGGTTATGAGAAAGACTTGAATAGAAATTAGCAAAGGCCCAAGCCACTGCTCATTCTCCTTCCATGCTCAGTACAGACTAGGCTAATGTCCTGTGCAATATCTGTTTTCTTAGGAATCTGATAACTCTTTTTTAAACCACGCTAAAACTAAAATCCCAGGTAAATCAATATGTTGAAAACTCTCATAAGAAATCCTAATAATATATGTCTTTCAGGCAACTCCATGAGACAGTTGTTTTTATTTATGTGAGAGTAATATGGAAAGAAATTTCACTTAAATGTAGAATTATAAATGATGATGAAGAAGACGATAATGATGTTATTTAAAAAACCTGGTAATTCTCAGAACCCATCACTATGAATTCTTTCTTGTATCCCCAATTTATGTATTGGAGTTTAAATATTAACAGAGAAGCATACTAAAGAATCAAAGGGCTTTTAAAAAAAGATTCCATTTAGATTTTTAGTTTTACAACTGTTGAGGCACAGTGGGGCATGCTGATACATACCAGCATTTCTTTGATGTGTGTTATAAAACAAAGGAGTCGATTTTGCACTATGGTGCCCGCTGTACAAACACAATATTCACCACTGCATGACATTGTATTCAGTGTGGGATGGAAAAGCTAGAGTTGCTTTTTTCCAGCATCTTAATTTATTTTTCATGCAGTTAAAGGCAATTGATGGAATCAAATTCTGGGCACATATTTTAAAAACTTCTTTCTTGTTCTGAATATTGAGATGGGGCTCAGTTGCCAGTTTTGTTTTGGTTCAATATATTATCTCTCCATTATGTAGGAACTTGAATAGCAAAAAAAAAAAAACACCTTTATCAGAGTTCTTAATTAAGAGTGTTATTGGATTAGTAAATGTTAGTACTGAACATCTGGCACAATTCACAAAGAACATCTAATCTGAACACCAATAATGCTACTGAAGAGACAGAATTAGAATATTCAACCCTTGAAGTATTCAAATAGTTTAACTGTTACAGGTATATTAAAACTTTGGGTGACTTAATACACTATTATACTTGCTTCCCTGTGAGGAAAAGCAGACATTAAAAAACCCGTCATTCAATGTTCTGCTGTAAAAATTCCAGGACAATTGCCAGAAACAAGAGCTTAGGAACCACACAAGGTCTGCAGGCTGAAAATCACCAATCCCTAAGATACTATTTCACCTTGTGACTATTATTGTATTGTTTTCAAGGGGAAAACAAGATCCTTGAGTTTTTCAGACCAATTTATGTGGGTAATGATTTTCATCTAATAGGTAATGGAGCATGTGTACAAGCAACGGACCATATAGCAAGTACAGAGTCAAAATCTATCACACAGCAATACAGATATAAATATCTCCTCACCAAAATAATAAATTATACTGTTTAAGAATTGCTTGTAAAATATTAGTTGTGAACATAGTTAAGGACAAATACACAAAGGCTCTCCTTGCTATTTTTACTGACATAAAAAAATTTGCAATCCAGTATACACATTATATTTAAGTCAGTTTAGATAAAGATTAAAAGGCTGCAGTCAGTGGAAAGAGTTGTCTGGCAGAACCTGAGTGATTATGTCTTGCTCTATTGATATTCTGAAATTCTCATCTTCCTTGGAATAAATTAGAAAAAAAATACTTCTCCATTAAAAATGTAGGGATACTTCTTTACTCAGCAGTAAATTAAGAAAACACTTCCCAGAAAACGGAAGGTCTGCAACTTCCCCCCCTCCCATAAATAAAAGGAGGAGGAAGAGGAGGAGGAGGAGGAGGAGGAGGAGGAAAGAAGTTTTATCCTGGAAATTTTTTTAGTTAAAAAATAACTGAAAAGGAAAACAGAATGTATCATGGTTTTGTTTTATTGGAGCCATGATACTTTGGGGGAAAAGTGGTAACAAACAGCAGTTGATTCTTATTTGCTATGAATAACATCCCTCAATTTTATTTCTGTTATTGCTTTTGTTTGTTTTATTTTTCATGCAAACATTTTTGGCTTGTTCAGCCTCAAGAAGGGGATGTTATCTATGTAGACCGTTAACTTATTCTATGGATGTATTCGATGAAAGCAAGCCGGATTTCAAAACAAAGTACAGGTAGACCTCAAGTTACAATGGCATTTGGGACCAGAATTTCCATGGCTAAATAATGTAGTCATAAAGCATGATGTCATGTGACTGAATCACTAAATAACAGCAATCTCTGCAGTCCCATTGCTGTCATTAAGCAGGCCATCAAATGAGCACTTCTTCACAATTTACTGCCAGCTTCCAACAACCAAAGTCAGTAGGGAAGCTGGCAAATAGTTGCAAGTCCCAGGTGGGAGGCAGGTAAGTGGCTGGGAGGCAGGTAAGTGGCAAGCAGATTGGGAGGCAGGTAAGTGGCTTCTTGAGTGAGTGAGTGAGTGAGTGAGTGAGTGAGTGAGTGAGTGAGTGAGTGAGTGAGTGATAGAGGTGGTACAGCACAGCAGGATTTGAGGTGGCTGCTGCCGGGTGGGATGTTTGACTGAGCAGGGAGGGTGTGGCATAAACATGGCAAGGCTCAGGTAGGATGCATGAGGGTGTGTGGGTAGCTGGTTGGTGTGAGCACAGAGGGGCTTGGGGAGGATGCGTGAGTGGGGGAGAGTTACCTGAGCAACTTGAAACTTTGTCTGCTGCTTCCCCATTGATTTTGCTTGTGGAAAGACAGCATAGAAAGTAGCAAATCACAATCACATGACCATGGAATGCTGCAACCATCTAAAATGCAAGCCAGTTGCCAAATGCCCAGGTCATGATTGCATGCCTATGAGGAATTTTTCTATAACAAATATATGATTTCCATGCCATCTTTTAAAAAGAAAAGAATGAAAAAGCGTTAAATTTGTTATGTTCTTACCTTTTAAAGAAAATTGCATGCAGACTGATCCAGTTTCTGGCAGGAATGCTTTTGTCCATATTTGACTAAAAACAATTGTGCAATAAGCACTAGGGCCAAATTCAAATACATAGTTAATCCATTCATATATTCTCATGGCTAAAAACAGCTTGATTGTCACTGGGTATTTTTATCAGGTTTTGCGCTGTTCTGAATAATCACTATCCTTCATTTTCACACCAGACACATACGGTGAGAGATTTTTTTTTATCAAAGCAGCACAACTTTCATCTCTTGTTCAAACATATTTTTTGAGGCATGTAGTCAGCAGATGTCATGCCTTGTTTTGCCTATTAAAAAATAAATAAAATGATGAGTGACTGGAGCCCATTGTTTGTCTACGTATAAGGGGTGGGAGGTGAGAGAGAAGGTAGAAAGAATATATATTGGGGGTGACAGAAAAACTTTTGAGGTTTGAGAGTAGAGATTTCAGAGAAAATTGTCCTGGAAATTGTCCTGTGTTGTATGCACATTTAAATATTTATTATGGTTTCTGTGTGAATTGGCTGTTTGCATATTTGTTATAAATATGCTGTTTTCATGTGCATTTTGATTTTGTAAATATGTATATGTATAGCATCTATGCATTTTCCCTGACTTTTCCCCCATAAATCTATGGAAATATAGTAGAGAGTTAAGTCTCTGGGCTACAATCTAGGAGACAGTGAGTTCACATTAGATAGAAAGCCAGCTGGGTGACTTTGGACCAGTCACCCTCTCTCAGCCCTAGTAAGGGTACAGTGGCAACCCATTTTGGAAATACTGATAGAAGAGAATATTTGTAGCTCAAGGTTGAGTTACAGGTCCCTGGTGCTCTCTAAGCTTGGTTGTTTTCTTGCAGACATTTCATTACCAAACTGGGTAACACCATAAACACTAGTAATGATGAAGTTGCCTAGTTTGGTAATGAAACATCTGCAAGAAAACAACCATACTCAAAGTGCACTGAGATCACATTTCTGAAATCTTGTCAAGAAATCTGTAGGGACTTGTTAAGGCAGTCAACAGGAGTCAACACTGATTTGAAGGCACACAAAGACACACACAGAGAGAGAGAGAGAGAGAGAGAGACAGAGAGACAGAGAGAGACAGAGAGAGACAGAGAGACAGAGAGACAGAGAGAGAGGGAGAGAGAGGGGGGAATATATATTTTAGCTTATGCATGTTTGCATAATGGACATTTTGTTGTATTTGTAGAAATAAATATAGTATATGATTTGCATCTCTCTTCTATTTTCTATTCAAGTGTGAGTTTCAGAGAGATAGAGGGGAGAACAATTAGGGACTTAAAGTTTATTTGAAACTCAGGAGCCATTGTCCCATCACTGGATGATGGTTTTACTCTGACATGAGGTCATAAATAGGAAAATGAATTCTTTCAGGTGAGTTCTAATCAAGCCCTTATAAGGCAATAAAATATCTGAAGAATTAACATTTTTACTGTAGGAATGGATTTATAATTAATTATGTACACATTCTACCTTGTTTCCATTTTATATTTGCTTTGCTTATGGATGATAATGTCACTGAGATTTGTGTTCCTTCTTTCAGAATATAATTAGTTCCAAATTAGTTTGTCAAGTGTACAACCTAAAAAAGGTAACCATCCATCCTTTCAATAAGATATAGAACATATAATTAAGTACCAATGCAAAACAGACACAAAAATATTGTCATCAGCAATGCTGTATGTCTTTTTTTCCTTATGAAACCATTAATGTAGGTTGAATACAAACAATTCCTTTAGCTCTCTATATTGCTTCCCAAAATACAATATTTCATATCAATGATACTCTAGTAATTACTGCACAGGGAAAGATTTCTATAAAATACACTGTTGGAATGCATAGCTCTTAATGTTGTGCCATAATATGCCTTACAGTTATAAAATCTATAGAGGGATTTTACACATACAATAGGCCAAAATAACACAGTCAAAACTATCACAATTTTACATTTATGAGTAATCCATTGGATATTAATAGCCATCATACATTGCCCTTGACACCTTTGGGTGTTCATTTTTATCAGCAATTATTTGATAAAAAAAACAATCTCTCGAGGTATTTTTTTTCTTGGCAAATGCTGAATCTGAACTTATAAAGTATTCTGAATTTGGAGTTTGGTCTACCTGAAGATTCAAAGGTGGGGCACTGGTAATTTTTTCAAATGTTTAGGATTTATACACTAAGAACTTAAAGTCAATTCAGCAGCAGCTCTCATTAACCTGATGTAAAAACATAGTCTACTGCCTTACATGAAGTCAGGTTACTGGTTTGTCTGCCACAGTAGCGGCCAAACCAATTGGCTGTAGCTCTCCAGAATTTCAAACTATGATATTTCTTAAGCCTATTTGGAGGGGCCATACTTGGAATCCCACAAGCTAAGACTGCATTCCGCTACTGAACAATGACATCACCTTAATCTAAGGGAGTGCAGCTATTCAATGAATGATACATATCATGTCAGAAATGAATGGAGCAACTTTTATGTAATCCAATTTAAAATAAAATTAGATTAAATGAAATTAAATGTGATTATTAAATATGTTTAATCACTTCCCCATATTAAGCATTAAAGTTGAGTTTGGTCCAAATAATTTTGAAGCTATATATATAAAATGTTTATATGTACAGTAGATGCTTTGTTATACATGCACACCCCACTCAGATATATGCCAGAAGTCAATTTAGGTACCATTTGATTCCTATCTGACCTGGGCTGTATATAATATAACCAATAGCACTGCTGTCTTTTAGGGAAAAGAAAGTGTGGGAAAGTTTGCCTAAATGAATCAAGATTATGCTGCAAGTACTGGCAGAAGTTCAAGCTCTGAAAGGATCAGAGTTGCTTCATCTCAGAGTTGCAATTCTAGAGAACAAACTGCTTTAATGCTAACCTTACAGATAAGAGACTATCCTGTTCTCTTGGACATCAGATAAAAAGTAAAAGACTTGTTCAAAAAATGTAAATAGAATGTGCCAGGATGTGTGAAGAAATAGATTTCATGACAGCAGAAGTAAAATATCACTGAACTGCTAAACCCAGAGGATTTGATCTAAGACTAAAAGCCAAACCAAAATTGGATCCCATTCAAATGCCAAAAGGCCCTTGGTGACCCATGTCTTCAGTTTTTCACTAAAAAGAACAGAACATGTATTTCCTTGTTTGTTTGCTACCATCCCTTTTTTAAGAAAAAAAAATACTTTCAAGCAGATTACAAATTATTTCACTCTGAATGAGAGCTCTCAGAATATGAAAAAAGAATGTGTTGATCTGAAGGAAATGAATCTTCTCTAAGTACCCAGAAAAAATGCTGAGTAGGATGAGCCTTTTTATTATACTGCAAAATCTCCTAAACATGGCTGGCTTTTTGTAAAGAGAGAGCACTTTATCAGTTTAAACTTTAAGTACACATTAAATGTCATTTGTGCTGCTCCCGCTGAATTGATGTTTAACAAGAGAGAGCACTGGAAAAAAATAAAAACAAAAATAAATAATCATATATTTGCAGTGGCCTAGAGAAGCTCAATAATTTTACAGAATAGTTTTAAATGCAGCAAGAAAGAATGGTTGTTGGCTTAAAAAGCCAAGAGTCAAGAAAGAGCAGGCAGAATCCTTTTTAACAAATTATATTTAACAAATAGAGAATAAAAGTTCTTTGGAAAGGAATTACTTTATCAGAAAGGTAATTCTCTAAGAAGCTATAGAATTTAATACTGAACACTATTTTCAGCTACAAGAGATTCTTGCCTCCTACTGGTTTATTGTAAATTTCCATTAGGTATTTTGTGCTTTGTCATCAATATGAGATGATTTTGACAAACAGGTCTTGTCTCTTGATTCTTTGATAGTTTCATCCAGGTAGCCAATCTTGATAATAAAGGCAAATCCAGTTGAAGTTTGAAGACAACTCCAGTTTTATGTTTTGCAGTAATTTCTACTGTTGAACTTATCTCCCAAACCTCCTGTGCAAAGGTTTGAAAAGTACTTGCTAAGTTGATGAAAGAAAAACAGTGTCAAAGACAGTAACAAAAGACAGTGGGGCAGGTTAAAGACTTGTTAGGCAACTTTATCCAACTCTAGCTGCAGGAGACAACTTGTAAAAATAATGGACTGTTGTTATTATGACTCTAACTGCGATTTGGTCTGCCATTTATTTTAGTCATTTTTAACATTTAAAAAATAACCTCATTGGCTAATGTGTCCTAGGAAGAGGATTGTAGCACTGAGATTATATACTCCAGCAGAAAATATAATAAATCAAAAGAAAGAAAATTTCAGTCAGGCTTATTGGGAAAAAATAGGAGATTTATTCAAGACGCTGTTCCCTTTCAAAGATTTCTTTAAAAATCAATATGAGATAATGCTTTAGTTGTGGAATCCACTTGTATGAAAATTCCATTTTTTTCCCCAGAAACAGGTCAATAAATGCAGATTATGAGCAGTCTCTGTATAACCTGTATTCCTCTGTGAAGGAATCAGCATGCAGAATGTGTCAAAACAGGCTTTTTCCCACCATGTCACCTTGCTGTTCCGCCAGTTTCTCAAGAGAGAGATAAGGAAGCTGCATAGAAAGAAAATGGAACTTGGGGAGGAGATGCAAGTCCTCTTTTCCATAGAGAAGACATCCCAATTGCCAAAAGAATATAGAAGGATATTTTAAACTAGTGTTGGAAATGGAAAAGTATGAGGTGACATTTTATTATGCAGGGTAGATTTGTAAGAAAGCTAAGAAATACTGGATACAAATTCATACAAAGATGAAAAGGATCTAAAGATTAATATTGCTAAAAAACCAAAACTCTTGTTATTGGAACTTACAAACTTACAAACAATGAATTAGAAAAGTCTCGTGGTAGACTGGTAACTTCAGCAACATTATTATATGCACAAGAATGGAATAATAACAATAGTCTCACAATTGAGGAATGGGTTGTGAAAATACTATAATTTGCAGGAATAGTGAAACCATTTTTTGAAAGACTGAAATCATATATGCATTTTTTGTTGAAACAAGAAAAAAAATGAATTAATGATTTATCAAGATTAAAAAAGATGCAGATAAAAGAAGAGTGTGAGAAGATTTGAAAAAGGTTTAAGAGGCAGGAGGGACAATAAGATTACAATTATTGAAAGAATGTTGGATTATTTCTTAAATGTAGTTTTTTTTCTTACACCTTTTTGTTTCTTTGATTCTTTTTTATTTCTTTTGATTTGTCTTTTATTATATGAAAATTTTTAATAAGTATAAATAAAAAATAAAATAAAACTTTCATAAATAGGAAATGATTGCTCCTCTATTGTATAAGTAGGTCATAGATAAGTTTCCACACATTTATACCCATGTAATGTCAGTTTAATCAGTTTTTTAATTGCATACACCAAAATAAAGGAATGGCCTTCCTTTTATATGTCTATCTTGGAATGCCAGGGAATGATTTCTTAAAATAGTGATTTTACCATGGGTACAGTTTTTTCTCCAATTTTCCAGCCCATTTTGAAAAGATGAATGTGCTACAATAAAATACAGTCTAACAATGTATAGATGCACATCATTTAACAAGTCAGCCACATCTCTCATAATCTCCAGCAGATCCTTAGGATTCCACCAGTCTTTCTCCTTTGGAGTAACAATGTAGAGATGTTCATGACTACTTCACTATTAAATGTAATAAAGAGTGTAAGTGTTATATCTTATCATACCAGCAGAGATAAAAGAAGGCTGCATTACACAAGGAAATGTTCCTTTGTGGTTAGTTGATCCTGAAATTTACCATGTGTGATTACAGAAGCTCTTACACAGCATTGGCTTAAGAGGTAACCATAAAGAAATATTGTTTGTACACATGCTGGGTAGTGTACCACTTTAAAGGCAAAAATGTGCTTCAGGGTAGAGGAAAGTGTGAACATGGGATTTGTTTGCAATTTCTTAAACCAAATATGTCTTTTCTAAGATTGTAGAGCTGTTGCAGCAACTCAGACCCCTTAGTTCAATGATTGAGCTGCACTAGGATACTTTCGTGATAAGCCAAGTTTATACAAGAATTAAAATGAAACTGGCTGCTGGTAAGTAATATAAAAAATGGCAGCTTTTATACTGATCACCAGAGCCCGTGGCCGATGGGGAGCAGCCAGTATGAAAAGGTGTATATGCTTTAGAAAATACTATAAATAATATGGTCAATTTTAGAATGAGTTCAACAGTGGAGATGACAGAGAAAAATGATAACTATGAAAAATGTTCACGCCGACACCAGTTTTTGCATTCCTACGCAAATAATAGGACTAGGGTTAGGGTTAAGACTAGGGTTATGATTAGAGTAGAGGAACAAAATTGCTTGATTGTGAATGAAAACTTTGTAACAGTAGATACATCAGAAATCCAATAGCATGAATCATTCCTGGATAGAAACATTTTAGAAAGGGTAAGGCAATTGGAAAGATGCTGTTTTTTTATATCAAAAACAGAATGTAAAATCTAATACATTCCTCCCAGAATCTCTATGGATGCCAGCATCAGACTGAATATCTAAATTTGATTTATGATATTACCCAAGCTCTAGCACACAATAAACAGAGCAAACATAAATCAATACACTTACTTTGATGTTTGATTACAAAATCATAAATCAGTTCTCACATTTTTATCAGAGTTGCAAGGGGTCACACAATAGTAAGAATTAGTATACAGAAAGTTATAGTACTCAATTTTCCAGCAAGCTCTCCACAGTCAGGTTCAAGAAAGGAGATGCCTGCAGCTGTCAGGGTCCAATCCAGAGATCAATGAATTTGTAAAACACGTGGCTCCAAGGTAAGCTTTGTTTTAGCAGTGAATTGGCCTTTGCAAGCAGCCATAAACAGTCAAGTACATTGCATCCCCCATACCAAGTAGTTGAAGCTAAGCAGCTTTCACTTTGCTAGAATTCAGAATACAGAATTCAGTTTTGTAGCGCTTCAGTTTTCATGAGGCAGCTTCCTCTGCCAATAGCATCTTTTGGAAAGTTAAGGATCCTTGCTGTACAGACAGTGTTCTCTGTATAAACAATGGTAGTAACCAACTTTTGTTTTTATTAGTGCAAGTACAGGGATTTGTGGTTTATCACCTAAGCACTCTTTGGAAAACAATGACATGACTGTCTGGGCTCTGCTGGCATTCCATAAGGCCTTGAAAACTTAGTTATCTGCCCGAGCCTGGAAACCTGGGTGTGTGACAGAAGCCATCTCTTGACTAGGCTCATAGTTGTTTGTTGATGCTTGTCTGATATTTGTTTTATTCTTGATAGTGTGTTTTATCTATTTTATTGTATCCTGTTTAGAGATACTTATGTAAAATGGGCAGCTGTATAAGATGAATGAATGAATGAATGAATGAATGAATGAATGAATGAATGAATGAATGAATGAATGAATGAACGAATGAATGAACGAATGAATGAACAAATGAACGAACTGGTTTCAGCCGTGTCCAAGAAGCTATAAAAGTTAAGAAATCTTCCAATGGGAATGGGGAGTTTTTCCTAATGAGGAGAATTAAAAGGAGCATATGCTCTGAAAAAAAATGTCCCAAGGAACAATAAGGAATGCAGAACAAGAATATCAAGAACGTATGAAGACAGAAAATTTAGGAAATCAGAGGAAACAATAAGATAAGAAGTTTTTGTTACTGGCAAAGAAGTAAAAACTGTGCTTAACATTAATACAAAAAATGCAGAAAAATTACACTCAAAGGGCCTTCTACGCAAAATATATAACTTGTCTCACAAATTAGGTTCAGTGTTAAAGCAACAGAACAGAGGAAATGTACACCAATTTTTAAAAAAGAAATTCTAAGCAGACCTTGGAAATTATAAGTTGATCATCTTAGTATTGGTTCTGGGCCAAATTTAAAAATGGTAATAAAAAAAAACAATTAAGCACACAAAGAAATGAGCCTTGTGGACACAAATCAGTATCAATTCTGTTAAAGAAACTTTGATTAAGTAATTGAACTGTTAAGAAATAGAAAAAATAGGAATATAGGTAGTCCTCGACTTACAACAATTTATTCATTCATTTAGTGACATTTGAAGTTAACACTGAAAAAGTGGCTTATGGTCATTTTTCATTCTTATAGTCGTTGCAGCATCTCCATGGTCATGTGATTTACATTTGGATGTTTGACAACTGGTTCATATTTATAACGGTCACAGAGTCCCAAGGTCATGTGATCACCCTTTGTGAACTTCTGACAAGCAAAGTCAATGGGAAAGCCAGATTCATTTAACAACAGTGTTACTAATTTAACAACTGCAGTGATTCTTGCCACAAATGTGGGCAAAACTTACTTAACAAATTTCTCATTTAGCAACATAAATTTTGGACTCAGTTGTGGTCATAAGTTGAGGACTGCCTGTAATGAATGTCCTTCTCCGTGAAGAAAAGGAAGAAGTGGAGTTTATTTATTTATTCAACATCTATAGACACCCAACTCAATCAAGTGCCTCTGGACAGCTTACAATTCTAAAATTCTAAAACAATTAAAACAAGTTTCTCAAGGATCTGTATTGAGATTATTACCATTTACCTTGTTAATAAATGATATTGATTTGGAGATATAATAAGATGGAGAGAATATGTTATTAACACCCTACTAGCCAAGAAGACCCTTTATTGAATTTTCATCTTTACATCTCTGCTAGGATATAGATATTCCCTCGGGTAAAAGAGTTCTACCCTCCGTGGCTAGTAGAGATATCCAGTTTTCAAATCCAAGCAAACAACAGTATTTCATGTGGGCATCCTCACTTAGCGATGGCTGCTACTAAAAGCACCCAACCATCAGACTCTTTAATCATCATGCTATCAATCAAGTTGCCAATGCATCATTGTAAGTATCAGAAATAATTTGCTAATTATCAATTCACTTAGTCAGTGAATAAAAATCAACTGATAGGACAAAATCTAAAATAACTGGAGATCCCTATACCAGTCCCAAATCAAGACCATGCATTAATTGCTGTGATAGTTGCCACGTTGGCAGCCTTTTCACAACTGCAATTTTTTCCTCTTTCCATAAGAAGCAAACATCCCCCATAAGTAAATTACTTTCTCAGCAACCAAACACATGTAGGTTAATAACAAGTGAAGTTTAGACTGGGCACCTCCCATTCTGATTTCAGCAATGAACAACGCAGTTAACTTTGTGACATGCTAGGGAATCCAGTCAAGGAACCAGCTGCCAAATGTGAAATCTATTGCTTCCAATACAATAAGCATTTGATATAAAATTATCAATTGAGTTTCAGCTGTTAGTTCTTATTGAGGGATAGAATGAAAGAGGCTTAATTCCCTAATTCAAAAGGGATTATAAAATTAATTATGGGAGAAATTCACCAGAGTTTCATTGGATAGATGGATGGCTTTATGAATGTGATTAATAAATGAATAAAATAAATTGATTCATCAGTGGAACTTGGAAACTATGTTCAACATCAAACCAGATGTGCTAAGCTACCAATGGAAAATGTGAGGCATTGTGGCAGACTACTTGGGTGGTGGAGACAGACACCACTATTTTATTATTTTCCTATCCCCTCTCCTCCTTATCTAGCAGATGAGAATAGTGCATTTCAGCTAGTCATCCAAAAAACATTGACACATTGCATTGACACATATAAGATCTGCTCTGGCTTATCAGTGAATGAGGTGGTACCAGCTCCCAAGAACTCAGAGATTAGGACAACCAGAAATTGAGGATCCATAAGTAGCTTTGATATTCTAGAGAGAGGCAGAGATAGCAAGGACCCATTAACAGTTAAAAGAGATAGTAAATGAAATCTCAGCTTTCATTTTGGGAAAGAGATAAGCTTAAGAACAAGAATCAGAACAACTCTGCCTTGATTCTGCATGATATAAGGAAAGACCAAAGGAGGCTTGGAAAGCATTCAAGATTCAGTAATAGCCTTGTGGTGACTGATTCCTGACTTGACCTACTTTGGAGGGCTGACAGACACTTACTTATTCTTGTTGCCCTACAGACCCAGACTATCCTTGAAATACAACTACAGGCCATAGGACTTTCTGATGTCACAGGTAACTTCATTAAATCTTTGGTCACAAACACACTCTGCCTGCTCAGACTGTTTGGCATTGTATTATTGCTGAGACTGTTAATGGCTGGTTCTTATATTCAATACACATCACAGAACATGAGGAACGTATACAGTTCACCACTGTATAAAATAAGATCCCTGCAGCTTGATTCATTACATGTTCTAATTGACTTTGAAACAAAATGGTTACAACGTTCATGTTCATTTGGGCCACCTTTGATTTCCCAAAGTATGCAATGCAATGGTATGTGGAAATGACCTTGGGAGACAGGGCAATGAGAGACAGCCAGGGGAATAGTCAGATAAAAGGCAGCTTAACCTGCAGCAGGAACAGAGGCTCAGAAGAGACCATTTCTAGTTTTTTGCACTGTAAGAGAGATGGGGAGAGGATTTATTTTCAGATTTGCAAGACTTATGTAATTCTTACAAGGTAGACAAGAAAGGAAGCATGATCATATAAGCTATTTCTATTTTACTGTAAGTTTACATTAACAGAATCCAGGAACTTCCTCCCCCTCACACCTGTCGCCTGGCTCTCGTCTTATTGTCCTATCTCCTAAGGTCATTCCCATATACCATTACAATATAAGATTCATAACCTACAAGGCCTCATATACCCCACAACACTCTGCAGCAAGTGACAACTATTTATCTTGAGTGAGCTCATTTTGTTTGTTTGCTTGGTGTTTCTATATATAACATGCCAACTCTGAGCAATTAAAACAACTTAAAAGCACCAATAGATAAGAAATAGCAGCAATCACTGAAGGTATACAGTAAAAGGCATAGAAGGAAACTAGAAGCAAACAATAAATTAACAAGACCTCGCAGGCCCAACTAATCACCCGTACCTCATGCTATGCTGCTCAATTCTACAATTCCACAATCAGTATTAATATTGGAGCCAAGATTTTTACATTTCTATCCAAAGTTCAGTGAGAACTTTCTGAATGACTTTATCTGTTCCTTCTCCTCCCCCATCATTCATTGTTAACAAGAAAGATATATAGTTCAAGATTAGTAATTCCTGGATTCTGTAATCATTAGGAACCACTATCCTCTTCCCATAATTTCTGGTTTTTGGAATGGCTACACAAAAAACATTTTGTGTTTGAGTATGAACTTCCTCTTTCAAAATTACTCTTGGTAATTTCTTTTCATCACTTTTTCCTACTAGGGACTATCTTAGGAAATCTTCAAAATGTGTTCTTATTATCTAGAATAATGATAAGTATCCTCATATGGGCCTTCTATTGAAAATCCAAAATAGCAAAGAAATAAACAATTCTACTGGCCAAATACGTATGAGATAAAGTATTTTAAAAGAAACAGAAAAGTCTGTAGCATTGACTTCTTTTCACTCTCCTATCTGAAAGAGTACACTTTAACTTTTTTCCTGAATGTTCTCCATTATTTGTTTATAGTGTCTAGTAATCCTCTGGAACAAAGTTAGATTCGGGAGAATGCAAGATGGTATCTAAGCTACCAGTACGACTTGGCCCGGTATAACACTAGAAGACTTTAGATGTTGTAGGAGAGAGAAGTTGCTCTGCTGATGATGGTAAGTCCCATATCTGAAAAACTTACTCTTCTATGGAGAAATCCACTGAAATAGTCATATCAGTATCCTTCCATGAAAACATTCAAGAATTCATGTGCACTTGAGTAGAAATCTAAATATTGGTATTAAATAAGCCATATCTAAACTTTCAGAGAATTAAGGGAACTATGGTGCTTAGTACTGTTCCCCTTGACATTACTTTTTTTTTTACTCTGTTTATTATAGCACTGTTCAAATCCTAAACGGTTATGACGGCAATTTCACACTCCCTCAGAGGCTGATTTTTCTGGTTGGCCGAGAGTGAAGGGCAAACTGTTTCTAATTCAGGCATTTTTAAACAGTGGTGTTAAGCTTTCTCAAAACAAGAAAACTATGGCAGTTTTAACGCATATGACTACCAATCTGAACTGGAATATAAGTTCCTAAATATATCTGACTTAAATCTCACTGAATAGAACAGGTTCCTATTCTATTCTATGTATATAATGTTATATTCTAACAATTATGTATATAAACAGTTTTCATATTACTGTCAAATTATGTGTTTCTTAGATTTGCCACTGACCTTTTTCCTAAGGAGATCAAAGGAATCACTCTTCATTTTATCCAACATGCTTATAAGTAGATTGAACAGAGATACGGAGATTGTATGAGCTCATAAAACATCCAATGTTTTAATCCTATACCACACAGGTGTTATTGGCTCAAGTATGTGCCTTCTTGGATTATTTTATTTGTGCTTCCAACTAATATTTCCTTCAATAAAATGGCATTTCTCCCCTTTCACATTATAATTTTTTGCAGAGTAGAAAGGCTTAATGGGGAAGAAGGTTGAGGAAAATTTCTTGGTAAATGAAACTGGTAACAGGCAATCTGGAGTACAGTATTTAAATGTCACTCTTCCGAACATGAAGATTTAGAAAATATCCTTAATGTACTCCCTGTTCTCAGCCCTGCCACTTTGAAATGTTATGAACAAACTTATTCTGAAAAAGTTTCTGGTAACAGGCAATCTGGAGTACAGTATTTAAATGTCACTCTTCTGAACATGAAGATTTAGAAAATATCCTTAATGTACTCCCTGTTCTCAGCCCTGCCACTTTGAAATGTTATGAACAAACTTATTCTGAAAAAAGTTTCTTGAAAATGAAGTATATTTTGGACTGTAGACGTGCTTGGTAGTTAAATTTCACTATTTTTTGTCAGAATAATAATAATAATAATAATAATAATAATAATAATAATAATAATAATAATAATAATAATAATAATAATAATAATAATAATAATAATAATAATAATAATGTTGGAAGGGACCTTGGAGGTCATCTAGTCCAACCCCCTGCTCAGGCAAGAAACCCTATACCATTTCAGACAAATGGCTGTCCAGTCTCTTCTTAAAAACTTCCAGTGTTGGAGCATTCACCACTTCTGGAGGCAGGTTGTTCCACTGGTTAATTGTTCTAGCTGTCAGGAAGTTTCTCCTTAGTTCTAGGTTGCTTCTCTCTTTGATTAGTTTCCATCCGTTGCTTCTTGTCCTGCCTTCAGGCGCTTTGGAGAATAGCTTGACTCCCTCTTCTTTGTGGCAGCTCCTGAGATATTGGGACACTGCTATCATGTCCCCCCTCATCCTTTTCTTCATTAAACTAGACAATTCCAGCAACCGTTCCTTATATGTTTTAGCCTCCAGTCCCCTAATCATCTTTGTTGCTCTTCTCTGTACCCTTTCTAGAGTCTCAACATCTTTTTTACATCGTGGTGACCAAAACTGGATGCAGAATTCCAAGTGTGGCCTTATCAAGGCATTATAAAGTGGTATTAACACTTCACGTGATCTTGATTCTATCCCTTTGTTAATGCAGCCTAGAACTGTGCTGGCTTATATTTAAGTGATTGTCCACTAGGACTCTAAGATCCCTCTCACCGTTACTACTATTGAGGAAGTATCACCTATACTATACCTGTGCATTTGGTTTTTTTCTTGCCTAAATGTAGAACCTTACTTTTTTCACCACTGAATTTCATTTTGTTAGATAGTACCCAATGTTCAAGTCTTCAAGATCCTTCTGTATCTTAAGCCTATCTTCTGGAGCATTGGCTATTCCTGCCAGCTTGGTGTCATCTGGAAATTTGATGAGTTCCCCATCTATCCCCTCATCCAAATAATTGATGAAGATGTTGAAGAGTACTGAGCCTAAAACAGAGCCTAGGAGTATAACACTGCATACTTCCCTCAATGTAGATGCAGTTCCATTGAGGACTACACACTGAGTGTGGTTGGTCATCCAGTTACGAATACATCTGGTGGTGATGCTGTCTAACCCACATTTTTCTATCTTATCTAGTAGTAGGTTATGGTCTACTTTATCAAAAGCCTTACTGAAATCCAAGTAAATTATATCCACAGCATTCCTCTGGTCCACTAATTTTGTCACTTGGTCAAAGAATGCAATAAGATTTGTTTGGCATGATCTGTTTTTGACACACCCATGTTGGCTTTTGGTTATTACTTTGTTTTCTTCTAGGTGTTTGCTGATTCGTTGCTTGATTATCTTTTTCCAGAATCTTCTCAGATATTGAGGTCAGGATGATAGGTCTGTAGTTTCCTGGATCCTTTTTTTTCCTTTTTTTGAAAATGGGAACTACATCAGCTCTTTTCCAGTCCTCTGGAAGTTCTCCAGTGCTCCAGGATCTTTGAAAGATATAGTTCAGTGGTTCTGAGATCACGTCTGCCAGTTCCTTCAGAACCTTGGGGTATAATCCATCTGGTCCTGGTGATTTGAACTCGTCTAGGCTGGAAAGGTGCTCACTTACCATTTTCTTGCCTATTTTAACTTGTGTTTCTAATCTGTTTTTTATGGTACTGTTTTTTGATAGGTTGGACTGTTTTTTCTCTTTATGTAACGATAGATGCAAAACACGAGTTAAGTAGTTCTACTTTTTCCTTGTTGCTTGTCACCTTCTTGCCACTTTCACTCACTAATGGACCAATCATTTCTTTGACTTTTTTCTTGTTTTTTACATATTGAAACAAGCTTTTTTTATTTTTTATTTTTGTTGCAAGCCTTAGCTTTTGAGTCTTAGCTTTCCTCACTTCATCTTTGCATATCAGGCTATTTTCTGATATTCTGCCTTAATTATGTGCCCTCTTTCCACTTTTTATACTTGTCTTTTTTGTTTTTCAATTTATCAGAGAGTTCTTTATGCAGCCATGCTGGTTTCTTTTGACAACTGTTATTTTTATTCTTCATTGTATTGTGCTAGACTGGGCTTTTATAATCTCAGTTTTCAAAATTTCTTAAGCTTCTTGAATTGTTTCCCCCTTGAGGATTCTCATCCTTCCTGTTTGTTGAAATTAGCTCTCATAAAGTCCAAGACCCTAGTTTGACTATGTTCTATTGCTTGTGCTTGCATAATGTTGAATTCCAATATTGCATAATTACTCCCCCTCCCAAGGTTCCTGTAGCTTCAACACCTTCTATTATTTCATCTCTGTTAGTGAGAATTAAGTCCAATATGGCTGATCCCCTAGTTCCCTTTTCTACTTTTTGGGAGACAAAGTTGTCTGCTATGTTTGTCAGGAACCTTTTTGATCTTCCACTTTGTCTCCCAGTTGATGTCAGGGTAGATAAAGTCCCCCATTACTATTGTGATGTGTTTCCTACATACCTTAATTAACTGACTAGCAAAAAGTCCATCTATTTCCTCTGTTTTGTTGGATGGCCTACAGTATACACCTATGGCAATGTCAGTTTTTTCCCCTTTTATATTGACCCAAATGCATTCAAGACAGTTTTTATCATTGTTGTGCTCTATTTCTGTAGATATATAGTTATTTCTTATATATTCTTATATTTCTTATATCTACCTCCTCTTTTATTTGGTCTGTTCCTTTTAAATAATCTAAATCCCTCTAGCTGTACGTTCCAAGTTTCCATAATGGCAACAATATCATATCCACCCTCATTTACTTAAATTTCTAATTCACCCTGTTTATTGCTCATACTCTGTGCATTGGTATATAGACATTTGAGTCCTTTATGACTGTCCCTGGATTTATTTTCTACATAACCTGTGTGCTGCCTGAGTGCCCCTATTTCCTTACCACCTGTTTCATTAGCGCATTGGTAGGGCACTCACTATTAAAATTTATTGATACATGTGCATTCTTAATACATTTAATGCTATGCAATCAGATCTGATTGTGTAACTGCAAGTGATACTTTTAATTTTTAAAATGAAAATAACAGCTGTCTGGTATGGTACTGATCAGGACTAGCAAAGTAGCAGATGGGGAAGAATGTTACTTAGTTGTCCCCTCTAAAGTGCATTCTTATACAATGAAAATGAGACCATTGTAGGTTGGAAAAATTAAAATAATGCTTCTTGAATGTCATAGTCCTAATCCCAGTCTTTCCTCTTGCCTTTCTACAGCTGTTCTACTTTTCAGAATTAGACAAGTTAATTTCAATTATGCAATTAATTGCAATTATGCCATTGGGAAATGTTTGACCTCAATATTATTGACGTAATTATGTCTGGTCTTTAGTGTTAATAAATCCTGGCAAATTTACATATTTACATCCACCTGAAAGCTTATCCATACAACTGTATTTCTGCATATTAAGCAGTTATTGACTTTGATAAGGTGCTATGGTTAATAAGATGTGGAAAGTTCAGATCCCTTCCCTTAAAGATTGCCACCTAGAGAGACCTAGGCAGCTTGCCTTTTCCATGGTAGCCCCTGCCCTGTAAAACATGGTTCCCTCTGGCAGATGCACCTCTTAAACTTACAGAAGTCTGTTAATAGCTGGCTCTTCCCCCAAGCAAAAGGATAGGATAGAGTTGGAAAAGCATGCAGTGGACTGCATCAAAGGAAATTTGGTTGTGGTGCCAGGTTACTTTATTTTATTGTTTTTTGCTTTATGTTTTTATAATGATTTACTTTATATAACTATTGTGAGCAACCCAAATTTGTGGCTCCATAATGAGTGACCACACCAACCTTATAAATAAATCCAGTCACTTTTGCCTTGAATAGGAATGCTTGAAATTGTAATTTGGTAAAATGGAAAGCTACAGGTAAACATATGCTCTGTAGAACTACATTTCAGATCTCAAAGGTTCTTTTTCAAAAGGCAACTGGACTGTTTTTTTCCCTGAGGAAGAAGAAGACATTTTGTTTCTCAACCAAGAAGCTTCATCAGTTCTGGCAGGATGGTGCCCATCCATCACCCTCACCATCCTGCCAGAACCGATGAAGCTTCTTGAATGAGAAACTTCTTCTTCCTCAGGAAAAAAACAACAGTCCAGTTGTTTTTTGAAAAGGCACCTTTGAGACAACTATGACCTGGATGACTGAGAATCTCCACAGACTAGAGCAATTTAATTGGATTAACAAAGGGTTAATTCACTGAGTGTGAAGTAGTAGTTTTCGGATAAACTACTGTTTAAACCATATCATGAACAAGTGCTCTATCACTAGTTTAAAGTATAAAAGATAAATTAGAAAATGCCTAGTATCAAGCGTTATTGGAATATATCTCCCCTTTTCCCAATTTTGAAGCTGGAAATAGAGAGTTGAGACAATGTGTAAGAGAAGTAAACAGATACCAGGATTGCCTTTTTCTCTATATTGACTTTATGCTATCTAAATAAATTTTAAAATATTTTTAAAATGTAAAACATTAAAGGGGATAGGAAGCCTGGTACCTTTAGGAATATTGCACGTTGGCAACTCTGGATGATAAACTGTGAACATCAGCCATAGAGAAACATGTTATTGTATGAAGGACTCAAAGGAGATTGGCAGAAATGAAAATGCTGGATTAATCAAAACAAGGAGAAAATGTGTGTGCGTGTGTGTGTTTATGCTGGGGGAAGGGAAACATGTTACAGAAGTCCTTTGAGAAACTGTTCATTGAATTGTGAAATTAATCATTTACTATGATAAATTGTTTATCTGGCCTATTGGGTGGCAAAATCATTCATGCCTTTCAACACACTCTGTGCTGCCTCTTTGTGCAGCTGTAAGGTGGTTGCAAAGTAAAATTTATTTAAAAAAACATAAAAAGCAAGTATATGACTTTTTAAAGAGGAATATGCGGCAGAGGTCCCCTGACTCTCCTATAACTAAACCTTCCAAGGGAGGTCAAAACAGTAATGAAAGAACTACTTTGTTAAGCCAATCTATGGATTCTCAGTGGTCTGGTCCTCACTTATTGCTGCTTAATGTCAGGTCAGTCTGTACTAAGTCCTCTCTTACACGTGAGCTTATCATAATATATTACCAAAACCTGGCTGAGCTCAGAAGGGCTGTTGCTTTCCTAAAATAGGCCTGAGTTTAGGTTTGGTATTAGCAGTGTCACCAGGGCAGAAGGTTAGTAGCTACTTTCATTTGGAAAGCTCTGATGGCAGGCACAGGCACTGCACCACAGATAATTGCTTGTTACATCTTTTTTGTGAAATAGGGTACTAGGGAGTACTTGGGGTTGCTGAAATTATACTGGCCTCCATGCTGCGCAGCACTTCCTTGCCTGATCTGCTTTATCACATTGACTGGTTGGCAATTGAGTCCCCTATACTGATGTTTCTATGGAATTTCAGTCTCTTCTCTGAGGGGACTGAAGCAATTAAGAGTTTATGGGGCAAGAGCAATGGACCTGTCCCAGATTACTGGAACCTAGCACATATGGAGGGGGAGAGCTCATGTATTGAGTCTAGTTTTTGTCTCAGAGCAGGTGTACCGTAAAATTTGACCCTTTTTGTGGTTGGATCGTTCCCTGGTAGTGCTGGAACTTTCAAATGTTGCTCCTCGTTGCAGAGAAGTAGGTCCTATTATTTATGCTCAATGCATCTTTGTTTCCTGGGGGTTCGTGGAAAGGTTCTTGAATCTCATGTGGGCTGTTCAGTATTTGCTTCCTGAAATGAGGGAATGAGGGAACATTGGAAGCCTTGCATAGGATTGCTGAGCAACCTCCCTCTTTATGCTGATCCCATGAGTTGCTTGGATTTCCAAAGAGTTCTGGGATAGGAAGCCTCAGAAGATAAAGATGAAGACAAAGACTAACCAAACATGAGTATGAACTCATACACATATCAATGAAAGAGCATTGGAAACTTATTTAAATTATCCATAAGTCAGTAACTAAAAAAGGGTCTGTAATATTCCCACTGATCGGTGTCTTTTAAAAAGGCCTTTAAAATATTATCAGAATTATGCTAAGTTGACAATGTGATAGTTTGGTGCTTCAGTTGATTAAATGTGATAAATGTATCATTGATTCCTACCCCTGTCAATACTTTTTTTCTTATCCCCTCACTTTACCCGTTCTATGCTAGGAATTGAATTTGCTTTATCTACACTGAAATAAGAATACTCTATCAGACATGTCAAACTCATGACGTCATGTGACATCACAAGACGTATCATGACTTTTTCCCCATTGCAGGCAATGGGGTGAGCGCGGTTTCAGCATGACGCATCCGGCCCATGGGCCGGCAATTTGACATGCCTGCTCTATATCAAATAAAAAAATCTAGGGAGTGGCAATTCTAAAAAATATTTTTTTAAAAAATTAACTTAAATCTAATATTAAAACTTAAATTTTCAACAATCCTCCAGTTTCAAACATATGCTTGCTGGTTGTCAAGAAAGATACTGGCAGTGCATACACACTGGTCTCTATGGGTATCAAGCTGGAAATCTCATGTTTACTATGCCAAGAAACTTCTTTAAAACTGAATGTTAGGAGATTAAGAACTTTTCTTTTTTCCAATCAAATGACATACACAAACTGTGCTATCTTCTAGAAATGCCACAGCTTTCAGACTCAATTCAATGTAATCTGCTTCATTGTGCCTTAATGTGTTGTATGAATGCAACAAATTCAGTGACAAATATTTTCCTTATATTCTGCAGGAAATTATTTATCTATCAATGCAGATAAACTTATACTGAACATTATTTAAAATATATGAAGTATTGCTGGACTTGGAAGTTTATGGTAATCATCCCTTATCTGTTTATTCAGAACTTGGTTCCAACTAAGTATGCATAAGCATGAAGCTTGACATAGCTTCATTTTCAAAAAGATTGTTTGTATTCAAGATCTTTAAAAACTCAGATAGATATACTGTGTTTAGTTACATGAATATGGATTGACAACAGATTTGCCAGTATTTTATATGTTTCTCAAATGCAGGTCTTCATTGTTGATTCATAGCATGAAAAGCCAATCAGTTTAGCCTTTATTTACTTCTCTTTTAGCAGATTGTTACCTGTTTTTTGTTTTCTTAAATTCTGTGATACATTTCTAAATAAGGCATAAATTACAGCTTTTGTTATCTATTTGAGCTTTAATGATAGAGTAGATGTACAATCAGCTTTCTACCAAATATATTCCATTCGACAATATGAGAAAATGCATCTGTTCATTTTTTAAAAATAATCACAAAATGCTTTAGACTGATTAGATAATGGGCTCCATCCAGTCTTATCATTGCAAGCTTGAGACTTCAAGACTCAAGCTTGCAATGGTAAGACTGGATGGAGCCCATTATCTAATCAGTCTAAAGCATTTTGTGATTATTTAAAAAGATGAACTGATGCATGTTTAGGTTTACAAGGATCTTGTAAATTTAGAATACTTTGTAGGCAGAAACAATAGAAATCCATAAAGAGATGCTAATACTTTCAGCATGTGTAAAAACAGCTATTCCAAGCAAACTGCAGAACCCCACCACAGTTTTCAGCATCTCAGGCAGTAAAGAAATTATCTTGATAAGTAAGTAAGTAAGTAAGTAAGTAAGTAAGTAAGTAAGTAAGTAAGTAAGTAAGTAAGTAAATACATACATACATACTTACATACATAGATACATAGATACCTACACATACATAAAACAAATTAAGTAATACTTTAGGGAATCATTTTGTCCAGAATCAGCCTAAAAATTTCTGGATAAGCACTGACTTGTGGGAGTCAATGTTTTTCTTTAGTTATTTTACAAGTCATAAAAAGGCTCATTTAGTGTGTATCTCATATCCTATGGACATCATTAACATCCTTAGAAATGTTGCACTGTGAGATTGGTGGAATGATGAAGAAACATGAAATGACTCTTAAAGGAAGTGTAATGTTCTGTGAGAGATGTTAAGAAAAAGCATGCTTATGCCATGATAATTATAGGAGTTTAGCAGAGATAATTGCTATGCTGCCTTCAAGATTTGAGAAAGGATATATTTGTAAGTATCTTACCAATCTGTTAACAAATGAGAAGAAAAATTAGCAGTAGGATATTTAAGGAAATGCACATTGAAACTACCTATAGCAAATTAGGGTGATTATGCACTTTCAAAAGGCTGAACTCCAACCAAGTCTATTTATCATTACTAGGCCAATTCTGCATCTGACAAATAACATGCCATTTTGAGTAACTGCACAGGCTAGCAACGCTAGTTGTCAATGTCTTATCTTGATTTCTTCTAATTGATTTTTTCTTTTTAGCAGATTAAACAGACCTATATATGAGGAAGATAAATTTAGGAAACGACTTATGACTATATCTATGTAAAGTTTCAAAGGGGCACTTTGCTTTGTTTGACACCAAGAACCTTTTCAGACCTGACCAGTTTTGTTAACCAAGACAACCTTCCTCTATTCCCTCTCACTTACAAACACAAAGAGGCCATGTTGGTCTCTCATGTCACACTTTTATTGCATTGTCCAGCAGTCCAAAGGGCAGGAAATGGCAGGACTACAAAGTAAGATAAAGCAAGTATCATAATATAAAATACAATGTAAAGTAATAAGTAAAATAATTATATGTAATAATACAGTGATACTTATACTTTAGATTAAATTTGTTGATTGCTTGTGTGTAAGGGGCTTAACACATGCCAACACATGTACATGAAATGTTCTTCTGAATCCTGCATGCCAAACAAACTTCTAAAAAATAAATGTCAGAAGTTAACCTTTCCCCAAAGGTAGTCTATATCATTTTATTTATTATTATTATTTTATTTATTTATTCATTACCTAATTATATATCAAAATCATATTGTTACATTGGGTTCTAAGATTTTTTGGTGGGGGGGGGTTGCCTGCATATTCATTGAAGTTACTAAATTTTACAAACTTCCATTTGTGGTTTGCTTACAGTTTTTCTGGGTTCAGCTCAACTTAGTCTATAATATAAATCTGCTCTGCAAGCTTAAAAAACAATTGATTATTTTGGATCACTAACCACCAAGCAAATGTTTTCCTTTGCTTTTATATTAGTGTGGCTTGATAAGTTTATCTTTTATTACTTGATACATTTTTATTGTTTTATGTCTGGGTTTCTTTTATACTTTTTTTAAAAAATCAAAATGATATCTATATACTTAAGGATACTCCTACACTCCATTATTTTAATTAAACTTGGCTTAGTATATGGGATGATTTCTTGATAATAACTTCTGTTTTCAAAATAACTTTTCCAGTAATTTCTCATATTCTTTTTCTATTGAGCAACTAGTAAGAAGTTGCATTGCATTAATCGCTAGCCTTCAGTTTTTCAGTATTATAGACAAATAATACCTTTTACTCTAAACTCTATTTTGGCGTAATCTACCAGGAAAAAAAAGAAAATCAATTTTCTTATTAAGATTTAAATATCTATTTTTGCCCCAAAGAAATTACTCAGTAACAAAAGAGTAAGATTAGTAAACTTATTTTATTACAGTGCCTATAAAGCCCTGCATCTATTTCTCTGAAGTCTCTCCTACAGAGATTTCTGAAGAAGCAATGGCAGACTGAAGATGGCTCCGCTTTTAGTGGAGCAGATGACAGTGGCAGAAAGTGGAGCAGGTAAATGAATTGGTTCCGTGAACTCCTCTCTGGATTAAGGAGAGGTCTTGAGATTAGCCAGAGTGTTCCTTACCTGATGCTCCCTGTGATGAGACCATAAAAAAGCAATATCCAGTGGGTTTTATAGCTCTGAGAGCTGAGTGAGTGAGTGATGTTTGGACTAGAGCCCTCCAAAGGACTCTGGGTTCACCTACCTCCCCTCTTAATCTCCCTTACTTGAAATGGTTTGTAAATTGCTTTTTGAATATTAAGAACCCCCAGATGGACAAGTTTCATTACACAGGATGAATTTCTTTCAAAACTTTTTATTTGGAAAAAAAGCAGCAAAAGGATGACTAGAATGTCAATTTTAGAAAGCTTTAAGTGAACTAAGGAGCCAGATTGACTGGAAAAAAGATTTTGATATAAGAATACTTCCTGTAGTTTGTTTAAAATCTTATTTTTAAAGATATGATGTTTAACTATATAAAAAAAACTCTCCCTGGGAAAATGTTCTAGATCAGAAAAAAAAAGTTTATTTATCTAAAACATTTACATAGCCACTTATCTTATACCAAACTCTGGATGGTTCCCAATCAAGAACATCATAAGAGAAAACTTGAACACTAGTCTCTAAAGGCAATCAAGAAGAAATAAAAAATGTAATTAAAGGATTAAAGTATTTTAATTCTGGAACAATTCGAGGATATTTGGCAACAATATACCCAGAGTTTTCTCTTTAGCATCTCTGATACAGTAAAAATTGTCTTACAAGACAAGATACAAGAAGATATAACTGAAAATCAGGCTGTTTTAGATACAGATTTAAAATGGATAGGATACAAGAATGACATAATGCATATTCTTATGAAGGAATTCTGGAGATAAAGAAAGAAAAGAAATTAACCTTTCAGACATTACTTAAAAGGAATAAAGAATAACAGTTCGGAAAGTAAATCAAAGGTTACAAAGTTGGCTTATTTGATCAACGTTCCAATGTATATGATTCTCTTTTTTTGTATCAGCTTTCAATGGCTTTTTCTTGATTAGAATAATAAGGCTTTAAATATTTTTTTATACATGAGATATGGGGAGAAGAGAGTTTCTGTTGCATTTTCAGAGCAAGTATTAACATTCAAAGGAGATGAACAGCAGATGATAAGAAATTAATTTGTGGAATATCATTTGAAGGGATTAAAGATTAAATTTTTAGTATGTTGTTTGTGGTAGCTGCTAATGGAATTTTTCTTGATTAAGTTTGAATGATAAGGTTTGAAGGATTTATTTATAGATATAAATTAACTCTTATGTTTTCTCTATAGTAGTCAGTGAAAATCACAAATTTTAATGTGGATACAATCTAGAATCGAATCAGGCTGATTTTCAATTGATCCAAGTCAAATTTATCTACTAAATTTATCTACCAAATCTTTGAATTATGATTACTTGTAGCGAATGCACAATGTTACTTTTGTCATAATCTGTTTTTTGCAAACTTGGTCAAAAACAAACCTAGACAACATTCACCACACAAATTGATTTAATCCAGGCTTGAGTCTCACGATTCTAGATATAAACATACAGCTGCATTGATCAATTGTAAACTCCCTTGAGGCTAAACTCAAGTTTTACCCAAAACTTTAAATTTATTAGAAAACTTTGAGATTGCTCTTTGGCAGGTTGTATAGAATTCACAAATTTTAGATCACATAGTACCAAAATTAGCCTGTATAAGAACAAGTATATATTATCAATAAGCATTTTTAAGAGCATTTTTAAGAATTACAAGTTCACATTCAACACTTAGCTTAATGTGATTTATTTGATTGTGGCTTACTACTGTATATTATGTATACTTGGTCACTGTGATTTTTAAATCATAATTTATGGTTTAGTTGTTATATTTCAGTACCTGTGTGAATGTAATCAATTATGACTTACTCAACAAATGTTGGCTAAATCAACAAACTGTGTGCCAAGGGCATAGTGAAGTTTGCCGTATTGCATTGTAAATTACTGACAGTGCTGTCCGAGGCCATATGACTAATGGCGTCACCTTCTATCAATGTGAAAATTTGCATTTTTAACATTATTTTGAAGAACGGGTGGTATTGGTGCCCCCTAAGCTTTGGCAACCTACACCAATATCTATTCAGCTCTGATTATAGGACAACAAATTTAAGTTACCTAAATTAAATGCAAATTACCTAAGCAATTGCCTGTCCTACATGATGTTAATTTTAGCATCAAAACATTTTCACTTCCTCATATATTTTTTAAAGACCTCTAAGAGACTTTAAATATAAATTTACCTATAAAGTTTACCTATAAAGTTACCTATAAATATTTCTCTAATGCTGATTTTATTTATTTAAACTTTATATATGATCTGTTTGTTTTACTTTTTTTATTTACTTATGGTTGAGTTGTTTATGATGTACAACAGTTCTAGTTAAAGAATGTTGTTAATGGATGGTATGCAAATAATGTAACTAAAATAAACGACTGTAGTCCTGCAACTAATCAAGCTTTAGAATGTTATGAAAATTGAGAGACATTATACACACCCTACCAGACTTCTGACATTGGAGGTAATATGGAATTTGCTGAATTCAAAAATTAACAGGAAAGTTGAAACACAATACTAGTCCAGTCACTGGTGAAGCTGTTTTATCATTCCTTACTTTCAGTGAAAAGGGAAACAAAATAAATAAGGAAACATTGTCAAATGGAAATATTTGTCTTTCCCTTCTGACTGATTGAAGCAACTAAAGATAATGGTGTTCCTTTTCTTTTTTCCTATCCTTAGGGCAGTTCAGTTCAGTTCAGTTCAGTTCTTGAATTTGTCTTGCCCAGATAGCAATTTATATAGTCACTATCAGGATTTTCTTCTTGAAATTTAGTTATGAATAGAAATGAAGACTGCAATTCATTACTGAGATTGTCAAAAAGGCACTGCCTTATGATGCCCTTGATCAAGTTGAGGACCTTCAGTTACTTTCCAAGAAAAAGCAAATAGTTTCTATGAACATGTGCAAAATGACTTCAATTAATGATATGCATGCATACAAGATTAACATCATCAGTATGGGAGAGTTTGTTGTTTAATTGGCAGTTATATTTTTGGACTATGTTTCATAGTAGAAGTAAGTTTTATAATTGGTAACGCTAAAATTTAGAGAATCGTGTGAACTTCAATAATGTCAATCATCAATTTGCTTATAATAAATGAACCATAAGATATGTATAAAATGGGTTGCCAAAATCATTGCAGAAATTATGTGCCTTGCACAAACCAAAGCCAATTATTGGACATCAGTCCCACCATAAGTATGCAACGAGCAGACAGAAACTTCAGACAATTTTAAATTGTCACATTCCTTGCTTACAAAGTTAGCACTTAAATATTACTTGAAGTGAAAACTACAAATGAAAACAGTATGTGAAATCATAGGTATGTTTGAATTATAGATCAATAAGAAAGTCTACTGAGTGGTGTGTTGGCTACGCTACAATAATTTTCTAGAATTTCTGAAATGATCTGCATGTAATTCAAGCTGATGAGAATGCTAGATACACTGAATTTCCTAATGCATAACAGGATATAAAGTGGCCTAAAGAATCCTGAATAACATTAGACAACATCCAGGAACCTGGAGATGATTGTATTCTCAAAAGTGAAGAAGAGAAATGCAGTTTTGACAGATTTTTGGCTTGGAAAAGAAACAGCTGATTGCTTTAACTTTTTCTAAGTGGTACAAGAAGGCAGTTTCATGCAATGCCTTTCCAACAGAAAACAAAGGACTCATTGAAGCAATTAGCCTGGTCTTGCTAATTAAATGGTTATCAGGCAGTGTTTCCTGCTTTCCTAGAGCCAGTTGGCGGATTCACACATTGTAGTAAGACATCATGTAACTTGGCTGGTATCAAATTAGAATAAGATATATGCACCCAACCAGTATACTGTAGATACCAGTTGAAATGATTCACAAAATAAGTTTTCCTTCTATCCCCATTTTGGAGAATGATTTTTTTTCCTCCCCCCTCCCCTTCTCCCATGCAGAAATATATAGTGGAATGCCCATCCTATTTCTCTGAAACTGATTTTTTCCTTTTGTTGTTGCTTTCCTTTCTCACAGAAGGTGATGAAATCCCTAGTGATAATTCCAGTGACTTGATTATGTTGTTTTAAGACAATTAATACAAGCTAGGGGGCAAAAGGGTAGCCATCTTATATGTTTGGGGAAAATAATGTTGAATCAAGTTTTTTTTAAAAAAAACCTATGTAATTGTCTTTTATTTTATTTTTATTCAAAATTCTAATAATGATTCATTAAAAAGTAATTTAAAAACTCAAACTGTCTTATAAAAGCTTGAACATTAAAGAAGTAAAGAAAAAGTTCAGACTATGTTAGCTTTGCTATCAAATTTTTTAAAAGTCATATTCACAGCACTTCAGGAAAATATTCATATTTCACACTCACTTCTTTTGTGTGCTAGCTCTAAGAATTAAAAATATCACAATTGAGAAAGATGTTATGTGATTTTCACCAGACACATAATTCCCACTGGATTAATTAAAACTTACTCCGTGGTGAGTCTTACTGTGTTGAGCAACCACATTGCTATGAAAGCATGAAGTGACACTTGACAGATAAGACAGAGTAGCAGCTAAACAGAATTTAATACTAGCAATTCATTCAGATCTTTTATCACAGCTTCTCTCCAGGTAGCAATATTTTACTGTATTTTTTCTTTACTTGCTATACCAGAGTAGATTGTTTCTCTATAACAGGGGTCCCCAACCACCAGTCTGAGAACTGGCACCGGGCTGTGGCATGCCAGAAACCGGGCCACACAAACAAGTGAAGCCCCATCCATGGGATGCAGGCAGCATGCAAAACCATGCCCCCTCCTGTCCATGGAAAAACCTTTCTCCATGGAATGGTCCTTGGTGCCCAAAAGGTTGGGGGCCATTGCTCTATAACTCTCTTTGTTAAAACTCAGAAATTTTCCTACAGTGGAAAATTTCCAATGAAAATCTATACTTTCTAGTAACAGTAGCAAAAATTCAAAGAATACTTGCATACTGCTTTGACTGCATAGCATGCTGGAATGTATATTCTTTTGGTACTACACAATCTTTTAACACAGTGTTTGTCCAAATAAATGTCATCATTCTTCCTAGCACAGATTCAATGCCCCAAAATTAATATTTACTCTTTCCAATTTCAGTGCATCCAGAACATTCCTGTGAATAGATTTTTAATTTTCTACCCTTCAACCTAGGTGATTCCTGTTATTCCAAACTTCACACATCACTTCATTATGAGCTGAGGAGATTTTCCTGAAAGGCTCTTGGTCTTTTGCCCATTCATCACTTTTAGCAAGATGCCAAGCAAATTATTCCAGACAAATGCAAGTAAAGTTAAAGAGGCAGGTAATTTTCAAACAGGAAAGGCCACTTCTGCTGGCAGAACAATTAAACTAGAAGCACCATTGGAAAAAGATGGGTATCAAATCTTTTTTCACCCTTGTTCCAAATTGCCTTCCCTTTTAACTATAATTTATTTTTGAACTGTTAGCCACCCAGAGTCATTGACTGAGATGGGCAGCTATAGAAATTGAATGAATGAGCAGTTGCTTAGCACTTAGCCTGAATTATATCCCATAGAACTCATTACAATTTATTTCTAAATAATCATGTATACTACCTATGTATGTGGTCACTAGGAGTTGAAAACAATTTTATAGAATAATCAGTCATGTATACAGTTATGCTGTAAGTAGTTTTTCCTCTTGCACTTTCTAAATGGGTAGGAGAGAGCACCTACATAATTATTAGTTGGAAAATTTTACAACCCATCACATTACATCCCAGTTTGCTTGAGCATTTTTTAAATAAATACCTTCTTCAACCTAAGCACCGTTCAGATACATGGGACTTCAACTCCTAGAATTTGACTAATGCCTGTGTCCACACATCTCAATATTGCTGAGGAGAGAAAACATTCATTTCAAGAATACCCAGGTTACTAAAATAAGCCATATAGACTCTGTTGTCCATAGATAGGCTCCACTTTGGCTTATCCTGCCTTCTAACATTTATCCTTTAATCTAAAGGCAGCTTTTCCCCTTTAAAAGGGCTTGAGGAAATTGCTAGCAGTATTTGAGGTTTGACTTATTTTCATTCCCTAGTTGCATCCCCTTCCCCCTGCCTTCCCTTGTTATTGTGTTGCTTAAAGTCAAACCTGCTTTTAAATGACTCAGTAAGACTTAATGGCAGTAATAACCATAGGAAGGCTTTCTCAGTTCTCCTGTAAGTAATTATTGCCGATTACATTCTTTCTGCCTCAAGTGCTGTTTAGTGCTAATTATAGGATGTCAAGAACTGGCTTTTCACAGAGACAGACAAATCACAGCGAGCCTTCTCTCGGGAAGGGAAAATAAATTGCCAACAGTTTTTGTCACTTGCTATCAATTTCCCACTGGTACACTCCACAAATAAAGAGTTAGGCATTTCAGAATTTGTGAAACTTTGGCTTCTTCCTCATTAAAGTTTTATATGTAAAAGATTAGAATTATAACTTTTATAGTATTACCTCCTCAACACCATCACTTTTTAACAAAATGCATTGTCATTGATATTCAGTCCCTTTAAAAAATTGGCATAGTCATTGCTATTGAGAAGTGAAACCAAATTTTTCAACAAAATTGTTGCTGCCTTTCTATATTAAGTGAACTTTTCAAGGACATAAATACTGTTATACACTATGCTGTCGAAATTGCTTAACTGTAATAGCTCATTTTTATTATTGTTGTTTAACTTTGGAAGAGCCCTAAACTTCACAGTAACTCAAATGCAATAGACAGGCACAGAAGGATTGTCAGATGAAGTGGGAAAAATCCTCTGCTTCTAGCAATTCCACCCACTCCTCTCAGCTGTTTTTAGAGTGATAAATCAGTGGTAAAAATGACAAAAATGGGTGGATTGAAAAGGAAATTATGTTGGCTAGAACAATGAATGTCAGTCGTAGACACGGTGTTAGCACTCACTTATGAAGCTATATAAAGTTATAACATGGCATGGTTATATTCTTATGACTATGTCTAGCTTTCACTTTTCTTCACAGATGATGGGTTAAACCATTAAATTAATGCTTAAATTTCACACAGCATATTACCTAAACATAAATAGATGCTTTAATGAGTTTCAGTAAAGGATTGTTGAGAAATGGAATGTCATAATGAATCTTATGATGAAATGAGTACAATCCCAAAGGACAGCCATGTACCAAAGTTCTGCACAGCGTATTGTTCTTCAGAAGATGCTCTGAAGTACCTGCTAAGCAACTATGCCCAGTAGTCCAAAAAGTGCTTCTGAAATTTGGTGCAGTAACATTAGCCTATTTGTGCCCATTATAGATTGGAGGATGAGAGAACTGAACAAACAGTTTCAGCATTTTGCTTTCAACTGTTCAGTTTAACTCTGTCTGCCAAAGAGGCTTTGAAGAGGATGTTGAGCAAGCAAAAACCAAGGAGAATAGAGAAGTACTCGGGGACACATTTCTTTTTCTGCCTATTGCTTTTCTCTGTCTGTACGGTATAATAAAAGTTAAGAGTATAGCAGGTCAGAGAGTAAATAAACCTCTGTTTATTTCCTGGCAAAGTTGTATGTGGGTAATCTAAATCCTGCAGCAAAATCCAATGAAATCTTTAGAAGTGGCTCCCCCCCCCCAACAATAACAAAAGTAGGACATCTCTTTGGGGCATACTACAAAGTCTGCTGAATTAAATCAAAAAGCTCTTGTGGGATTCCGGTCAGCTTCTAACTAAGGCCTTCTCAGAGTGGATGGGTTATCATGTATTAGAAGGAATCTGGAGGTACACCTGGTATTTGTAGTTTATATTCCTTATTGGTTGAAAATAATGGCTATGTTCAGTACACCATTGCTCAAGTCAATCTGAGTACTGGAGTTGATACATTGACTCATGCAGTATAATCAGAAGGTCTTAAGTATTCATGATATAGGTAAAATAAGCACAATGCAAGCATGAAGCTGTGAACTCTGCTATCTTTTGTGTTATTTAATCTCTCTCCAGCTATTTACACATTGTAAGAAGGAGACATTTGTATTGATTGTGGAATAAATATGGAAGTTCTCATGTGATCTTGAACCCACTGCTGGAGCTCTCTATGTGTATAGATATACATAGTACAAAGTATTAAAGATATAGAGCAGGGCTAGAAGCCACCACTACCCATACCTATGGACCTTAAGGTGGCTGCTTTTCTGTCCTCATTAAATAATGTCCCTGGTCTGCATTTTTCTTTCAGTACTCTACCTCTTTGTTCATGTTTAGATTCCCTGTCCAAGACCACATCATGATTCCCAGAGCATCTCTGTTTTCTATGCTATCATTCCAAACCAAAACTGCTATGTGACAAGAATTCATCATAACACTGCAGTAAACATAATTTGCCATATTTATGGCTAATTGCTGTATGTTTTGGTTAATACAGCAATAGCACTTATATACTACTTCATAGTGCTTTATACCCATCTCTAAGCAGTTTACAGAGTCAGCATATTTCCCCCAACAATCTAGCTCCTCATTTTACCAACCTCAGAAGAATGGAAGGCTGAGTCAACCTTGAACTAGTCAGGATCGAACTCCAGGCTGTGGGCAGAGTCAGTCTACAATATTGCATTCTAACCACTGCACTACCACAGCTCTTATATCAATATATCTGATTTCATTTATCAATTTATCTTCCTTTTAAATAACTGAACCATATCTAGTTTTTAATTAGTATGAAGTAACCATATGGTATATTTTAATCAAAAATAATTAGAAAAATATTCAGAAAAGTACAAAAGAACATTGTAGCTCATTGTAGATACTGAACAATTCCTATTTTTGGCAAACTGAAATAATTGTTAATGGACTGAACTTAGCACCTGACAAAGACTACTTTAGCAGTGGGAAGCTAAAGAATATAGAGTTATAAAACTGTGTAAAATAGAATTCTTAATGGGTTTTAATATTTTTAATGCATACCACTATTACAAAAACTAAAATCAAAATAAGGCTTACTTGTTTTATTTTCAAATAAAAAATAAAATATTTTAAGAGCGCATTCCAATGCACATATCAATATATATTGAATTCATTGGGGCTTGCAGTCATACAAACAGTATAGCATTTATTATTTCAATGATTATTACTATTGTTTTTATATTACTTTATCAGTACCTAAAATGCACAGGTTTATCAATGATGAATGAGGAAAAAGATTTAAATAAATAAATATGACTTGAAAAGTCATATTTGACTTTACTGCCCTTCTTTTAATGTTCTGAACTTAACCTGAATTTTCTCTATCCTGGAGGTGAGATTCAGGACTGGGATCCAAAATTTCCCATAATCTGCTCATGACAAGCTCCTAATCTCTTCCCTTTTCATCTCCCTTGATGTAGAGTAAAAGAAGAAAAAAAATCAAGGTTTTATTTGTTGTACCCACAATTCTTAAAACTTGTTTCTACCTGTATAATCTGAAGTTTTTAAGTGGTGCTAAGCTACAGATTCTTTGCAGTTTAAATAGCAACTGATGGTTTTAACAGGAGGCACAAGACAGAATCTGCTGTTGCGATTGAAGATCTTCTTTCCTTTTTTTTTTCTTGCCACCTCAGAAACTTTCTTATTTGCCACTGTCAACTTTCTGAGAATCTCTTCTCCTAGGACAAATGAAATGATACTATAAATTATATATCATTCATCCTCCATGCTTCAATTGTAACAAAACAATATCTAATCTAGATCAAGACCATCAAAAATTGCATACATACTTATGTGTATTTTCTTTTTAGAAGAACACCATTGATGATGATGAAGAGACCATCTTAAAACCCAACATGTGTGAGTTTTTCTAAGAGAAGGAAAAGGAGATAAACATTGGAAGAAGTACTAGTTTCTTCCAGCCTATGCATAGAGACCCCAATGTGGGCTAGATATCACTTGGTTAGAGATAGCCATAACTGTTTAATTTTTCAGTCCCTTAATATATTGGCTAGTTTGTCTCATCTCCTTTCAATTCCCTCAGATTCTCCAACCTTGTGATCCTATGACAGTTTCACAGGCTATATCAGATATACACTGCACAATTACCAGCAGGCTTCATAGACAGTGATTCAAAGATGCAAAAACCTCATAAGCAAATTTATTGCAAGACCCTAGAAAAGCCATCATGAACAAATTCCAGATGCTGCCAGGCATAAAATGGAACCCCTATTTAAAATACATTCAAGTTTTAAGCTTTGTGCCTCTTTCTTCCATCAGCACAGTGCAATGGATTACAGTTATACAAATTATTTCTGCATGATAATGGAAAGCTCTCTTTTGAGCTTCCCAGAACTAGTTCTCATAGTTACATTTGTGAAATACGAAAATTCCTTAAAATTCTTTGTTTAAGTGCATTTGGTTCAGCCAGAAACAGAAAGGCAAGCTTTATGTCAGTTTCAATCTTTCCTATGTTGCAGGGCTTAAATTGTTTTCTGAAATCAAGCACATAAGGCCCAGATATTTTCCCACCCAGGCATTTTCTTGTAATTTTCTTTAAAATATGTGGGTGTTCTTGCCCTTTTTTTCCTGTTCTGCATATCATCACATAATTCTGGATGGGCTGCTCTTCAAGCGAATTATTGGACTAAATTATAGTGTTTTATCCTAGTAAAGCTTTCCAGAGCTTTGATGTTTTTAAATGTTCAACCATTTCTATTGTAACTTTCCTGTCAGTAGGAAAGTCATATTTCTTAAAAGACTGCTTCTTTTAATTATGTAGATGAGAGAATTAGGGGAAACAGTGTAAGTTACAATAGCTATTACAACGCACTGTATGTGGGATAACTTTGGAAGACTGCCTGAAAATTTCAACAGGTCCAGGCTTGAAAAGAACGTATAACTCCACTAATAAAGCAATTATGCAGGCTGCCAATTGAGTTTAGACACCCAATGCAAAGACATAGACATGTGTGCACATACTTTTTTGTGTATTTTATAACATTAAAGCAACTTCAAAGATGGTAAAAGTTAGCTTCACCCTCCATTAATCTTTGAAAACCTTAATTCCTCAGATTATTGTTTGAAAGAAGTTTTCTTTCCCATCCATATTGTCACTAATATGCAATTAACTATAGAATGGCTTGTATATTCAAACAATCTGTCATTGCATAAAACATGAATTTTATGTAATATAGATCTTGCACATTTAATATAGCAAATCATTATATGAAATGTAGGCCATCTCCCCTAGGTTTTTAAAACCTCATTCCTTGTCCTTGACAAACAATGCTTCTATTTTCTAAATTACTTTTCTCTTTCACATTCTCCCTCTTCCTTTTCTCTAAACTTTTTGCTACTCCTGTTACACAGCATTTGTGGCCAAAAATGTATGGGAGATTAACTGAGATTTGCCCAATGTGCCATTTCAATGGATCATAATTTTTATATTTTCTCAGTCATGTGTTAAAGTTCTTTATTAATGCTCCTTATCTAGAGTTAATCTTCTGGGATCTTGAAGGAGAAAGAAAGTGAGAGAGGGGTTAATCTCCATGTAGAATTGCTGAGAGTTTTCTAAGGATCTATTAAAGAAAAGAGAGAGTCATTTTCTTCAGAAACATATAGTCCATTACACCTAAGTAGGCATAGTAGGTACTTGGGAATCTTGGCAGGCCTTGGGAACATAATTCTGCTGAAAACAGAAGAGTCAGGGGAACTGAATTAGTAAATTAGAAGGGCTAATAGAGGGAGAGAGGAATCTGACAGTGAACTTCTAGAAACTTATTCAGACTTTGAGAAGTCCTAAGCATGTAAGAGAGATGAATTTGTGCATTCTGGCCCTTTTCCTTCATCTTTCATCTCATCTGACAAACAGGGCATTGTAAAAGAAATAAACCATACCATACCAAAAACCAACTCCACAGGACATCTAAAACTACTTTTAATTGTAATTGACTATAATAATAGAATCTTAGCAGTCTGATTGTGCTCCACCTCATCTCTCTTTTTATCCTTCAGTGAATAGGTTTGAGCCACCTATGAATGCTATATGTCTATTGTGGACTTAACATATGTTTTGCCCAAATAATGGACTTTGCATATATTCACCAAGGTCATCTTATTCTTGATTTAATCGGAGCACTATGCATGTGCATATACTTTAGTGTGACCTTTGTTGTCCCCAAGTTATTCCCTAATTGTCATGATGCCAGCAATTTGATCACTTAGTGTTTAGTGAAGTTATTTAATGAAATTTCCCTTTGCGGCCAAAGGACACATCATCACCACCACCACCATCTAGTTTTATAGTTCACCAGACACAGCTCTTTTAACAGTCTAATAATCTTCTGAATTCAAACTATTAACGATAGTGATTTCACCTGACTTCTGAAAATAAGACTTAACCCCTGATTTTACTTACCATGACTAGATTTGACCTTGACACTTTACTTACTTCAGATTTTCCATTACATATTTTTCTCTGAGAGTAAAACATCTACATAATGAAACACATATTAACTTCCTAAGCATAGAAAATTAAGAATTAGAAAAATAAAAGACTGGGGAACATGAGCCAAAGTTGTAAACTGTTTTAGTTATGGGGATTTGGCTTTTTAAGAACCTGGACCTCTGATGTCAAAAAGGTTTGGAAACATAGAATCTTGGAAGTTCAAAATCTTTGTCTATACTTTGCTCCATAAATCCAGCATTAGAGTTATATAAGGAGATGCACAAGTCTAATCTCAGAAGGTACAATAGTAAAGTAGACTGTAATACTCATCCAGTATAAATTTGTCAAAAACAATGGGTGCAGTAATAAATCCTCCAAATAAAGTGCTATTGTTTTTTCCTTCACTGAATTTAAGAGAATTAATTCTGTTTTTACAGAAATGAAAAAAAAAGTTATTCAGCTGGAAGTGAAAACAATAAATATCTTACATAGAAGTATGATATACTAAGCAGGTTTGTGCACTTTTATTTCACTCATTTGAGAAATAGCTATCTTTGACTACTTGATAGAGAAAAATTAACTCAATTTCCCATTCAAATTCCCATGCAATAGGAACAGATACTTCAGACATCCTTCACTTTCAAATATTCAATACCCAGACAAGCAAGAAGCAATCAGTCATGTTATAGAAGGGAAAAATAGCTTCATCTACTCATTGAACCTAGACTTGGTCTGCTACTTCTAGTTCTCCTAATTGAAATGTAGAATGGGAGACCGGGGATGCCAAACAAGGAGTACAAATGGCAGGAATGAAATGTTTTGCTATATGAGAAAATTAAATGCTAGATAAATGTAGTGTGGTACTACAAGTCCGGGAATAATTGCAGCAGTCAGGAAAAAGAAGACATATCAGGGGGAAGGAGATAAAATGGAAAGTTGAAAATGTGCTGTGACTCCAAGTGTTATACAAAAAAGAGTTATAGATTACAACTTAACTTTGAAGTGTGTGTTAAGAATTGCTTAGAAAGAACCCTATAATAAAAATGAGGATTGAAGGGATAAAGATCACTTTGAGAGTGATTGGTATATGCAACTTTTTATGGTGCCATTATGCAGGCTATTTGGAATTTCTTCATTATGTTGATGTTATTATGGATTTGCATTATATAGAAGCTAGGCCTGTACAGCTATCCAGCACGTTAACCAAATTCTAATTTAATGTTACATGTGGCTGTCTTTTGATGAAATGAAAAGTAATGGGTAACGGGGAATTTCTGTTAAAAATTAAAAGACAAACAACTGTTTATATCACTTTCCCATTCTATTTCAATGGATTGGCAAGTCTCTTCCATAGCGATGATTATTATACAGATTATAATATGAAAGAGGGTCTCTAAAACTAATTTATGAACTGTAGTATAGTTTGTATCAGTATTGGAAGCTACATTTGGGTGCCTTTCCACTTTAAAACCCTGTGCTTCAGTAACTCCAAAAAGAAAGTTTGACTTGTGGGAACATATAGTAAAGTATAAGAGAAGAGATTATCAAGGTAGGCACAACTGATTTTCTGCAGATTTATAGAAAATTGAAGGCACAAATGTTTAATAATATTCATTTAAATCAACTAGAAATATGTGTGTATGGCAATCGTGCTACTTGTAAGATTTTCTTGCCACTGGAGGTGTATGGGAGGAATGATGGCTAAGTGGGTCCTTCAGCTGTTCAACTCCATTGAGCCAATAATTTGATGTTTGGTCTAGAACCAGTTTGTGCTAGTGGTTAATGCATAAGACTAGAAAGTGGGAGATTGTGAGTTCAAGTCATTCCTTAGCTATGAAAGCCAACTGGATGACTTTGGATCAGGCACTCTCTCTCAGCCCATCCTACCCCACAAGGATATTGTTATGGAAAAATAGGAGGAGGAAGGTGTCTTAGATATGTTCGCCGCCTTGAGATATTTGTAAAAATAATAAATAGGGGATACAAATAAATAAATAAACTCAAATCAGTTATTTGTTCTGATTTTGCTTTTTGCTGTCAGTTTGCAATACTTGTTCCTTTCACAGTTTTCCTATTTGAAGAAAATGGGCAAATGAATGACTATGACAAGTACAACAGAATAGAGAATTCCAATGATGGAGGCAGTTTTACCATTTTTAAAATAAGTAAATATTGGTTGGGAGACCCTCACAAACTGTAAACTTAACAATCATCACACCTGCACTGCATATTATACTTGTGAGAATTATACAGAATTATAACTATCAATTCAAATACCACTTATTTGGCATTCTTGCAATTTATTCAGGCCAGCTAGATAACAACAATATTGATCATCTTCTACAGAAATGAAACTAACATATGCCAATTACCTAGTAGTATTTACTATTTAAATCTTCAATTTGAAAGATGTCCAATTAATAGGTGTTGGATAGAATCATAGAGTAATAGCAAGATGGAAATATGTTCATTCTGGATGGAACCAAATTACTTTTGGAGATTACCATTTTATTAGAAAAATAATACATTAAATAAACATTCATGGGATTGTTAGTTTGTTTATTATTTCAAATTAGATGCCACTGAACTCCCATCTACTTTGGAAAACATAATAAATAAAACCACAACTGTGCAATCAGATAAAAAGAGCAATCAACATATGGCAAATCTGGTCAATGCAACATATCATATACCCAAAAAGGACCCTCCACAATACCATCATACAGGGTTATCTTCCTATCTTCTTCCTAACCTCTTCCTATATCTATGGTATTTTTGTTTACATTTTGCATTTTGCTTCTGGTTCACTCTTAATTTCAAATTTAGTATTAGATACTTGTGTGCAACCATATATTTTATCTTGTAAGCCAACTAGAAAGATTACTGACTTGAAAAGTATGTAAATGTGTAATCAAATAATTTAAAAATCTTTTGAGAAATCGTTTTCCATTGTCTCATATTATAAAAAAGTTCTGCAGGGTGTTCTTAGTTCCAAGGATTTAAAAATCTAATTAGTGAGTTAGAATTTTATTTATTTAATAAGATTTATTTATTAGATTTATGTGCCGCCCATCTCTAGTCTAGTCTAGAGGCTAGATCTGTAAACTCTTATCTTCAGTCATCAAATACCCTTTCTTCTCTGTTTATCTCAAAGTTATCAAACTCTTGCTATAGATATGCATTTCCTTTGATTTCAAATACACCTACTGCATTGTTCCACTAATGTTCCACTCTGTTGAAGAAGTCAAAAGTTTGCAAAGGATTCCTATCTTATTTCTATCAAGAAATATTGCTAATGATAACATGAAACTGTTGAGCTGCTATTGAGCTGTAATTTCTTTAATATCATATTTTGCTTAACTGATATGTTTGGTGCATCTTGCAATTTCAGTAATAAGATATAGTGTGTATTGTCATATATTTGCATCCAGAGGCTGCAAAAAACATCAGGTTTTTAGATTTTTAGTTTCCTTATTGTTAAAAAAAAATAAACAAAAAATGTAGCACATAAAGCTGCTCTTTATGAACTAGACTAAAAGGCCTTTGGCAGATTCCAGAATTTATATACCAAATCTTGGCGCACTGGGTGCTGTTTGAAATATACTGAGTGACTTAAAGTGACAGATGTACTGAAAGATAGCACATACTTATTTTCTAATCATGGGGAAATGGCAAAGAGAAATACAGAGAATAAGAAGCTTATTGTAAGAGTCACTGCTTAGCTGGAGCAAGAGCTTCTGAGGTTTCTTAATCTATTAGGGGGATTGTTGTTCAGAGGCTATAAATCTGACAAGGCATGTAAAGGAATGTATTAACTCATAGATACTCTTTAAAATACTTTTTTATATATAGGGAGACCATTTAGGATTTATAGTATGTTTCATATTCACATTCATTTTGATAATTTATAGCCCCTTTGGAAAACTTAGTTATTGGGTTGTGTGTTGATATTTGGCAAAATGAAGGTTGATGGACCATGGGCAATTTCTGAAGTATTTACCTGTGATAGGTGCCAGCTTATACCTTTTTATTTTTATTTTTATTATTTAAAATGAATGCAAAGAGAGTGAGGCAAAAGGGGAAGATTTATTTTTGGCATTTAATCATCTTGGCTTCTAGTTCTTACTGCATCTTGATGCTATCCTAAGTGGAGGAGAGGAGTATAGTCATGCCAATGGAGCAGGATTTGCTTATCAGTTATTCCAGCTTTGAAATAGAGTGTTTCGTGTTTTTCTTTTGCATTTTCTGTGCTTTTGGAGAATTTTATAGTCTAGAGCCTAAGGCCAGTTTAAAACTCAGGAGATGCTGAACTGCTACTTTCTGAATCTCTGCAGTTTTGTGATATAAAAGTCACAATTGTTATCAGTTATTCTCTATTGGGGGGTGCATTGTAATAGGTTGTGACAGACTGTTTGAAAAAGATTTTCATTACCCAGTTTAAATTGGAAAACTCTGAATTCTTGTTATTCTAGGTCTTTCTGAGACTGTGTTCCAAAATGTTTTCTTGTGCCTCATTGTATCAGAAAAGACAGTACAGTAATAGCGTGATTAAAACAAAAAACAAAGTAAATACTCTTGAATTGTCCCAAAGATGCTTTTTGAAGAGGCAAGTGGACTTCCTTTGTTTTTTCTTGAAGACGTTTTGCTTTTCATCCAAGAAGCTTCTTCAGTTCTGAAGAACTGAACTCCAAAACTGAAGAAATTCTTGGATGAGAAATGATGTGTCTTCAAGGAAAAACAAAGAAAGTCCAGTTGCTTCTTGAAAAAGCACCTTTGGGACAACCATGACCTGGATGACTGAGCATCTCTATAGACATTTACCCTTGAATTGATTACATAAAATGTCATAAAAGAATAAAAAGAAAAGGAGAACACTAGATTCTTTGATTAATGATTAAGAGATCTATCTCAAATCAGAATTATCTTTGCAGCCAGCATCTTGGAGATGAAGAGAGCATGGAGACTATGAGGGAACCTCAATGTTCCTTTCACTTCATTTGGCTGCAGTCAAACCTGTAATGCTAAGCATTTGTGACCAATGTCTTGAGCGCTCCATTACTTAGCTGATCTGACACAGCTACTAGATTTTCTTTACAATGGAAAAGATAACAAATTACTTTTTTATGTTTCCATTCCACCCTAATAAACAGCTCCATGGCATTCAGGAAAGAGCATCAGCATTAACAACAAATATTCTCCACTACATAATATTTCTCAAATAAAATGCATGAAATTTGGCATACATGGATGCCAAATTTATTACCACTGCAAATTTCATTCTATTCACTCCCTAACTAAATGTATGAATACTTTTCAAAAAATCAATATTTTAGATCTGTGCAGTATGAAAACTAGTCATCCATTATATTATCCACTCTATTCTCCCAAAGCTTCTATTATTTTTCTAAAATAGCATTGAATGCACCAAAATTTATTTTAAAAATTATATATTTGATATTTAAATTTTACTTATCTTTAATTTTATTTGCAGTTTTTGTAAATGTAAAGATTCTATGCAGTGTACAAGAAAAAAAATTAAAAACATTATAAAACCATTAAACCACCCAACACATCTATTGTTATTATATTAATATGTATACATAAGTCCATTCTTACTTGATTTTTAATTTATATGATTGCATTAGTAATATGTAATTATGTAATTAGTAATTCATAGCAATTTCATATTTAGAATGTTACTGTTTCATTGAGGAAAGAGACCTACAGATTTTCCATAAAAGCCCAAATGAGATTACCATTTTTTAAATTGACTAGAAACAGACTAGAATTCACTACCATGCATATTACGCCATAACTTTATATTATTGACCCATTCCCATTAATTTTATTGTCTTACTTAGAATCAAGTGAAGTTTCTGGGTTGCTTTCAAGCTCAGTGCCACATAAAATACCTTGCAATAGTGCAACTTAGAGCATGGATAACTATGGCAAACTATCTCTATATTTATGAAGATAGGGTGACAACTGGTGTATGAGCCTAAGATGTTAAAAGATACTACAGATGTCATATCATTTATCTATTAATAATTGTGCCTAAGAACATCCAAAAAGATCACAAAATGTCCAACTGATGGGTGGCATTATAATCCTTCTGCAAGCCTGAACACCATTTGCGTAGACAATAAAACCATTCCGTCATAGTTTTCCATCATCTTTTTCCAGTCAAAGCAATGTATATGTGGGCATGTATTTGTACAATGAATTACATATTTGTCTAGTTCATAATCTGCCTACATCTTATAGCCAAGGGAACAGTTGGCCTTTCTTGGCCAACTGTTGGTTCTTCTTGTAATTCGTGCTATTCTTAATAACTCTCTTAATGCATAATTCCAAAGTATGTATCTTCTTTTCTTGTTTCATTTCACTATCCAGCTTCACAAGGATGTGAAAGACTATTGGAAATACTATACCACTGTTTTATCTACTTAGTTCTTCATTATTGCTGAAATGTACATGTAAAATTTCACACTAGATTCTGTAGGAAATATTGGCATTTTATCTCAAATCCTTAATGTCAAACTTCAAGCAAGTTACTACTATAGAATTCAATTTTCCAGGAAGTTAACAATAACTGATGCATCTCAGAATCTAGTTAGAAAATTTGCTTTAGTGCAGACAATTATGCAGACATACACACATAAACAAACATAGAGACAGAAGAAATTTGTCACTTTTTCTGTCTCTCTTATCTCAATAGTCAGACTTGGCACATTTTAGACAAGTGCAACCAAAGCCATGTTTTACTAAAATATCCTGACATAGGATCTCTGGTGTCAAGACTATTTTATAAGTCAATATATTGTTACATATATTCCATCAACTATAAAGTAGAAAAGAAAATACAAGAAAAACATACTCCATGGTATCATTACATCAATTAAAAATCATTGAATATAACAGACTAAAATAATACAACCTTCTATATTTAATGAAACACTGAAATATTGATCATATATTTATGTTAAGACAAGAATAAACCTATGGATTAAGTCACAGGTATATGTTCACTCTGACTGATATCTATTGGAAACCAAAGCTGAATCATGACTACACTAACTTTGGTTAGCTACTAGGAGCTGGTTTGAACAGAGATCCAAATGGTCATTTTAAGAAGGGTCAGAAAAACGGAAGTCTCTCTAAGAGGGCCTGGGCTGCTGCATGTCTCTCAAGCTGTTAAAGGATTTAACCAGAAATAAGTAATCTTTAGTCTAGATGTTGACAACACCCACAGCCTCTTCTCCCCAAAAATGTGGTGTATTTTTTGCTGTTTGGGAATAGAAAACACAGTGTAGTAGAATTCATGTACTTTAAAAAAAAAAAAAAAAAATTCATCCAGTGAGAGAGCCTCATTAGATTCTAGAAGTTAAGTTAAGGAAATTGGGAATTCCAAGTTTTTGAACTGGTTTTGTATTGCTGGAGAGGTAATATTGGATAATATGATTTTATATGATCTTGGTTTAATTTGTTATATAAAAAAATTACATGTGAGTGGATATGGTCACACAAATGCCACAATTACAGTATATATTTTTGTCCTGAAGTCTGAGTCAAATATATACATTTTGCCATTTTAATGATGTTGCCATAATTTGAATACCACCAGTACCACCTACTTTGTGTCTTCCTCTCTACCCCCAAAATGATGACCTTTGAAAAGGTAACTGTTGATTTTTTTAGAGGGAGAGAGGGAAAAAATTCTTGCTTGTCACTTTCATTTGTCTCACTATGGCTGAAATTTTTATGTGGCTTTATTCCACATGATTTGCCTGTTAGTTTTCTGAAAGATAATAATAACAATAGTAATATTTTCATCCTAATTTTTCTTAAAGCTACTGCCTTTGATTATGTGGATTTAAACTTTCAAATAAATGTACCCAAGCTATACAAGTAGAAAAATACCCAAAATATAATATGCAAAATTAACTTTACATCAAAAACTATATGTTATAACCACAGATAAAAGAATACATTTGCCATGTCTTTCATCCAGTTCTCCTGCTGCCCATGCTTCTTATAGAAATTTAAACTTTCCCAGCTCCTTACAGTTCCTATCCCATTGCTTTGGGGCTTTTCTCTTTTTCCTTACATACAAGAACAAGATCAATATAGCTGGACTTCTTTTACACTAAAATAGTAAGAATTGGGCATGAGCATCTCCACAGTGAAGGCCTGGATCCAAATGCAAACAAATTCTTAAAGAAAAAAAGAAAGATGCACTTTTCAACCAGCTGCTTTCAACAGGTTATATTTTCCCCTTTCAGTAACAGTAAAAAACATGTTACTGCTCCTGAAGAAAGAAATAACAGAAAAGCCCCAGAAGGCTTACAAATCACTAGGAAAAAAACCCCCAATGATTAGATAAAAACAATTTATGTTATTGATAGCTCCTTTGACCTGTAAAGAACTTTAAATGAAAGACAATTTCAATTACTCCACCTTTCATCACGTCTAGCTCATGCCTTTAAAAAGTAAAAAGAAAAATTGAAAGGGTGACTGTAAAATACAACACTGCAAGTGACGTTTAGAAACCACAAGTGCTGCTGGCTGGGTCAGAAATCATTAATCTTACTGAATGACAATCTTCCAAATCTTAACAATATACCTTTTCCCTAAGGAAGGAGGGGAAGCAAGACACAAGTGTGGTGGTTGAATGACCTTGACGTGTTGAGCGTCACTAGAGCAAGCTGCAATTTGGCCCTGCATGAATGCGCTGCTGGGATACGGGTGATGTTATTAAAACCAGACAATGGCCAGAGTATCTCACCAGAAGCAATTCTATTACAGCACAGCTTGGAGGATGAAGCTTGAGCAAAAAGAACTGAGACTGGCAGGGATTCAGAACTACTGGGGGAAGAACTGGAAACTCAGTCCAGTTACACTCAGAGTGTGATTAATAATTCTTTGTTTATTAGTTACATTTATATGCCACCTTTCCTCAATCAACTTAAGGCAACTTACATGGGATTCCCTTCCATGTTTATCCATACTGGTGTATTGGATGCAGTAACAGCTAATAGATGTGACCTATGATGATACCCCTTTTTAAAAAAAGCAAGCTGCTTCTGCCAAAATTTTCTTCTGTTTCCCTACAGTTTTAATCTATCTCACTATCTGTCTTTTTTATTTATATAAGTGTGTGTGTGTGTGTGTGTGTGTGTTCACATATAGTTCTATACAAGTTTTTTTTTTAAATAAAGGATAGAGGGGATGGAGAGAGAAGAGAGGAAGGAAGGGAGGGAGGAGAGAGAGAGAGAGAGAGAGATGTAAATTTAGAATAAATGCCCATAAATAGATGCATTTCAGCACAGTGGGAAAGACTCTGATCAGGTGAGCTATGTTCTTCTCAGATTGTTGCCCAAATGCTAAATGTTAATAGACAGTTTTAAGACTTGTGAAAATGGACTTTGACATAGGGCACATTTTTAAATGGAGACGATTCCTTTTCTATTTCATTCAGTCACTTTAATCTAAGAATGGAATAACATGTCCAACTGCTTACAAGCGAAGCTGTTTATTTGACACTGCTTCAAATAATGTGACAGGAAGACACATTTTTCTACCATTTACCTGGTAGAAAAGATATCATGATCATAGTTAAATGATAATTCTTTTTCTCCTGGAAATACACAAGAAATTAGTCACCCAATTTTTCTGCATTCAAATTTGGAGAATTTTAAAGGGCCATTTTGTGCCCATATCAAGCTTAAAGAAGTTCAGAATGTTTAATGTTTATTCTTGGCATGCAAGAATATTTGCAATGACACAATAGGGCAAATTATGATATGACTGCCACCTCATCTGGTATGTTAAGGGTTCCTGTATAAAAGCTATAACCCAAGAAAATTATAGCATTATAAGATCTAGTCAGTTATATCATTAACAGAAGTCTGGTAAAAGCAAGAATCTGTGCAAATAACACATATGTGCAAATATCACATTCATTATTTGGTGCTATTTTATTATTATCTAACAAACAGATTTTTGATAAATAACTAGACCCATGTAAAGTGGGGGCATTCTGTTTCCATGTTTGGCTTTAATACCAGAGACACAGCAATTTGTTCTATTTATTTATCATTTATCTTTATTTATATATTTATTTATTATAAATAACATTTATTATGGTTATAAATAATTCAAGGTACACATCTATTCCTTCCTCTTTCTATATTTCCCACAACAAATGTGAGGTGATTTGGGCTGAGAGAGAATGACTGATCTGAGGTCACCCAGCCAGTTTTTATTCCTAAGGTGGAACTAGAACTCAAAGTCTCCTGGTTTCTAGGCCTGTACCTTAACCACTAGACCAAACTGACTCTTATACAAATTGCTAATTTGTATAAATTGTTGAAGTTCAATGCTTCAACCCAGCATCAGAGGTGACAGACTTTCTGCCTGTCATGTTGAAAGGAAGTGTCCTCTTCAGTCAGCCTTATCATTTCAAGGTATTGCTAGTCTATCACCAAAGGAGTAAAGTAGCTGGGCCACTCTGTCAGTGTATTTTATTTTAACCATTTCACTCCAGTTGTCACATCTAAGCTTTTACCTATCTGATAGCAATAGCACTTAGACTTATATGCCACTTCACAGTGCTTTACAGCCCTCTCTAAGCAGTTTACAGAGTCAGCATATTGCCCCCAACAATCTGAGTCCTGACCTCATTTTGCTGACCTCAGAAGGATGGAAGGCTGAATCAACCTTGAGCCGGTGAGGATCAAACCCCAGCAGTCAGCAGAATTATTCTGCAATACTGCATTCTAAACACTGAGCCACCACAGCTCATAGATAGATCAAAACATCTAAAAACAGCTCCCTCTTCTTTTATATAAAAATAAGATTAGTTTTAAATAATTTATTTAAAGATTATTAAACCTCATATCCGCTATAATGATGACTTGGGATAAAGCTTACTGAATGAGTTACAATATATTTTTAGCCTTTCAGAAAAACTAACATTTAAATCTCCAATTTGTTTTAGAAGGTATAAATCAAGCATGGATTTCAATGGGAGACTTGCTTATAGCATTTGCTTATGAACATCTGATTAAAATCATAAGCAATTATCTTCTCTGTCAGATAACTGATGATCAAAACAGGCATTGTCTACACTATTGGCAATTTCATAGAAGAATTTTTCATGGGAGTCTTTTCAACTGTTTGAGCAGGTTCTAGGATTAGATCCTAATATTTCCTGTGTGTTTTTATTTATGCAGGCAAACATGCATAGGAAATGCTTTATTGTTCACTTGTGATGCTTTCTTTAGAAATGGTTAAGTACTTATTATCTCTTTCAGTAAGTGTTCTAAGTATTTAGCTTAAATAAAAAGTATATCTGCTATGATATGTAAATTAACAAGCTAACCAAATGTCTAGAGAGGCAAAGTATGATAGCTTTATCAATGCAGACAAGAAAGGGAATTATATATTTTTCTCTTTTTTCTTGCCACTTTCTTTGCATGCCAACTGCATGCCTTGAGTGAGTTGGATCCATGTTTTGAACACATAATATTACACCATGAGAATAATGAATGAATTCACACTGTGGATATTATACCAGCAGTGGACCCATTTGCAATTTTCCCCAATCAGTTTTAATTTCTATGACTAATAACTAAACAGCCACAATGAAAAAATAAACCTTCATTTGAATTCAGAGTAACTGGACATATCATAGCTATTTTTGACTCTCCCTTTAGAGGCAGAGCTTGCATTGGCATTCTGCCAGTGTCAATACTGTCCTTTTAAAATGCCATAGGCAGCCCCTGCCATGCTCCTACAAGTTCTCTTAATCAGCAGGTTTATTTATAAGGGAAATATTCTGGAGAGCGAGTTAATAACTGATGTGCATGAAAGGAATATTCACTCTATATTACTTTCCTTTGCTTTAACAGAAGGGGAAAGAAGAACAACAAATTTACCAATTTAATTCACAGTACAAAAATGAAACTGAAATCATACATGTGAGAGATTCAGTCAAATACTGAAAATCTAAACATTAGTTCAATGTCATGGACAAAAATGTTGATTTCAGAAAAAGAACCTGATTTCTGAAAACTTGATATAAAGTTTAATAAAAGCCATAACACTCATAACTTTAAATCCCATACAAAGGCCAATAATCTAAAAAGAGCTTGCCTTCTGTAGCAAGCAGTGTAATTGCAGGCAGAGCTGTAGCCTTTCCGGGTTTGCTAATATAAATCTTTCTAAGTAATCTAAGGTCTTAGGTTCCTAACTTTCTCTTTCATGAGGATTCAGTGTACCAACACAATAAGCATAGAATATTCTGCCCCAGTTTTAAAAGATGGTCCAAATACCATATACAGGAATAGTAAAAGGATGATCCCTCTCTTCCTGGGGGGGAGGGGAGAGAGAGAGAGAAAGAGAGAGAGAGAGAGAGAGAGAGAGAGAGAGAGAGAGAGAGAGAGAGAATGTCAAACCTTTGTTTAATGCCTACAGTACTTCATAGGACTCAACATAGTTAAAGCTAGCAAATCATTATACACAAATCACCAAAACTGAAATTGTTTTTTCTAAGGTAGCTCTTTCACCATCAGCAACCATATGCCTTGAACAATAATTAAAGTTCTGTGCAACTTCATAGCCAGAAGGTAAGGTATATCTGAAAAGGTAAAAGGTTTGAAAGTAAGTAACAGAATTTCTGTCATAGAAATGGAGCCTTGGAGATGGAATCTTGTTGGCTCTCCAAACTCTTCATCTCATAGACAGTACATGTCCTCAGCATCTCCTCCTGAAAGATGCACAAGATGGATTAAAACAGTTCTGCAAGTGCTTGAAGATCAAGCCAAGTACTATTGTATAGTTTCAGTCGGACCCAGAAGCAAATCAACAACTAGTACAACTATTGGAACAATGTTACATTGCTAAATTTCCTGATTCTGGTTAGTTAAAGTATCACTGAAGTTTAGATCAATTTCATCTTCCAGGTCTTCTCTAATGGCCACTCCACATAAGCTGTATTACAGTAGTCTAATTGTAAGATGCTGACAGCATGAATAACCTCCCAGTTTAAAAATCCCAGTCAAAGCTTGGCAACCATTCTCCTGACCACAGTCTTTACCTGACACTCTAGGAAGACTAAGAAGAATTCCTAAAGCATTGATTTGCTCCTTCAAGGGGAGTGTGACACTGCTATCATGTCCCCCCTCGTCCTTCTCTTCATTAAACTAGACATACCCAATTGCAGCAACCGTTCCTTATATGTTTTAGCCTCCAGTCCCTAATCATCTTTGTTGCTCTTCTCTGTACTCTTTCTTTTTTGGCAGCTGCAGCACACTGCTGACTCATATTTAAGTGATTGTCCACTAGGACTCCAAGATCCCTCTCACAGTTACTACTATTGAGCAAGGTACCACCTATATTATACCTGTACATTTGGTTTTTCTTGCCTAAATGTAGAACCTTACTTTTTTCACCATTGAATTTCATTTTGTTAGATAGCGCCGTGTTCAAGTCTATCCAGATCCTCCTGTATCTTAAGCCTGTCTTCTGGAGTGTTGGCTATTCCTGCCAGCTTGGTGTTGTCTGCAAATTTGATGAGTTCCCCATCTATCCCCTCATCCAAATCATTGATGAAGATGTTGAAGAGCATTGGGCCTAGAACAGAGCCCTGGGGCACCCCACTACACACTTCCCTCCATGTAGATACAGTTCCATTGAGGACCACATGCTGAATACGGCCAGTCAGCCAGTTACGAATCCATCTGGTGGTGATGCTGTCTAACCCACATTTTTCTATCTTATCAAGTAGTAGGTTGTGATCTACTTTATCAAATGCTTTACTGAAGTCCAAGTAAATTATATCCACAGTATTCTGTTATATTCTGTTATATCCTAACAACTTATCACCTACATTATTCTTTTGTCATAAAAGAGTTATCTTATGTAAATTGTTAGCAAATTAGCATAATCATATCCCTTGCTTGGCCAATGCAGCACTTATATTTTTAGATGCAGAAACAAATCCTAGAAACTAGAATTGTAGTTCTAGTTTCACATAGTGTTCATAGCTTAAAAGGGCTTATTTCCAAGTAAGGTTCTCATTCTAAATCAGTGAGAATGACTGCATTCTTTTATCTGAATAATCATGAACTGTTTTACAAGAAGATATCATGCTGAAGACCCTGGTGGAGATTGTTTCTATATATCAAGGAAGCCATTACAGCCATCACTTACCTGTGCTTACTTGTTCCTTGTGATTTAGTGCTCTGAACCAGAGAGTAAAAAGAATATAAACTGATCACTGTTGGGATTCTGAAGACAAATTTTAGATAGGCTCCACTTCATGGTGCTACTATTGGCCAATATCTTAAATATATGAAATGTTCAGCAATATAAAAACAATACTGTTGAGATTCTGAAGACAAAACAGTAGCTAAGTGAGTTTTGCCTCATTTTACGATCTTTCTTGCTATAGTTAAGTGAATCATTAAAGTTATTATGTTAGTAACATGGTTGTTAAGTGAATCTGGTTTCCCCATTGACTTTGCTTGTCAGAAGATTGCAAAAGGTCATCACATAACTCTGGAACCCTGCAACCATCATAAACACATACCAGTTGCCAAGCACTCAAATTTTAATCACATGACCATGCAAGTGTGAAAAACTGTCATAAGTCACTTTTTTGTGATGTTGTAACTTTGAACAGTCACTAAACAAATTGTTGTAACTTGAGGACTACATGTAGAAAAAGAAAGAAAAGAAAAAAGAAAAGTTCTGATCTTTTTTCCTCAATTATTAATGCATTTATATTTTATTTTTTCTCTCTACATCATAATTTTCTCTAAGGTTACACCATAAGCTACTCTTTCTAATATTCAATCACAAGTTGATATTTCTCTTTTTTCAGAAAAAGGACCATAATGTATTTCCAGTTACTAACAAGTAGCTGTTGATCTTTCTCTAATCAGACAAATTAATTTTGCCTTCTCTGCTAGTTCTGGCATCTTCATTAACTATTGTGAGTATGGGCAATTTCATACAATGGCATTTAGAAACCATTGGTGGATGTTGTATGGTAACTTGATGACCGACAAGAGGATACTAGTACATGGCTATATAATTAGTGATGTTGAAAGAACATTTTAAAAGGAGTGTGGAAGAATAAGACTTAACATATTACACTTTGTAGTGAAACAAGTTTTATATTTTAAGAATCAGATTCCATCCTACTGTATTGTCACCCATAGTTTAATCAGGGATAAAGTAGACCTATATAATGCTAGAGCACTTGTCAAGCAAGAAAACTGTGCAAAGAGTTGAGTTTTGAAACCTCACTCGCCAACATCAGCTTATTGCCATATTATAATTGGTGGTGGTCCTCAAACCTTTTCTGAAGGCCATAGTAATCATCACTTGTCAAGCTTCTTAGAAGGGAATTAAGTAGACATGTTCTTGTAGTTTGGAGATCTTATTCAAAGTAGATTTTTTTTAAAAAAAAGTTTGGGCTAGCGTGATATATGAACCTAGCTATTGTAGTTTATAAACCATGATTTAATAGCTTGGCTTTATATGCAGTCTCAGCCATTGTGATTTACTTTGACCTTACCCATTCATTAACTGCTTAAAGCCCCAAATCTTTCTTTTGCAAAGAAACTTCTACAGCTGAACTGTCTCCTAAGTGTTAAGGCTAAAATATTGGCTGACTCTCTCCCCCTCTTTCTCTGTCTCTGTCTCTCTCACTTTCTCTCTCAATATAAAGCAGTCTAGCATAAAACCCTCTGTACCTCTAAGGTTTGACAATATTCCATTTTCTTAAAAAGATCAATTCTGCCAGCAAAAGCTATCAAGATCTGATAAAATATTAAAAAGTGAACAGCTTTTGTGGTTTTCATGCACTAATCAAAAGGAAACAAAGCTTTGGAAGTCTGAATCTTGCCTCTGATTTGTCCTCAAGTCCATTAAGAAAGTCTTTTTAAATTAAGGGTTATGTAATGTCCTGTCGAATCAAACCTTGGTCTGAATCTTATGAAAAGTGTCCATCCTTACTAGTTACCATGGATCTGAGTAATTCTGCTAAAACAAAGAAAATCATTAACTAGTTAAACAAAAAGAATTGAGGATAAGTTAATTGCATATCACAAGTTTTAAAACTTCCTATTCCAATCATGTTCTGCTCTGCTCCTGCTCTGTTCCTGTTCTGCTTTGCTTTGTTGCTTTTGAGTCAATTTTTGATTTCTGGCAAGGTTACTTAGAACGTTTTTTTTAGAAGTGGTTTACCATTGCTTACTTTCTTGGGCTGAGAGAAAGACTGACTGACTTAGCTGTCTTTTGTCTAAAGAAGGAGTAGATTCATTTTTAGCCTGGTGTTTCAACCACACAAACTATTTATTATTTGCAATGGTAAGTTGTGATCCTTGGTGTATGCGTTATGTTCTTTTCATTTATAAGCCACTCACAATCATTAAGAGCAGCCTTGATATTTAATATTCCCCCAAAGAAAGCTGAGGTATGAATTATATAGATGGTAAGGGAAATGGAAAGGCACAACATTAATTACAATACATATAATCAGAATTTAATTTACCAAACTAGAGCTTTCTCAAGATAAAAATTACTCTGTTATTTTCTGAAATTCTTAGCATCTCTGAGGTTCATTCTCAACTTTGCATTTGGGTACAGTAACTACCAAAGCTTAAAAATGAATATAACATTCAAGCTGGTGTTGTCATATAATTAGGATTTTCAGAGCCATTCAGGGAATATAGATGTATTCCTTACATTAAACATAATGGCAGCAATGTATTATAAAGTACATAGCTTATAACAGTACATAGCATGTGTAATGTAGGAAATTTTCCAGAAAGCATTGTCATGGAAAAGCTAGCCAGTGATCATGAATGTGTCATTTATCATTAAAAGTTCACCTGCAAATCAAGCTAAATCCCATTACTGGACATGGGGAGAGTGTGTGGGGTGGGAGAGAGAGAGGATGAAGGGCTAATTCTAAGAGTCATTGACTAAGATTGGACATTGTCATAGAAATTGAACAAATAAACAATTCCAGGCTAATTTGAAGAAATTAACGTTTCTGATGAAAACAATGAATGGCTATCATAGAATCTGTATGTTAGAGAAGTAATTGTGTTTTATCAATAGTGATTGTAAGCAAGTAGTATGGTTTTGGTCATTGTTAATATATAAAAACTTTCTCTAATGGATAGGAAATTGAGACTCAATGATGGATTCTGTAGCAGATGTCCCTGGCCTACAGCGTCTCCATCAGAAGGTATCTGATCCTACTTTGCACATTGATGGAGAAGGTAACATCATTATTGTTTCTCAGTTAAATGTGACTGTAATCTTGGAAACTCTTGAACTAGATAGGAAACTTTATATGCAGCACAAAGCATTCTTAACTTCATGCTCTTTGTTAAGTAAGCAACAAGAAATAAGAAACTCTTTTAGGCATTTTCTATGCAATTAACATCTTTAACAGAATGAAGGTGGTTTGAAAGTTTATTTGGCTTTGTATAATACTGTATGATAAGAGAAACATACAGTAACAATATTATGGAATGAAAGACTTGAAAAATTTAAATCTTCATTCACTTTTTGAACAATACATATTTAAAATACTTTGAAAATACAATTCTTTGGATAGCAGTTGTATATACTCTGCTGTAATGCATATTTGGAGAGATTGGTATCCATTATTTCAAAATGACACTTTAAGATCAGCATGAATAGCAATGTCCTCTATTCCAGATGCAGCATTTCAGGTCACCCTATACCAGGAATATACTTTCTCATTTTTTTCTAAAAATAAACAAACAAAAATATGATGTGGGAGTTCTATTTATCAGCTACAGGTCTACTTTCCTCCTACAGGAAGGAGGCATAGTTGGACTCAAGTAGGAGCAGGGCCTTCCTTGTGGTCACCGCTGAGCTACAGAATTCTGTCCTTCATGATGGACAATATTTCCCCCTATGATTGCTTTTAAGCATAATTTGAAAACTTATGTTCACCGGGACCCGACAGATTACATCCCAGAGTTCTGAAGGAGCTGGCAGATGTTATCTCAGAATCATTGCACCATATCTTTCAAAAATCCTGGAGCACTGGGGAAGTATCTGATTATTGGAAAAGGGCTGATGTGGTTCCCATCTTCAAGATAGGGGGGGGGAACAGACCTAGGAAACTACAGACCAATCAGTCTAACATCAATACCTGGGAAGATCCTTGAAAAAATAATCAAAAAACAGATCTGCAAACAACTAGAAGTAAACAAAGTTATAACCAGTAGCCAGCACGGGTTTGTCAAAAACAGATCATGCCAAACCAATCTTATTTCATTCTTTGATAAAATGACTAAACTAGTAGACCAGCGAAACGCTGTGGACATAGTATACTTGGACTTCAGTAAGGCATTTGACAAAGTAGACCACAACCTGCTGCATAATAAGCTAGAAAAAGATGGGATAGACAACTACACCATCAGATGGATCTGTAGCTGTACTCAGTAGTTGTCTTGAATGGTACTACATCCACATGGAGGGAAGTAAGCAGTGGGGTACCACAAGGCTCCGACTTAGGCCCAGTACTCTTCAATATCTTCATCAATGACTTAGATGAGGAAATAGAAGGGGAACTCATCAAATTTGCAGGAAGAGCCGATACCCCAGAAGACAAGCTCAGGATTCAAAAAGATTTTGACAAACTGGAACAATGGTCCCTATCCAACAACATGAATTTTAATGTGGAAAAAAGCAAGGTTTTACATTTAGGCAGGAAAAATCAAAGGTACAAGAACAGATTAGGCAAGACCTGGCTCAAAAACAGTAACTGTGAGAGGAATCTTGGAGTCCTAGTGGACGATCACTTGACTATGAGTCAGCAGTGTGCAGCAGCAGCCAAAAAAGCTAATACAATCCTGGGTTGTATAAACAGAAGCATAGAATCAAGATCACATGAAGTATTAGTACTGCTTTATAAAACTCTAACAAGACCACACCTGGAATAGTGCAACCAATTTTGGTCACCATGCTACAAAAAAAATGTTGAAACCTTGGAAAAAGTTCAGAGAAGAGCAACTAAAATGATCAAAGGCCTGGAGACTGAAACATATGAAGAACGGCTGCAGGACTTGGGTTTGGCTAGTGTAAGGAAAAGAAGAAACAGGGGCGACATGATGGAAGTATTCCAGTATTTGAGGGGCTGCCACAAAGAAGAGGGTGTCAAACTATTCTCCAAAGCACCAGAGAGCAAGACAAGAAACAATGGCTGGAAACTGACCAAACAGAGAAGCAACCTGGAATTAAGGAGAAAGTTCCTAACAGTGAGGACAATTAACCATTGGAACAGCTTGCCTCTGGAAATTATGGCACTCCATAACTGAAGGTTTTTAAGAAGAGAGTAGACAGTCACTTGTCTGAAATAGTATAGGTTCTCCTGTTCGAGCAGGGGGCTGGACTAGAAGACCTCCAAGGTCCCCTCTAGCTCTATTCTATTCTATTCTATTCTACTTATGTACCCTTTATATTATTGGTGACTGTTTTTAATGTGGTATTGTGAAACCACAAGATGGGAATTATATATTTCAGCCTGAATGTGTCAGGCATGAATTTTAGCACATAGGAAAGACATGACTGGCATCATGCAGTAAATAGGTAGTCAGAGATTCTCCTCAACCTTTCTAAACATCAGTGAACTCTGAGATAAATGGGAGAAAGAGAATCAGGCATACTTAGCATCTACTGAGGAGAGAAGGGAAGAAGGGAAGAGGGAGATCTGATTGAAGCAATGTATGTCTTGTTAAAAATATGTAAATAATTTCGTTAGTATTGAGCTGAGGGTATCTTTTTTATTTTCTGTGTGTTTTTAAGTCTTAATTCCTGGTATCTCTGTTTATTGTCTGCAGTATTCATGCCTTTTGTACATGGAAAATAAATTGGGTTTTGTACACAGTTGGGTATTTCTTTCTTAGAATTGATTATATATTATTAGCAAATCAATAAAACCTTCTGATCTACCCAGAATCTTTGAGTGTATTTTTCTGGGTGAGACTCCTGCCAGGCATTTGTAATCTTAGCAGCATTATATTGATTTTTCTGTACATGTGATTACTTAAGGTTAAAAAGAAAGTTTTGCTTTCTTTTTTCTTTTTAATAAAGTTGCTCAGGAGTACATCCTGAAAGTCAGTTAGAAAAAGACAGAAAACCAGAATGCAGGACTTGTCCTAACATATTTTGACAGCCTAAGACTTAATGGGCCTTTTTATCTCAAACAGTTACACTGAAAATATATAAAACTTATGTTTTTATATTAGTTCCTAACTAATAGGAGTGTAGAGCAGTAGTATAAAACTAATATTTTTTCATGCCCAGAAGGAACAAATGAACATGACTGACTAGTGTTAGAATGAAAAATGGCAGGTTTGGGGGGACTCCTGGCATTTTGGGGGGAACCAGACTTTAAATCATTTTGTTTAAAAAAGCAAAGTTGTTAGGTCATTTTTGGCGTCAATACATACTCATAAAGGTATCAAGATTAATGCCATCCCTACTAGATCAGGCCAGGAAATCAACTCCACATGAAAGCTAAAGCAACTTTTACTGAGATTGGCAATCATAACAGAACCTTGCAAGTCTTTACTATACCTTCTCCCTCTTCCTGTATCCCAGTAAATTAGGAAGTTGTCTGACCGAGCTACTTCCAAATGTTATCCCTTTGTTCTGGATTTAAAAATGTTTCAATCCCTTTTGCCTATTTCTGCATTTCTCCATCAAGGTCATCTTCCTTATTCCACAATTGGCATGGACAGCATGGTAGTCAATCTTAGTACAAAATGAGAGAACAGAAAAGAAAAAAGAAAAGAAAAAGTTTGTTTGTTTGTTTGTGTTTGTTTATTTATTTTACGCTATTATTATTTTAAAAAAATAATTCAAGATGGCCAACATACCTTCCTCCTCCTATTTTTCCCACAATATATAAGTCTCTTAACTCTATTGCTAACATTTAGTCGTGATATAGATTTTTGCACCTAAGTATGCTATTGTATCTTATTTCTGATCTGACAGTGTTGTTCCACCTCATGAGAGGCCTCAAGGTGCCACTACTTCCCTGAGATGACTTGCATGATTTGACACTAGAATTCTCCTGCAGATAGTCTTTGACTTAACAAACATTCATTTAATGATGATTCAGAATTACAACAGTGCTGAAAAAAGTTATTTCTTACCTATCCTCGAACTTACAACTGTGGCATACATACATACATCTGCAGTCACATGATCACAATTGGGGCCCAAAGGCAACTGGCTTACATTACGGCAGTTGCAGCATCTCACAATCATGTAATAGCAATTTGTGATCCTTTCCAGCCCACTTCCAACAAGCAAAATCAAGGAGGAAGCCTAGATTTCCTTAATAACTGCATGATTTCTTTAACCACCATGTAATTCACTTAACAACTGTAATAAGAATAATCATAAAATCAATGATCACATACGTAGCAACTGAAATTCCAGTCCCAACTGTGGTTTAAGTTAAGGACTACCTGTATTCTGTCTAAACTAATGTTAAACAATAACATTAAGGTGGCAGTTTGATTTGAGGTAACCGTAGCTCCACTGCAGGGGTCCCCAATCTATGGGCCATGGCCCACTACCATGACCTATTCGCAACTAGGCCACGTGAATGGTGGGCCAGCTCAAGTGCAGCCCTACTCAATCGAGCTGCAGGCGCCCGCACTTGTAGCCCCACTCACACGAACGGTGCCCCAAAGGCTTCTGTCTTGCATGAGTGGAGCTGCACATGTGTGCATGCTGGCCCACTGCTCACGCGGCCTGGTTCCCCTCTTCCCACCCCCAGACAGGCCACCAAGCCATCTGCTCCCTATATTCCAAAAGTGGAGCGGTGAGAGCAGACGCTGAATGGGACTAACATGGTCTGCTCAGCTTTACTGCCTGCCTGCGCAAGACTCCCGATCCACTTTTGGAATGTTGGGCAGCCTCGGTGAATCTGAAGGAGCATGAGACTTTTGCAAATGGATGAAAGGCTTTGGGGGAGCGATCTCGTGCTGTTTCATGCTTTCTGTCCCTTTGCAAAAGCTTTTGGCATGGAGAAGCCTGAAGGAGCCGAGACCAGACCCCGAAGGCTTCTCTTCTCTATTGTGTGAGTGGAGCTGTACACAGTATGTTGCCCTCTCCCCCTCCAGCCAGGCCACTTACTTTTTTTTAGTCAAAGGATAAATTTTTCATAGGATTAATTAAGCATGGGATTGCTGTACTTAGTCTGAAATGGCACCACCGATTCTACCAATACAGCTCAATCTCATGCTGCTAGCAGAAAATGGAAAAATGATCTGAGAAAATAGAGAAAAATATTTTCGTTCATAGGTACCATTTTGTGCCTATAAAATTAGATGTGCCACATAATCATTAAATTATTTATTTATTTTCCACCTTTATTATGTTTACAAATAATTCAAGGAGGCGAACGTATCCAACACACCTTTTTCTTTCTAGTTTGCTCACCACAACAACCCTATCAGATCAGTTGGAATAAGAGACAGTAATTCGTCCAAGGTCATCCAGTTGGCTTTTATGGCAAAGAGAGGATTTGAACTCATGGTCTCTTGCTTTCTAGCCTGGTGCTTAACCACCACACAAAACTAGCTCTCTAAATTTACAAAAAGAAATCATTAACATACATAATTTGTTCCCCTTTGGCAACAACTTAACATAATTTCTTCCAAAAGTTTGACAAATCAATATCTGACTTAGCCAACCACTACCTCGGAAATAAGAGCTTTAGCTGTTACTTTGATAATCATTTTCATCCTGATGGGTCTTTACAGGAATTTTTCCATGGATGCAAGAACTGCAAAATAGAACATGATTTTAACTTGTATACATCTCTATAGCATGTGTATCAATATCTAATGCATACTTGTAAAATATTTTGGGAATGTACTGAGTATTTTTAATATTACAGGTTTCATAAAATTGACAATTTCACGTGATTTGTGAGTAAAATTTCCGATTGCTAAAACAGGAACCAAAGAAGCTATATCATACTGAGTTTGGCCCAATTAGGTAACTGACTTTCATCTTAGAACTTTTGATGAGCTTTTGTAAAAAGTAGTCTTGGAATTTATGAGGAATATCTTTTGTTGATGCATGTATTTTCTAGAGAGGAACAGATTAGCTCCAATCTGTTTCAACATGTTGATTCAATCTGATTTGGAAAGTTTAAATGAGTTTGATTAAAGCATCATTTTTATTTGATACTGAAGCACTTCAGAAAATCAAACTTAATTTGACATTTCCATTTGAAACAAACATAATCCAAGTTTATTCAACATTTTGTTCTGAATCAACAATCTGACTTGGCAAGTGAGTTCATTTCAAAGAATTGGTCAAATCATGTGTGAACTGAATTTTAAAAGCAAAGCCTTTCCACTTTTCATGCAGCTGATCAGCCATCTCTTTCATTGGTTTAATATAATACAACCTGTGCATTATTTGAATGTTATTCACATGAACACTATTGAAACTATATTTCTGAAACTGCAGATGGTGTGCCTGATCGAATATTTCATAATATCAAATAAAAGACAAGCCTGATAACACCAGAAATAACATCTTCCAATTCTAGAAGCTGCAATGTTCCAGTTTTCTCATGACACATAGGCTGATTTGGAGAAACTGACTAACACCATATAACACCGTCCCTTCCTACTTACAATGACTCTTCCTTTTCAATCAGTAAACTTGTTTTATTTATGGCTAAAATTCTAAAGGATTTAAATTGTTCAAGTCCTAAAATGGTATTTGATATCTGTCCTGCATTGAATAAAAAAAATGCTGCTAAATCCAGACTAGACATAAGTACAGTCAAAAAGCAGACCAATGAATTGTTTATGGTTTTGAGGGCATTTCTGGAAGAAAAAGGAAGATATTAATCTCATAAATATATACATAAATACTTTTTCTAAATTCTTTCAGTACTTGGTCTGGCTTACAACCATCTCTACCAGAATTTTTTACAAGAAGTTTTTCTGGTCTACTGCTAGGAATATATCAGCTACTAGCAAACAAATGTGGGTGAAGATAGATGAAACTGTGAAAATAAACTAAGTTTTTTCCCTCTCTCTCCCTCCCTATCATTTTATCTAATTTGATAACAATACTATTCTTAGAAATGGTTTTTATTTTGCCAGGATCGTGTAAATGCCTATGCATCTATGAGTACACCTGGGCAGAGATCATAGAGGTCTTCCTGAGAAGACAAACTATTCATCTTTCAGAAATGTGGCTATGAGATAACCCATACCTACTCCACTTCTCTTTCTTCCCAACGTGCATTAAGAGCTTTTGCTTCCTGAATGCACTCACTGCAGAAAATAAAATAAAGTTTCCCTACAGCCCTACATCTGGAGAACTAGAAGGATACAATGGAGGGGACACACTGATATAACAGAGGGCATAGCCCAGAGTGGAAAGGAGACACGAGGGCTGGTAGAGAATATGCTTCTATTGGCAGACGGCAACTTCCTCTCCCATTGCAGTCTTGTTCTGCATCTCTCAGTACTAGCTTCTTCTTTCTGAATGGTCAAAGAAATAAGAGGAACGATTTTAAGTTAGAATATTAGTCTCTTTGTGGGATCAAATAGAAGCATCATTTCATTTTAAGTCATAGTTTCAATATTTTCCAGGGGCACAAGTACTGCTTTTGGTGACCTGGATCAAAAACATTCTCCTCAAATTCTGGCTGGATTGTGACCTCAAGATCTGGCTAAGGAACACTCTCTGATTCTATTGGTTCTACCTTCCAAAATAGACCAGTTGCTGCTTAGAAAGTAACCAATATTATTTTCTATAAGGATATGAGTCATGCATGGTAGAAGAAAGCAGACTGGGGATAGCGGTTTGTACATTGACATACTTAGTTAACAGATGAGACATAAGCACAATGCTATGGCAATGTGGCTGAGACCTAAATTACCTAGCATGACTAGAATAATCCATAGTTGCTAGGTCATGCATTTTGCAGCAGGTATCATGGGTTTTCTCTGCATTCACTAGCAAGATGTCAAAACAATAATATTGTTTTGCTAAGAAATGAAAAGTGCAGGCCTTGATGCTGCATTCAGAATGATGCAATCCAAATTGAATTCCAAGTCATGGCTTTGTAAAATACCTTTTATTTCTGGATAGATACAGCAAAACCTGATTACAATTACAAATTTCTCATTTTTAAAAAACTTTATTTATTTGGTAGAGAGCAAACACTTCCAAAGAGGAGGATGTTTTTTTAAAAAATGAACTATGAGTTTCCTTCTCCAAACCTGCATATATGTCAACATTTGCACTTTTCATTTGTTAGCAAAAAATAACTGAAAAGCAGACGTAGGCATTTGGAAAAATGGTCAGAATAGTGATAACTAGGGAAAAAAATTGAAGGATAAAATTTGAAGGAAGGCTAAAATTCCGTCAGACTACCTTCACAGCAGATTTATGGATCAAAGCTGTGATGAAGAAAATAAAATCAGAAAGCTTCAAAGTGCTTCACTGATTTAATAGTTTTACTCCTACCTCTTGGATTGTACAGAAAATACACAACTTGGAACTTCACATCTGTATATAAAGAATGCTAAATGGAGGGTGACTGATGTAATTGGCTCTAAAACACTAACATGACTAGCCAGTCAATGAGTTTTATCAATTCATTAAATTCTCTGCCTACCAGATGTCTTCTGGTATGCCAAGACTAGCGTTACTTTGGGCTTCGCTCAACATCTTTAATGTGGCTAGCGACAGACTTAAACATTGTCTTCTGTCAATATAATACTGATTCTGCCACCATGACTTGGAATTCAATTTGGATTGCATTATTCTGAATGCAGCATCAAGGCTAATCAGTCCATTAGGTCAGGGGCAGGTTTACATTTCTTCACAATGAGTAAAAAGATGCCAGGCTAAATTTACAGACTCTCACCTATCCATTAATGGTTTTCAAGAATGGGTGGCAGGCAGACTCTAATGCCATTTGTTCAGAGAAAGCTTCCTTCTCTGTGACCTGCCTGACATAGGACACTGAATCTTAATGTGCCAGTCTACCTCTGCTGCTTTAACCAGCTCAGATATAATACATATATAGATCAGACATGAGAGAAAAAGAGAAATGGGGGGTGGGGAGAGATGTTGGAAACACCCACTAAGTCCTACCATTAATGAGATGGGTCATTCCCAAGAGATCCAAACTTCCCAGGTAATATTATGAGATTTTTAATATATGTAGTAGTAGTATAAACATTTTTAAAATAAACAAGCACCTGACCCCACTCCATAAGGGAAAGTCAGGGGTCATTCTTCACAGGTTTTGACCTAGAAGGCATCTAGCTTTACTGATTTGTCCTGGCCCCAGCAAAACCAGTGATAAGGAAGACCTTTCTGGGAGGATCAGAGCTTGCCGACCACTCCACCAAATCTTCTGGAACAGGGAACAGAATACCTGTCTATAAGGGCAAGTCATTCTTCAATATCATGTCAAGCCTGACATTCCAGAACAGCAAATGGATCAGTAAGAATACATTTTTAGACTGTTTTTGATTTTAAAAAACCTGAAGTAAAGTGCTGTTGTTTCCTCATGTCTACTATCTCTGCCTTAAAAAGGTATGTGAAAACCATTGTTTGTAAATATCCAATTGAAAAAGGCATAGGTAATGTTTGGAGAAAAGTTACTATTCTTACAGTTTTCACATTATTCTACCAAAACCTGAAGTGTTTGCAGACATTCTAATCTTTTCCCGTTTTATCCTGCATTCAAATGTCCATTCAAATTGAATCTTCCCATGTTACAGTAGCTTATTCTCAAATCTCTTTTTAATAATATTTTTACTGAAGTTTAAAAACAATTGTTTAAAAAAAAACTATAAAGAAAATTCTAAGCAAGAAAATGTAAAAAGTGCAGAGAGAAAAAATAAAAAAGAAGCTGAAAAAGGGGAAATACATAAAAAAGAAAAAGCAGAAGAAAAAATAGAGAAATAAATTACTTTCCCTTTCATCAAAAATCCTATGTGGAGCTGCCAGAAACAATATATTAAACACTTCAAACGGTGTACCACAAATTAATTTTTTATCATCTGCTCTTTATCTCCTCTCAATCTGAATACCAGAATTTTCACTTTCTTTAAAAATGCAATATCTTATATCTTTCCTATAACTTATATATAAAAAAATCTTTAAAGATTCAGTCCTAGTTAAGAAAAACATTGTTGCGAAATATCTTTGAATTCTTCCAAAGTTAAAATATTTTTCTCCATTCAATATTAGTGGGCCTTCTCCCTTAATTACAATCTTTTATTCTTTCTGGGTGCCTCTAGTAATCAGCCTTCAAGGTCTTGTCTTACTGTGTTTTTCTCTCATCTAGAACATCTCCCCAGGAAGATATTTCTTACACTTATACTGAAAGTCTTCATATATTTTAATAAGATTTTAAACAAGCTTCAGGAAATGTTCTTATAATTATTTTAAAATCTTATTTCCAGTCAATCTTGTCCCTTAATCCATTTAAAAGCTTTCCAAACTGAACGTTCCAATTCACTCTTTTGCTGCTTTCTTCCAAATATTTTTTTTAATTTTTAAACTTACATAAAACTTCTTTTGCTGCAGATTGAAAGAAAATCACTCAGTCTAATAAAAATTTGTCTTTATGAAGGTTTTTAATAACCAAAAATCAATTTACAACTTATTTCCAATAAAAGTGATTAAGGAAGGAAGAGGGTGAAGCCAGTGTCCCTTTGAAGACCCTGAACCATGGCTTTGGCAAAGCTGTCTCTGAGTTCTGAAACCCAGCAGAAACCCCTAAATTTACAAGTCTCAACATAGGCACATCTGTATGGAGCCCTGTGGGCAATTCTCTCCTTTATCTGGAGAGGAGTTCAAGGAAACCATTCCTTCTCCAGTTCCTTTTTCTGCTTGATCCTCAGTCAGCTCCATTCCTCACAGAGCTGGCTTTAGTTTGCAATTGCTTTTACAGAAGTCTTTTATCCTCAAATCCCAAGTCAAAGACTCACATCAAATCATGCCTTTTTTTTTTTTTAATCAGGCTGATTTTCACAGAATAGCTAGCAATAATACATGTAGCTTTGGCATAAATTACATACACCATACATTATATCTTAGTTATTAAAAAGTGCAAGAGACTAGCTCTTTTTAAAAATGTAAGCTTGGAATCTGTATAGTGACTTGTTCAGAGAGGCATCTGTTTCCCCTTGCTCCCCTGATGGATGCCAGTATGACTCTGAGATATTTCTGATTGAACAATTGCCAAGAAGTACTTAAAAATTGTTCTGTTCGCAACGCAGACATGAAGACGAGGCAGTTGGTACAAAAGATGATCTTTATTGTGTATATGCACTGAACAGAAGCAAACGAGAAAACGGCAACATGCCCTTTTATACTTCCCCTGCAAGGGGAGGCTCAACCAATGAATGCAGGCTATTCTCCCGCCTCGCGCATGCACACGAGGCTGGAGACAGCCTGTCTGGGTCCCGGGCAGACATGTGGTCTGCCCGGGTCTCTACAACCGGTCCCGGGCAAACACGTGGTCTGCCCGGGTCTCTGCAGTTGTCTTGCAGGTTTCCTGCGCCTTGCTGATTACCTCGGCAAGGCCCAGGACACAACAAAAATGATGTTAATAAACGTTAGGGTAGACAGACCAGGAATACGAGTTGCCCTGTGACTGAAGAGAGGCAGTTTCTAAATTTGATATATAAATAAAATAAAATAAATAAGGGAATTATTCAACTCTACTCCTTGTTACACAAGAAATAGTCCTGCCCATCCAATGTTGTACAATTTCCATGTATCATAACAGGAAGGACAAACATGAAAAATGAAAATAGGTCTGTCTTCTTAAATGATTATTGAAACAGAAACATGTTATGACAATAAATTTGTTCTCCAAAATTATATAATAAATTGCACCAATTCAGCCTATCAATTTCAGCTAACCCTCATCAGTAGCAAGATGTATTATTTCTTGTACTTGGAATTTTCTTCTTGATTTAATGCATACTTGATCAGAGCTATGGAAACTATGAATAAACAAGTTCTTCTAAATTAGTCACTCCTTCTAAAGTGATAGAGAACATTTCTACCACATGACTGAGACTTAAAAAAGAAAGATATGTCAGCCATGGATATTTATCATTTGTATTCCCCAACAAAGAATTTATCACTGTTCCTTACAGTTGTACTGTTACTACTTAATGCGTCCAATTTGTGATTGGTGAATTATAATTCAAATGGAAATTGAGAGAAGCAGTGGGTACATTGTCTTTTAACTAAATGCAGAATATTATTATACAGATAATGTATTCCCCAAATGCATTTTACATTTTGCATAATAGATATCCAAGCTATAATTTGAAGGCATCATAGTATCATATGCACAGAACTCACAGCATTTCAAGCAGTAAAATATAATTTTAAAAAATAAGCAAAAGTTCATAAGATTTGACAATGCTGACACTCAAAGCAAGACAGGATAACTCTAACCCTTGCTCTGTAATAAGACCTGGGATCTCTTTACACTCTTTGGAGATTTCCACTATCATATAAACATTTCTGTTTTAGGGATTGCACAAGGCTTTCTTGTGGGTTGCTGGTGCTGCATACCATGATATCAATCTTTCCACCATTTCTCTTTCAGTTAGGTAGATCCAGAAAAAGGGTGTGGGAATTAAATTGAGAGCCAACATTTTTCAGGGAAGAAATACAATAATTGATGAACTACAAGTCCATACATCGCAATGCAAAAAAAAATCTGCTAAAAAATATAAGATTGGCAGAACAAGAAGCATTAGAATTAAACTACACTTCATCCTAGTATGCAACAGTATGCAATAAATATTGTTTTTCTAGCCACTCTATGTCACTTATGTAATATTCTTAAGCCAGGTTAATCCTATAAGGCTGAATTAGCTACTTCAAGTTGAGTATAAGTAGTCCTCAGTTAACAATATTGCCATTGCTAAATGGCACAGTTGTTAAGCATAACTACTAGTGAAATGCTGCTTAGCAATGGCAATTTTGGCACTCCCACTCTGGAAAAATCACTATGGATCATTAAGTAAAGATGTCAAATGGTCACCATTTGTGACCTCCTGCTACCTTCCCAATTGACTTTGTTTGTCAAAAGGCAACAAAGAAAGTCATAAACGGCAACCACATAACTATGGGACACTACAATGTCAGAATCACGAGCTAGGCATTGAATGGCAAGATCACAATCATGTGACCATGGGGATGCTGTAATGGCCAGAACTCCAAGGATCAGGCCTAAATATCACTCATTCAGCACTGTCACCAATTCTAACAGTCTCTGAATGAGTGGTTATTAAACGAAGATCATTTATATTTGGGAATTGTCAAATTTCAATAGAAGAAACCTGGCAATTGGTAAATGAAATTGAATGGTTCTATAAATCTTTTAGAATTTAATCACCAGCCATCTTATCCACCAAACTTTGTAATATATATGTGAATATTTATTATAGGTATAAGGTAGTTCTAAATCAGGGATAGGCATTTTGCAGACCAAAGGGTGGGTGCATACCTATCTAATTTTTGCAGTTCCCAGAGCCCCTATGTACACCCTTGCTTAATGCAGATGAAATTCAGTTGTAAATCATCCATTTTCAGCAGTATGATTTTTATAGTATGGAGGGAAAAAAGCTAAAAGAGGGGTAATCGGTCTCTTCAAGGTTTAATGACCTCTTTTGCATTCAGATAATTCCTCAACAATTGAAAAATGGCTAAACAAATCAACTTCCCCTCTATTAAGGTCACACTTCACCAGTCACATCTCCTGTGTTCCCTTTGTGCTGGAGCCAGCTTAAACTGCCTCGTAAGAGCCAATTGTTAAATTTTGTGAGCCAACTGAGAGCAAAGCTGAGTCACTGCATCTAACACACCAGTCATCTCTTCTCTTCTTTCTTTCTTCTTCATTTCACAAGACTTAAATCACTTCCGTTATTTTAGTCTGGATTAAGTTTCATGGGATTTATTTTTAAAATAATACTATTTTACAATATAAATGTTGTCCCACATAGTATCCACCCTGGTCATTTGATAGAATAAATCTATAATCAATACAGACAGAAAATTAGTATTTTTTATGAATGTATTTCTATTTTTATATTTTAACTGACTTTCTAATCAATAAAAGTACAAGACCAATAATTTTCATACCTTAGTACCAATCATATTTTTTTCATTATACAGAACATACACAGTTATCAGATTTACAACATAACTATCATAACATACAATAAAACCAAAATAAAAGCAAAATTGTATCTTAATATAATCATAAAAACATAGTGCCAAATCCAAGTCAGTAACAGTGACTATTAAGCTACAGATGCCCAAAGCAAAATTTCCCCAGCTTCACAGCATAAAGAATTCTCAAGAAGGTAACACTCAGACTTCTGCTGGGAAACTGCAGGGACCCATGAAAGAGAGAATACATGGTCAGCTGATAATTCTGCAAATACCTGGAAGCCAGCCTAATAGATTAAAGATTAAAACTAGCACTCTGAATTGTACTTATCAGAAACCATCAGAAATTGATGCAGTGCCAAACATGAGAATATTATGCAGCTATAGAAGCTCTCACCATTAGAATGTGGGCTGCTGTATTCGTACTATTTGCACTTTCCAAGTAGTTTTCAAGGACAGCCCTATATGAAGAATATTGCAATAGTCCACAACAGTGGGATAGTGGCATGAGTTATTAGTCCCAGGACTTGCTGCACTGGGTAGGGTTTCAACAGTTGTACTTGGAGAAAGTCTTCCACCTCTGAATCTAGTAGTAGCCATGAATTAGGGAGAACTCCCAAGACAAAGATCTTCATGGGAAATGACACCTCATCCAGGCTAAAAACTGGAGTGGGGCATGAGGTGGTTGCTTGACAAACAACATTTCCATCTTGCCAGAATTCATCTTAAGTCTTTTTAATTCCATCCATGCCCCCATATCCTCCAGTTTCTGGCTTGAGAACTTTAGCATCTCTTGCCTGGCCTAGGTTAGAAACATATAACTGGATATTCAAGGTATTGGTCTATCTTTAAAGCCCTTTATGGCATGGGTCCCAAGTATCTGAGGAGCTGTCTCACTACAATGGGGACTAGCCCATCCCACTCTTTCCAGTGGAAGAGGCCTATTTCAGCTGGTGGGGTCCAGGAAAAGAGGCTTTTCTGCTGTTGTTCCTGCCATCTAAAATATTCTACCATGAGAGGTAAAGTCTATTCCCACAGTCCTTTGGGAAGAGCCTGAAAAGGTGGCTCTACTGGTTGGCCTGGGACCTGATAGGGGCACACTACATTGTGGGTGGATGACAGGGTAGAGAAAAGATCCCCACCTCCATGTCACACCCATCCTCTTGGTTTTTAGCTTTCTATTTAAGCTTTCTTAATTTTAACTGTTTTGTATTCTCTTTTTTGATGTTTTTATTATATTGTAAGCTGCCCAGAGTCACTGTATCAGTGAGATGGCTGGCATAAAAAATTAATAAATAAATAAACCACTCCCAAAAAAGAAAGATTGGACACAGGATAGTGCTTGATCAAAATTGTTGAAGCTAGGGAAGGTCTTCTCAGAAGAAGTCACATCTCACTCCTTCAAGGCATCGAGTATGACTTGTTACCTGAAAAAATGTTGGATTATTTTCTAAATCCAGCTGTTTATACACATATACAAACAAAAACAAACTACCTGGAGCAGCCAGAATGAGCATGGATCCAAACTATAGGTGGTAGAACTTGTGGCAAAGAGTTTCCTATCCACTTCATTAGAATCTACAGTCAAAAGTGATTGAAATAAAAAGTATTTCAATCACTTTTGACTGTAGATTCTAATGAAGTGTAACCATCCATATTCATTCATCATCCAGCCATTTTTAATCTCTAAGGTATTCCTTATTTATTTATCTATCTACACATAAGCATATTAAACAATCATAACCCTTGTCTTACTCCCTGTTTACTGTCAAGCCATTCAGTAAGCATTTCATTTAGTTTCACACTTGCTTTGTTTCTGTTATATGCTATTTTATAATATTCAGCAGTCAACTTCATATTTACATATTTCCCATAATTCAAACATCTCCAACTTTGTCATATTTTTTCTACAATAATTTTTTCTCAATGTTACTCAACATAAATTCATTTTAATATTCACCAAGTGATTAATTCATAATGGCATTATGCAAATGTACAGCAGTCCTCAACTTACAACAGTTCATTTAGTGACCATTCAAAGTTACAATGGCACTGAAAAAAGTGACTTATGACCGTTTTTCACACTTAAGACTGTTGCAGCATCCCCAGGGTCATGTGATTAAAATTCAGATGCTTGGCAACTGACTCGTATTTATGATTGCAATGTCCTGGGGTCATGGGAACACCTTTTGCAATTTTCTGAAAAGCAAAATCAATGGGAAGTCAGATTCACTTAACCATGTTACTAAATTAACAACTACAGTGATTCATCTAACAATTGTGCCAATAAATGGCTGAAAATGGGGCAAAACTCACTTAACAACAGAAATTTGGAGGTCAGTTGTGGTAGTAAATTGAGGACTACCTGCATTTTTATATAAGAAATTGACAATATGTGGCACTCTAAATGTTGCTAAAATACCATTCCTAGCAACCTTAGGAAACATAACCAATAGTGACACATGCAATTAAGCATCTGCCAACTCACAGTACTTACAAATTTAGAAAGCAAAGTAACTTAGAAGTATAAGTGTAATTTTATTGCAGGGACCATTTTCAATAATTGGACTTTCATTATTTTTATTAGATAAAGATGTATAAATTAGATGTTGTAAGAAACATGAATAATAGGGAAATTTTATTCCTCAACCTCCAAATTCTCACCTCTTCCTACATTACTTTGACTATAAAACCTTCCACTCAGCACCAGAAAATTTCCAATCTAATAAATTGTACAAAGGAAGTTTTGGACCAATAGGTTTGAACAGAAGAACATTGGAGAAAAGATCTTTCCTCCCATGGTTTGTTTTCCTTCAGAAAATTCCTTTTTTAGGAACTTCCCTCTTCCAAGGATACAGATATAGATGTACCTTCATAAAAGGACACATTTTAGATCAATAATTGGCAAGAGAAAGTTAGGGAATAGAACAAACAACAATTAGGAAAGGTTTAAGGACACACTCTCTTTTTTTTCCTTTCTCAAAACAGTTCTGTGCTTAATGTTGCAATTAACTGAGGCTACTTCTCATTAAAAATAAAATAAAATAAAACTTCATTGGATACACTTGTGTGCTGTATCTACTTTGCCCATTCATTAAAAAAACTCAACTGTAATTTATTCTGCTCCATATATCAGCAATCAACTTACTGGCTGTGTTCTGATGCTAAAACCTTTATTGTTGGTATTGCTTGGCAACCTGTGCCAGCCTAAGTTTAATATTTTGTATACCATCATCTCAAAGCATAATTCATCAGGACTATTATAATTTGCCTTCCAAAAAGCAGAACAAAGCACAGATTTGTTTTGAAATACTTTATTATCCAACAAAGTTTCATGTAACTGTGCATTCTTAACTGTAGGCATTCACTACCTTGGCTTGAAAGTGAAGTTCCAAATTACAGTAGCAAGCAACAATCAAAGACAAACTGAAATTAAACAGGTAATTTTGTGGTTTGGGCCCACAGAAGATACAAATTATGTAACATTTGTAATTTAAGACTCACTACACATTGCAAAGATATAATTAGAAATTTAATGTAGCATTTAAGATGACTTGCTTGGTTTTTGTGTATAAAATACCTTTCCTATTCATAAAGCAGCTCATAAAGCAAAAGAAAAATCATATTGCATTAAAGAAATAGGTCTGCCTTGTTTCCTATAGAAAGCAACCAGACATTTTGAGAAAGCCCATTGATATAGGGTAGGAATATATTAGCCTTCTCCCATAGTTGGTCAATAGTAGAATCCCTTAGTATTCTACACATGGTAATTTTCTTTTAAATTAGGATTTGGAACTGATAGTTATTGTGTACCCACATGCAGAGCAGTGGGGTTTGGAACTGATAGTTATTGTGTACCCACATGCAGAGCAGTGGGGTTAACTATCTCCACAATGAAAAGCTATCCCCCTTTCCCACTCAAGTTTCCTATTGTTTAAATGTTGATTTTGTCTTCTAACAACACTGAATGATTGGACTTTGAAATTTAGACTTCTTATAATCTGTAGAGTCTTAAGGTTCAAGGGGAAAGAAAACCATAGGGTATTTACTAGAGACTGAAATAAATATGTTCATTAAAAGTGAACTACTGATAAATACCAAATAGATGGCAATCAGAAGGCAAGGCACTGGAATATGTGAGAAATGAAATGGAATAAAGACTATAAAATTATATGGAGATTTTTTACAGCCACTGGAATCAGTAGTAGTGCTATGGATGAAGTTACAAATTCTTGTTGCATTTATATATAACATTAACAGTTAGAGATGCTGAGCTTGTCAGATGGAAAGCTGACAGCCCAAGTTCAAGACCCAAGTGCTGTGTGATAGGGATGGACTTCTGCCCTGGCTCCTGCAAACCTAAAGTTTGAAAGCATGCAAATGCGAGTAGATAAATAGGTACCAATTTAGTGGGAAGATAACAGCATTTCTTGCACCTCGGCGTATAGTCATGCTGACCACATTATCATGGAAGCATCTTCAGACAACGCTGGCTTCCTTTTTTTAAGCCACAATCATTTTTTTTCTTCTTTTCACTAAATATGTTGTCAGAATACAACTAAATTTTTGGTTAAAACAAGGTTTCCTGCTTAATAGTGAACTATGAACTTATATAGTTGTAACTATAATTAAATTTTAATTAAATGATCTTTGTTAATTCAGTCTATATAAATGTAATGGAAATTGTGTTGTGCCTCAAAGTCTTTGACAGTAACAGATGAGTATTCAGTTCAAATCACATCTTGATTTAATTCATTTAATTAACTTCCCCCCCCCCAATTCTAATACTTGAGAATATCTATAAAAATAGATTTATAGATTTAAAAGCTTTAGGAAAGACTTAATATTATATGATGCTGAGTTATTCTGTAGCTCAGCTCATTCTTCTGCAATCATAGAACTTCATCTTCTGTGATTGAGCTGATACTGAAATACATTTGATTGTTTTTCCTAAAGTGCTTAGAAAGCATCAGCAAATTTGATGATTTATTCTTAAACTGTGTAATGGAAGCACACCAATGGAGGAGATGAATCTATGTAGGACATCCTGAGGTTTAATGCATTAACAGACTTAATGCATAATTAATCATTAGCCAAGGTTCTGCTGAAAAAAATTGCAAATGAGATTTCAATAATACCGTCCTCTTGCTGATTGTAAAGGTGAGAGGACAACTAACAAAAGGTGCACTGAATACCAAAAAGAATAAGTAACACAGCCTAACTGTATTTGCATAGTCACCTGCCTGCAGGAGGAAGATGAAAAGGCATATGGCTGTAGGTTTTCTAATGAAAGCCTACATAATAGGAAAGTTTAGATCAATTAACTTGATAACGGCTTTCAAAAGACCCTGCTTAGAATTTCACTTTTCTTTAGTCCTGTGCCAAAGTCACATTAGCTAGGACTTCTGGGTTTAGTTATTAGTGGCTTTTATTAGTGTTAAATGGAGTGGAAGGTTTGTCCTTGCAGCACTAAGCAAAGCAAGAATATATATAATTAATTAATAGAACATAAATATAAACCAGCCAATATTTCATTTTCTGTTCTATTATTTAAGTTTGCCGATGGATGAAATATTCTGTTTTTAAAGGAAACATTACATAGGAAGGGTTGATATCAGCATATTTTAGGATAGGGAGGTAAAAAAGGAGCAGCAGAATAGGTTAGAGTTAACAGACAAAATTAGTCAATTACTGCCAAGTGTAATAGAAGATGTACATGACAGGTGAGGTAAGATTTCATTCTGGTGACTTGTTTATTTTAATTCTTTCTCTGTATGGAATGCGGAAAGAAGGCATTTTTATTTTAGCCTCTCTCTTTTTTCTTTCAGGAATAAACTATCTTGAGCTGATTTTAAAAACTGACACAAAATACTCCTGAGCTCCTGGTAATTTGGAATCTATCACACATACCACAACCAGAGTCCGTTCAAGAAAAAAACATGGAAACACTTATCTAACTGATATATTTAAACCCAAGATTTTACCAGATCTAAATAAAAGGGGCTATATGAGCAATGTCACTATATACGTTTGCATGTGATAAATATTCTGTTGCACTTTGATGTGCAATAAGACCCAGTCACATGCCAAAAAAGATTTTTTTTAAAAGTTGTATAGGATATTCTGTTTCCTCCAATATTCGGCCTTTCATTTACCTCCTTCTTGCTTGCAGGAATAACTTTGTTAGCAATTCAGACTGTAAAGCCATCATGCAAGGATAATGTGAAAAAAATATAATCGGAATTCAAAAGGATTAAGAGTTCTCACCAGTCTCAAAAATCCAAAGGGAAACATCAGGTAGTATAGTGTTTCCCAACATTCTGGCTCAGGAATTCTGGGTGTTGTAGTCCATACATCTCAAAAGTTGCCAAGACTGAGAAACACTGATCTAGGACTATCAAATCTGGAATATAAAAGCTCATCATGATGTCTGATAGATAGCAGCAGAAAACTATTTCTCATATCTCTTCTGCAATGTTATTTGGGCGCAAACATCTAGAAAAATGTAATATGTTTCTAGATGTTTACAGCTCAGATATCATTGGATGCAGACAAGAGTCAAATTTCCCAAGAAAGCTACACCACTAGAACATTGTCCTAACACCATACTGCAGTTAGATAATCCCTTAAATATATGATCTTGTCCTCTGCCTGAATATCACATGTCTTGACATCTAGCACCAAGCCAAGCCACTCTTGGCATAGTTATTTAGCCTTCTGTTATTCCAAGAGAAGAAGTATAAATTAGATGACCAGAACTCCAGTTCAAGGTCTGAATAAACAAGGCCATAGCCCAGAAGATCTAATACAATTTTCCTGCTGTTGCTTGGGTTGGGGAATAGAATAGAATAGAATAGAATAGAATAGAATAGAATAGAATAGAATAGAATAGAATAGAATAGAATAGAATAGAATAGAATAGAATAGAATAGAATAGAATAGAATAGAATAGAATAGAATAGAATAGAAGCTGGAAGGGACCTTGGAGGTCTTCTAGTACAGCCCCCATGCTCAAGCAGGAGAATCTATACCATCTCAGACAAGTGACTGTCCAGTCTCTTCTTAAAAATCTCCAGTGATAGCACCCACGATTTCTGAAGGCAAGCTGTTCCATTGGTTAATTGTCCTCAAAGTTAGGAACTTTCTCCTTAATTCCAGGTTGCTTCTCACTTCGATCAGTTTCCAACTATTATTTCTTGTCCTGCCCTCTGGTGCTTTGGAGAATAATTTGACCCCGTCTTCTTTGTGGCAGCCTCTCAAATACTGGAATATTGCTATCATGTCACCCTTATTTCTTCTTTTCTTTAGACTGGCCAAACCCAAGTCTTGCAGCCATTCTTCATATGTTTTAGTCTCCAGACCTTGAATCATCTTAATTGCTCTTCTCTGAACTTTTCCCAAGGTCTCAACATCTTTTTTGTAGTATGATGACCAAAATTGGTTGCACTATTCCAGGTGTGATCTCACTAGGGTTTTATAAAGTGGTACTAATACTTCACGTGATCTTGATTCCATGCCTCTGTTTATGCAACCCAGGATTGTATTAGCTTTTTTGGCTGCTGCTGCACATTACTGGCTCATAGTCAAGTGATCGTCCACTAGGACTCCAAGGTTCCTCTCACAGTTACTGGTTTTGAGCCAGGTCTCACCTAATCTGTACTTGTATCTTTGATTTTTCAAAGATATAAATGTAAAACTTTGCTCTTTTCTCCACATTAAAATTCATGTTGTTGGATAGGGCCCATTGTTCCAGTTTGTCAAAATCTTTTTGAATCCTGAGCTTGTCTTCTGGAGTGTTGGCTATTCCTGCCAGTTTAGTGTCATCTGCAAATTTGATGAGTTCCCCTTCTATTCCCTCATCTAAGTCATTGATGAAGATATTGAAGAGTACTTGGCCTAAAACGGAGCTTTGTGGTACCCCACTGCTTACCTCTCTCCATGTGGATGTAGTAACATTGAGGACTACTTGTTGAGTATTGTCAGCCAGCTACAGATCCATCTGGTAGTGATGTTGTCTATTCCACCTTTTTCTAGCTTACCTAGCAGTAGATTGTGGTATACTGCTGTCTCTTTTTTTGCTGTCTCTTTCCCTGATTGACAATATGCAGGACATGGCAATATCCATTTGCGTGCTTTCTATCAGAAAGCATGACAATATCTATTCAGAAACCTGATATTTACAGAGAATCTAAAGACATAATTGTAACAGTATGAGATAGTAGTAATAATGTTGACATATGTTTTTTAATTTTTTGTACTTACTGTTTTAATACTTAGTAAGAATGATCCAATTTGCAGGTGTGCAAATTCACTGTTAAACCTCTCATTATTCCTTCTTTCATTTAATATGTTTGTGAATTCACAGGATATCTTTCTGATAATATTGTCTATATTGCTATGTCCTATGTAACATTTTGGTCACATGTGCAACAGTGGTATGTAGCATGCTCATGACATATATGATCATCTTACATGCATTTTGTTCTCAGCAACAGCTTATACATGAGTGCAGCTATTACACTTCTCATCTTTGCATGGCTGCAGTTTATAGTGTGATCAAGAATTGGATTGTAATTCTAGCATCCAATTTCTACATCATTAAGCATTAGAAAAAAAGAGCAGAGATAAATTATTTTGAATTTTGAATTCTGTTCTACAATATATATAAGCAAAAGCATTTTTCATACTTTGCTCCGAATACTTTCCTCTTATATAAAGCATTTAAGCATATCAAAACAGCTACATGTATGCCACAATAATTTAATGGAATAGGTTGCTAGTTCATTTCAGCTTTTCAATCAAATTTTATCTTTAATGTTATCTAGATGTTTCTCACAGGTTAAATCAACTTGAGAGAACAGCCTCATAAGATACTCACATTTATCTTTGTGTCACATAAAAGTTTACAGATCAAGCCAAAAAAGACCCCTGGGAGGCATAACACATGCCCACAGTTAAAGGGATCATGTAAAACATTTCAACAGTTATAAAAATTCAATTGCTCAGTTTAGTCAGGTAGCTTGAGGATTTTCTTTTCCCTAAATGATCCAGGGCTCTAGCTCATTGAGCTCTTTACATGATACAGCCTGCATCCCCCGGAAGTTCCTTTGATTTATGGTTGAATAGAGTACATTTTTATGGTGTATTTCAAGCAAAATGCCAAGCAGCAGGACACAATGGATAAATCACAAGGAAAAGCTTCCCAAATAAAGCAAAGTTTAAGAAAAGTGTCCCTTGCTCTGAATTCTGAGATCCCTAGTCTATCTCAGCGTATAAAGTCAAGTTTCCCTTGAGTTCAGTTTTTCTTCTAATTTTCAGATGAAAATGTCCAAAATTCTGACTTTGTGGTTTCCCTTATACATACCAGTAGCAGCTATCTTACCTATGCTGATCAGTGCTGTGACTATTCCCCAGACTTATGATCCTACCATTTTGGGCACAGGGTCACAGGTGTCTCAAGAGTTCATAGCAACCTTGAATATTTCCCAGTGTATGATCTGTAGTTGGGGGATATTGCCATCAGTCCTTTGTCAGGAGCAGATTACACCATGTTAAATTTGGGATCTTCTGTTGCTGTTCTCCATTATTGGTCTATCCCAAGCATATGATTAATCTGGCCTGGTTTCAGAGGGACCTTGGAATTCTGTTTGAGGTGTTGATACATTATTCAACTGAGGCATGAATTACTGCTTGGAATGACACTGATTGAATTGCAACTCTATGGACCTGTGTCCACACAACTGCAATATATTTTTGGATTCTGGTGGATCTTCCAGATGATGAAGTGGCAGAAGTTATGACTAGAGTACTATTGGAGAAGACAAATAATGAATTTGACCAAGTCCAGATAAGAGCCTTTCTTAAGGATTACCTTAAGAGTGGCAAGTAAGAGTGGTGGTGGTAAGAGTGGCAACACACAATTATTTCTCCAATCTTATTACATCCATTGACTGCTGGCCATCAGCCTTGTTCAAGGTAACCCAGTCCTTTTTGGGCAAGGAGGAGCTGGGAACATGCTCTTGCCCAGTTACTTGACATGAGTTTGTTATTTCTGAGGAACAGGAGTCCTTGTGGCTGTTAGTTCCATGGCCCTCCTGCTCAGTTAATAGTTCCAGGGAGTTGATATATTGTTAGATCTATGCAATGATAAAAAACATACTTGAGAGAGGAGGTGGTCCTACTAGTTCTTACCGAGGTAGTGGTGCACTATCTCCTGAAGAAGTCATTGCTGGACCCAACTTAGCTGGACAATTTTCATTCTATGTCCAACCTTTCTTCCTTGGGCATGGCACTGAGAAGACAGGCATGTTGCAGCTCTAAAGGCCTTGAAAAAAATGAACCATTTTCAATCTGGGTTCAAACTAGAATATATTACTGAGATGCAATTGTTGTACTTGATAATCTAGGGAATATTTGGAGTGGAAGTATTCGTCCATCCTAGCCTCCTTTAATTCCTCAGCAGCCTTCAGTACCATTGATCATGATAACATTCTGGACTAAATCCCAGGGCAATAAGAAACCACTTCTATACTGTTGTAAAGAAAAGAATCAAATGTGTCAACTTAGATACTAGATATTGCACACATGAAGTAGCGTACGTTTTAGCTGTTTATCTCTGCACCCAAACAATTGAAGTGCACTATTAAGTATAAAGATTCCAACTTCAAGTTCTGGAACAAAATGTGCAATACAATATTGAGATGGAAATATAAGCACAGATTGGAAAAAATGTAACAATTTAGATCATCAAGTCCAACTCTTTGCTTAGTGCTTACTTTAGTTTCCATTTGAACACATCCAATGAAGAAGAGATCTCCACCTCTCTAGGTAATTGGTTCTTCTGTCAAACTGCTGCTATTACTTGAAATACTTTTCTAATATTCAATCAAAAACTGACTTCCTCTAATTTAAATCCATTATTCCATGTCCTGCACCCTAGAAAAGAATACAGCTTTTGAACTTCTTCTGTGTTATACTATTTCAGATATTTGAACAGTTTAGTTATATCCAGTCTGTTATGCTTAAGGCTAAACATTCCTAGTCCTTTATTCTCTGTTCATAGTTGATCAACGTTATTGTCTTTCTTTGAATTAGCTTTTTTTTCAGATTCCTTCTTAAATCATAGTGCACACAATACTCAAGGTAGGATCTAATTACTGCAGAATAAAGTAAAATAACTTTTTCATGTGATTTGGAAACCATGCTTTTGAACACACATCTGCCATTTCTGCAGTTTCAGCACATTTATTACATATTCGGGTAATAATCAACTATTACTCCAATATCTTTTTCACAACTATTACCATATCACACAGCTCTCATTTTGTATTTAGGTATCTGATTTCTGTTTCCTAACTTTGCCTCTGTTTAGTTTCATTCTGTTATCTTCAAACCATTAGTCCACCTGTCAAGATCATTTTGAGTTTTAGTATTGCATTCTAGGGTATTAGTTATCCAAGTTTGTATCCACTGCATATAAAATAAATAATCCTTACACTTCCTTATCTAAACCATTAATAAAAATATTGAAAGGTACAGGTCTAAGATCTCACCGTTTTGGAGCCAAAGTCAACTCTACATTTCACCTCAGTTTAAAAAAAAGTTGGCAACTTATCCCCCCTTGGGGGGGGAGGAATAAGCGCATGTTATTGGGTTCTGTTTATATATGCCAGTGATGGCGAACCTTTTAGAGACTGAGTGCCCAAACTGCAACCCAACTTGTGCATCGTCGAGTGCCGGGTGGGAGTGGCCCATTGGGTGGGCGTGGCCCATTGGGTGGGCGTGGCTGCGGTGGTAACGGCAGACTGGGTGGGACTAAAAAGTTCAATCAATCAATTCCAACTTTGCAAGATCTTTTTTTTTTCCCGCGAGTTGAAATTGACTGATTGAACCTTTTTTTTTTTTTGCACACGGCGGCGGAGGCCTAAAGCGAAAAGGTTTTATAAAACCCAGCTGAAGGCCTAGGACTGGGGCGATGGCGCGCGTGCCCACTGAGAGGGCTCTGAGTGCTGCCTCTGGCACCCGTGCCATAGGTTCGCCACCACTGATATATGCCATGAAATATAATGTGATCCTTACATTAGCTATGATCCTGATTATTTTGCCATTTGGGACCAGGTATTTGTTCTCAATCTAACCTACAGTATATCACTTAATTGCTGATAGAATAATAAGAGATAGTGCCTAGTAAAAACATGGGATAGAGTTATTGCTACTAGAGCAGAGATCCCCAAGTTATTTAAGTCAGTGTGGAATACAAGTTAAAATATTCAAATAGAACTGAGAAGATCTAGGCTCAATCCCATTGCCCCATATTCTTCAGGTCAGTAACTATCAAATTAAATTGCCTCTCAAGAGGAGGACTAAATGGGAGATGGAAAACTATACTGCCTTGAAGGCCCTGGGGGAAAAAGTGAGATATAAATGTAATAAATAAAAAAGCAACAGCTGGTAAATGGATACAAAATATAGAGAAAAGGCTTTCCACTACATGTCTTTTATAGAGGCTAGTGAAAACAACAGGCAGATGCTACTTACATGGTATTTTATTTTACAGTATTTGTTTGGTTCTTTGTTTGTATCCCACCTTTATTATTTTTACAAATAACTCAATGCAGTGAACATATCCAACACACCTTCCTCCTCCTATTTTCCCCACACAACAGCCTTGTAAGATGCCAGTCTTGCCTGCTTTTTCTGCCCAACTGGCTGTCAACTGCTCCCTTCTTTCTTATGGCTTGCTCCCTCAAGATAATGGATGTGATGGCATGATCTCACAATCTCTTTGCTCATCCCTTACAAAAGGGAATTAGGAGCCATGTATTCTAGTTGTCATCTGTGTGGTTGGTTTCCAGTTCTCTTTAATCAACTGTATCATCACTGAAGATGTGCAACACAGTAGCAAATACACACCTTGCTCCTAATACATTTCAGGTACAGTAAGTAAATGTATTTTCTTCATAAATAAATGTTACTTCATTACCAGCAACCTGCATTAGAGTCTACCAGACCATGAAATAGTCTTTAGAGATCAAGCTGTATGCTAAGAAAGTGGGAGGGAGAACATTATTTAGGTTTCCAGAGTCAAAAATTACAGAAGAAATGAAGCACTACATTACAGTTTGGAGCACAAATATTACATTTTCTGCTTAGAATTGCTAAAGACCTTGCAGGTAATTCATGTCTGCAAAAAATTAATGTAGTTTGGTTGCAGCTTCGTTGTCCACCTAAACCTTTCATTTACTTTTAAATTTCTTGCAGATTTTAACATCCAATGTTAGCAGCGTTGATATTATGATTTTACAGCAATATAAAATACAAATAATTGCCAAAAGTTTAAAATATGCTCAAATTTATCATTTCAGAGGAACCAAAGCCTTCGAAGAGTCACTATAGTGCATCAAATGTAATGTTTTGCTTGGATTAAGCTACAGTAGTGGGCCTTATTCACGATGACAAGGTGGAAACTTACCGCAAGGAGTTTGAGGGGTTGGTGAACTGGTTTAACGAAAACAGCCTAGTTTTAAATACCGGAAAAACCAAAGAGATCATTGTCGATTTCAGAAAAGGCAGGCACAGCCACACATCTCTGTGTATCAATGATTCACCTGTGGAGATGGTTACCAGCATCAAATTCCTGGATGTGCAGCTAACGAGTAGGTTCGCTTGGTCACTCAACAGTGAGAAACTGGTAAAGCGGGCACAGCAGCGCCTGCATTTTCTGCGGCGCATGAGAAAAGCACATCTTCCTTCCCCTGTCCTGACCAATTTCTACAGGGGGACAATCGAGAGCATCCTGTCATACAGCATTACAGTCTGGTTTGGAAGCATCACTGTTTCAGATAGGAAGGCGGTGCAGAGTGGTGAGAATGGCCGAAAAGATCATTGGCAGTCCCCTCCCTCCCATCCAGGACATAGCACAGAAGCGCTGCTTGAGCAGGGTCCGTAAGATTATCTGCGACACTACACATCCTCTTCACGACCTGTTTTCCTTGTTACCTTCTGGGAGAAGGCTTCGTGGTATCCGCAGCAGAACATCCAGATTCAGCCATAGTTTCATTCCATACAGCATTAACCTTTGAACTCTCAAGCTTCCTCCTTCCGTTATATATTCAAGATGGACAGTATTTAATATTTTTTGTTATGTATATGTAGGGGTGTGGGTCTATACATATGTTGTATATAGTATGTATTAGGTGTGTGTCATGTATGTGTTTCACTTTGAGAGCGGGCAACTAAATTTCATTTTTGATGTGTGATATTGTGCCCACAGTAAAAAAAATGACAATATCTTATCCTTATGATTGTAATCTTGGGCTACTTATTGTTTCTTCATCTAATCTACATTACTGGGTTGCTTAGAGAATAACATGAATAATCCTTGATGAAAAAAATAGGATTAGATATGTTCACCATTTTGAATTGTTCATAAAAAATAATATGGTGGGATGTAAATAAATAGATAAATGAATGAATACAGTGACTGCCATTCCAGCAGAAACCCTCCCCCCATGCTTTTGGAGTTTCAAGGCACAATCAAAATGATGAAGGCATGCCACAAAACCTCTGCTATGTGGGATGTGGCTGATCTCTAAATATTTATTTACTAGAAGGCAAACTGATGGGAACCTTTCCATACCATCTCCTCCTGGTTCCAGGATCCTGCTTACCTAGTCTATCTTCGACATACCTCCCAATCCTTCCCATCCCAGGAGATTCATCCAAAGAAAATACAAACAACAACAAAAAATGAGCTTCAGTCAAGTGTTTTTACCACTTTTTAAGGATGTTTGTGGAGATCCACTTAAATACCTACAAATATACACACCTAACCTTCTGGAATAAACAATGTTATGAAAAGTGCAGAAAGAGAATTAGAAATAATAAGCCAAAGAAATTAAAGGAAGATATTTTAAGTAAGGATTTTAAGAAAGGGAAAGAAACATAGCTAAATCTATTTTACACCAGCATCAATACCTTTCTATATACTTCTATCCTTTGGCATACTATCCTTGTTTCCATTACATCTGTACAATGTTTCATTTTTAAATTTATCATTATTTTCATTTTGAGGATCTTATCAACTCAGTAAACCTTTCCCAGACTAACAAAAACATTCACTTGAAGTTTTCACATTCAGTGTTGCTATCTTTCTCGTTCCATAAGAAAACAATAATAATAGCATTGTTCAAATTATCAGGTATAGGTGCAGCTTTACAACACACACTAGGTAGATTACATAGTTACTTCACAAGCAAACTATATCCCTATTTTAACATATCTGTATTTACAACACCTATATTTGCAGCTTTCCTTTTTTCAACATTCTCATTTATTACTTCCTTTTCATTATTTTTTTCTTGGACAATAACATGTACAGCATTCATTTCAATTTATTCTTCAACATATCACTATCATTCCACAAATCCCACAAATCTCTAAAATACTTCTTTCAGCATTCCCTCACTTCAGTGTCGTTCCAAATTATTTCATTATGTGACACCAGAAAGTGATGAGCATACTATGTCAACTAGAGAAATTATTTTTTTAACCAAAGATATGTCAAATAACAAGGCAGGAACTATAAAAATATGTTTATATCTGTCACTTGTAAAATTACTACCATTTGTATGTAACTGCAGAGATGTATTATAGAACTAGACAAGAAATAAAAGTTCATTGTTGAATTTAGCAACAGTATTAGACCACTTTTTTCCTTCCTTCCTTCCTTCCTTCCTTCCTTCCTTCCTTCCTTCCTTCCTTCCTTCCTTCCTTCCTTTCCTTTAAAACAAGAACTTTTAAAGCCAAAACTTTAATGTAGCACATTAAAAGCACAGGTTAAAGATTTGGTAAAATTATTTACCAAATACCAGCAGAGATTTTTTTTTTACAAATTTTCTAAGCACTCAATGCCTGAGGGCTATAGCTGTCTAGATGGTGAGGAACAGGTTTCAGCTCAACCGTATAGAGTGACTTAGGGGGTTTTACAGCCTCCTGGATATTATCTTCCATCTTTAGTACTGGATAAGGTTACACTCCCCAGACAGAACTGGTATGCAATTTGGGAACCTCCTGGACTTCCAGCTCCTGTTCAAAGAATAGGTGGTAGCCATGACTTGTGGACCTTTGCACAGCTTTGTGTTCTGTAACCTGTCACTCACTCATGCTTGGGTCACTTTCCAAGAGAATTATTGCAATGTGGAATGATCTTGAAGAACTTCCAGAGGTTTCAGTTGGTCCAAAATTATTGTGGATATGCCTTATTATGTTCAAGGATACCCTTTTTGGGATCCATCAGGACCCCAAAGATTTCTTGATGATAATCCACCTTCTTTGGAACAACTAACCCACAGTTATCCAGTCTCCCCACCAACACCATCACCAACATCATTAGGGCTTTTGAACAGCCATAAAAGTTTGGCTCTTAGGAAAATCTAGTGTTGGGGAATGTGGAAGTTTAATATGTGTTATGTATGTGTAAACTTTGAGACCAAGCAACTAAATTTCATTTTAATGTGTATCATTGTGCCCACAGTAAAAAAAATAACAATAAAGTTTATCTATCTATGTATCTATGTATCTATCTATCATCTATTTATCTATCCATCCCATTATGTACACTGAAGATTATACTACACATGTATATTACATTATACTACATTATAATACATTATACTACAAATTGTTAATATATACAGAATGGGTATTAAAAGTTTATTGCACAAATATATTTCTCAGAGAAATGGCAGAATTGATGCATTAATCAACTGTGAACTGTTAATGAGAGGGTTAAGCTCACAGCACGGACCCACTTCTTGACTATGTTAGTGATTTGGGTTTGATATTTCTCAGCTGCTTTGTAATTTAACCTTTGTATTATTTGTAATTGTTTTTTTTTATTTTATTTTGTTTTAATATGCCATGTAAGAATAGAATACAAACTTCACCCACATCATCTCCAGCTTAAAGTAATATTTTATTAAATTTGATATCAATGACCAAACTGGATATAAACACTCATTCTATCAGTGAATCCAGATAAATATGAGGTATTCCTATTCTTAGCCAAAGTGGTTCTTTCAATCATTATACTTCAACATTTGCACAGCTATTCTTAGAAAGTCTGTTTAAATCTGCCCTGATTTGTATAGAACAGACTCATTCAAAAATCCTTTGGGCATATTTCTGATTTTATTTAAATTTTATTTTTATTTAAATTTTATCATTTTAATTTCTTTCAGTTTTAGGAGTATTGTTTTTATTGCTGTTATTACAATGGCCAATTTGAAAAATAAAAGAAGTTAACTGGATGCATCCTTCAATTGTGCTGGACACTCTGATCAAGGTTAATAGAAATGGTAGCAGCCCAATACAATGGAATCTGTCCTGAAATAAAGTAGTTTTCATTCATACATCATTCTAAACTATAATGTGATTTACTTGGTTTTCTCAAGTATGATCTACCTATTAATTAGTGTAAAGTGCAAACTAGGTCATGATCTATTCAGCAAATTACAGTTTTAAAATTCCAGCTTGTTATACATGCACTGTATGTTGTACGAACAAAGAGAGACAAAACTATCTATGGGAAATTAGACTTAAATTTATTGTTTCACTCTGACATCTTATCAATGTGTCATTTTGTTAGAAGCAGCTTGCTTCATTGGATTCTGCAGTTTAGATTCAAAGAGCGCTTCCAACACAGCTCAAACCAATCCATTATATATATGTTTGCCAGCATGTGAAAATACCTAGGGCCTTGGTCGTTTAAAGTTCTTAGATCAGGTATTTGTTTTACTCCTTCAATGCTCATAATGAGCACTGCTTTTTAACCAAAAGAAACTTCAGGGAGTTATCATCCCCTACTGAATTTATGGGCCTTTCAACACTTGTAAACAAATAACAATCGTTTTTTTTCTTCCATGTCTACATATTATTGAATTGATCCTGTCACCAACGTATTTGTGAGATAACATTAAGTAATCTTGAACAATATTAATGCTGAAGTAGCATTAATAGGCATGTCAAACTCGTGACGTCACATGATGTCGTGCGACGTATCGTGACTTTTTCCCCATTGCCGGCAATGGGGTGGGCATGGTTTCAGCATGATGCATCCGGCCCACAGGCCGGCGGTTTGACATGCCTGCCTTAAGCCAAGAGCATCCAAAGACAGCTGCCAGGCATTTCAAGCCTGTTACTACCCAGTACATCAGAGATGAAGTCAGATGAGGCTTTAAAAAACACTTAACGGCCATTTCAAGATAATGCTGGTATTATCTGTTGCTATTCTATTGTTGTCTTCCCCCCACCCAAAGAGCTGGTCACAGCTGGAACATGAAATGTAAAGAAAACAGAGACTTGAAATCATGTAACAGTAAAATGAACTAATAGTAAAATAGCACAACAGTGAAATGTTGTAACAGGCCCATTACCTTCAGAATAAATTATATGGAGGAATTTGGAAATCAGCTTTTGATGTCTACACAGAAAAGAAAAGCAGGAGAAATCCTAAGTGAAAATGCTTCTTGTGACTCAGCTTTGTTTCTGATTCCTATTTTTTTTTTTAAAATCTAGCTTGGGTTGCAGTACAATGAGTGTAGGAGGAGGGTCATGAGAAGGAGCTTAAGAGAGTCTTGGAGCCAGACCCACTCCATTCCTGCTGTAGTAGTGTAATTGGCAGATATTTTTTCCACTGGCTGAAAAAGTTAGGAGGAGGATGAAAATAAATCTGATGGAATCAACCTAATGTTTTCTTTATAAAATGCTTTGCACACAAAATCAAGACAATATTATTTGGCTGTAAGCAGAACAGAAGTAGACATCAAAATAGGGATTGACCATAGGAGCAGGAAATTTCATGCCTCTGTAGATTTTGCAAAACATAGATATCTCCTTAAATCAGTAACGCAACAAAGACTTAGCTACTTCATCTCTGCACCATTTTCCCTTTCCACAATAAAACAGTACCCCAAAACTTAATCATATTGCATCAGAGAAAGATTAGGGAACTTGAGGTCCACAAGATGTTTTAAAACAGTTCTCTCACAATCATAAAACAACCTCCTGGATTTGTACATTATCAAGATAAGCAGCAAAGGAAACCAGGCTTGCCCATTCCATTATTTGTGGCTCATAAGAAGGCTCAAGAATCTACATATAAATCTCATCACAGATAACACATTTGCTTTATAGCAGTCACTTGAATTCTGTCTTACTGGATTCTTACCTTTTATATAATAAATGTTATTTATTAAAGATTTTTTGTGCACATTTAATTGGCTCCAGTCCAGTATGCTAGGAAAAGCCTGAGAGATGTTTTAAATCAATCTCCATTATAGGTAGTCTTTGACTTATGATCATAACTGTGTCCTGAATTATGGTCATAAGTTATTGTTATAAGTTGATGCATTGCATGATTGGACTTGAGTTTTTGACAATTTTTGTGGTGATCATTAAATGAATACAGCAATTGTTAAGCAAGCACAATCAATCCATTTTCTCCAATAGGCATTTTTTTTTAAGATCAGAAGAGATCAGAAGTAAATATCGGAAACTAGCAAAAAACTTTGCAAATCACAATGACATACAGGACGCTACAAATGGCCATAAAGGCGAGTCAGTTGCCAAGTACCCAAAATGCAATCACATGAACCATGGGGGAGGTATGTGCAGTCATCATAACTTCAAAAACAAATGTTAAGTAGCTTTGGGAATGTCCATAACTTTGAACGATCGTTGAACGATTGGTTGTAAATTGAGGACTACCTATAATCCCAACAAGCTTGACTAAATAGCAAGGAACTGTGGAATTTGTACCACTGCACTGAAGCATCACTATCTGTTTTTTGTCTTTAGAGAAATTCAATTGAGTAAGATTAAAATAATTAAAATCTGTTTTCTAGGTATGATTAAAAGAAATTCCTTAACCTTGGAAAATCAGAGATTATTTTTATAGTTCCTAGTTATAAAACTTTCCAAATAGTGCTGAATTTCATGTCCTAGTATTCCTCAACGATTAAGTAACTTAAGGTTACTGGGACTTTTGTTCAGTAATTTATAGGGACTACAGTTTCTCACCCCTGTAATTTTTTTCAGAAAGTATTAATCAAGGAATCTCTTTTTTTTTAGTACATATTATTGGTTCATAAGAACAAGCATTGTTCTAACTTTTCAAACAAGTTTGTTTTCAGATCTTTGTACAGTGGTATGCTAAAATGTTCCTTCTGTTGTGCCAGTGCTCAGCCCACATCCAATTATGGTTTTGGCTTCAGTGCACTTTTGTGGGTGTGTGTATAAAAGTAAAAAGTTAGGCCATGTAACACGGCAATTATGGACAAACGTTTCTCTTTTAGAAAGGTGGAAAGTAACTCTTAACCAGTAAGCAAGGCATAGCATTTTATTGATTTGACTTCCAGAAAAGTAGTTCAATGTAAAAAAAAAAAAAAAAGTTCAGATCTGGAGAAGCCAAGATTTTTGTTTTTAATGAGATTTAATATACCAAAAATATTTTTAAAAACATGGAATTGATCTACTTTTTGAGAATACCATGGTAGTTTCACAAAAGTTATCTTTGTACAAACAGATCTGAAATAATATCAGAAACTCCAAAATCACAATTAAATGTATACACCTGAAATTATAGAAAATTAGTATAGATCCAAAACACAGCGCAGCTAAAATACTAGTTAACTTTTTTTCTGGAAGTAACGTATTTAGCTACAATGTATTTAGTTTAGCAGCAATTGCTTTTTAGCACAAGATGCAGAAGCTGAAATAAATTATTGGCTTTTGCTCTATTATCTCTCTGCGTGAGGAAATCCATTTCAACAGTTACTTTCACTTCCCAATAATCCTCACTTTTTTGTTATGCATATTCCAGAACTGATAGTTTAACATGCAAGTGGCCTTACAACCATCAACTGTACGGCTAGTTTGTTGAGCCAATTTGTTTTCTACACAGTTAAGTTCATATCCCAAAACTTTCAAAATCTATGAAGTATACCTTCCTCTGGTTAGCCCCCAAAAAGAAGACAGCAGCATATACAGTCCATGTTTCACTCATTCACAGTGTCATATAAAAGCAACAGCTGTAAGGGGAAAATTCTAATTCTAACTTCTTTATGAGTGTAATAAGTGTAAATTCAATCCATAAATCCTAAATGTTTCTTGACAATATTAAGGTAAAAACCTATCCTATTTCTTATTAGCATTTCGTACTATACAACAGGGCTTTTCAACCAGTGGTACGGGTACCACCTGTGGTATATTGGCACCTGGCAGGTGGTACGTAACCATCCTAGAAAAGTGGTAGCGGGGGAGGGGAATGAGCTGAACCGGTGGCAGCACCGCACAAGCCTGAGCGAGAGATGGCTGGAGCTGTAGGGCCGTCAGGGCTCAGCGTAAGCACCAGGATCAGTGCTGCTTTCCAGCTGATCGGCGCTTCTTCGGGGCTGTCAGGGCTCAGTGGAAGCGCCAGGATCAGCGCCAGGCTCCAGCTGGATCTCGGCACTGATCCTGGTGCTTCTGCTGAGCCTTGAAGAAGCACCAATCAGCTGGAAAGCAGCACTGATCCTGACGCTTCTGCTGAGCCCAGAAGTGCCAATTAGCTGGAATGTTGCAGCATCTCCAGGGTCTTGTGATTTACATTCAGATGCTTGGCAACTGATTCATATTTATGATGGTCACAGTGTCCCAGGATCATGTGAAGTGACCACAACCTGCTGCAACCACCCAGCAGACGGGGGGAATAAAAACCCAACACCCCCCATCCCACCCCCACTGCCAATCCTCAACAGAAATGCTCACAACAATGAAAACCTCGGACAGGAGGAAGAGCGCCACCGGGCGCTGTCTTGCTCGGCTGTGGCTTGGGGGGCACTTTTTTCAGTGCCATTGTAACTTCGAACAGTCACTAAGCGAACTGCTGTAAGTCGAGGACTACCTGTACTTTATCACTTTTTTCCTTTTTTTTTTTGCTCATGTTTTTGACACCTTGCTAGACGACTGGTGGTACTCGGATGTTGCCATATCCTAAAAGTGGTACAATGGTTGAAAAGCCCTGCTATACAAAGCCTATAAAAGTATCTTAGTAATGTTTTTAACTACTTTTAAAAGAAATATTTTGCCCAAATTTGGGGATTTTAGTCCTGATACTATTCTCCACAAATGAGTTCTATCCTTTTCAAAAACACTTATATTTGTTGCCATTCTTGGTGGAGTAAAAACCCTCTTCAGTATTAAAATGAACCACTAGTGCATTACATTTAAGCAAGGCCAAGAAAAAAAATTAAGTATTTTTTTATTATTCAAGAGAAATTGTAGAAACAACCTTAATATAAAGGCACAGGAAACAGTTTTGATAACCAAATTAAACAGTTACAGTACAAAAGACAATTTTTATGCACATATAAACCCCAAACATCTCATTCAAAAATATTTCACCATTATTCATGGGCAATGATTAAAAATATAAATTGTCCCTGTACAATAAATACTTGATAGGTGCAAATTGAATAAAACTTATTGCTTTCCACATAGGTGTTTTCCCTGTAGACTGAAAATTATGGACTCCTTTTATCATCAGAATCCTGCTTATCAGCACAGTATTTTAAGATGAATTTCAACCTTAAACTCCCAGGAAACATTGGCCAATTCAGTAGCTGATAGTGTTGTTGTTTAAAGCCTACTACAGCAACAATGGTTCTTATCCATTAAGAAGTGTGGGTATTAAATTAAAATTGCAATAAAACAAGGCTTTTTGTAGCAGGTTAGAGTTTAATCTCACATTTCAGTTTTGCTCAAGTGTGAACTATAGCAACATAAATACTATGAGAATAAATTGTAACAGAATCCAGAGAAAATTAGGCAAAACTACCATTTTTTAAATAAACAGGATATTATCCACTAAATTCTATAAATTATGTCCGTAGGATGCTAACATGCCTAATGTGCTCTGATTCAGCCATGTTAGAGATAAAAGAAACTGCCACAGTAAGAAATTTTCCCAGGAGAGAGCTCAACAACTAAATGAAAGTAACACTGTAGAGACACAATTTGCAAAGAAGCAATAGTATATGACTAAACAAGCCAAAGAGAAGAATAATAGGCCTTGCCATTTATTTTATATACCTTTGATATATTCTGCATGTTTTCAGAGTTTGGAAATGGATTGGGGAGTTTTCAGCTCATTCCTACTGCTATATCCCACTTGTCCAAATACATTTTTCAGTAATGTACTTATCATCCTTAGTATACAATTTATTCTTACTCCACCTTAAAATAATTGTAGTCAATTAATTGTTGCTGTAATTAGGAATCTTTGTCAGGATCAGAACTTCATCACTCCAGTGAAGAGAACCTTTATAATAGTTGCTGTAAATAAAGAAAATCATACCTTTTAAAAGTTAATTTTAGAAGTGATCCAATTTCTTCTTGAACTCCTGATCTGCGGGAACAATTTCAGGCAAATAGTAATCATCTGAGAAAAAATAATAACTGCAACTAAACAAAATGCATTGAAGCCCTCTACCATATAAATGAAGGGTGCTATTAGATAGTAAACCTCAAAAAGTTTAAGTCCTGTAAACATTAGTTCCCATAATCAGCAGAATTGTGACTAATACAGAATAAATGCTAGCCTGCTAGGCATTTTGCCATTTGTATGTTGTTCCTAAGTTTTTAACTAGTAGTAGAATGATAATAACTGACTAAAATGTTGGTCAGTAGGCTAGTGCCACTACAGTACCTTATTTTAAGCAATTAGAGACTACACATAACCATTTTCTTTGGTTTATTATTACTATGGTAGCAAAAAAAAATTTTTAAAATTTTCATTTATCTACTGCTTCTTCAACCCAAAAAATGTTTAGTTTCAGTCATGTTTAAAGTTGATCCATGGAAATCAGTCATTCTTTCTGTAGTCATGGCTGTCTTACAGCCCACTATTTCTGCTGGATCAATGTAAGCATGACAGGTTCAAACTGTTTGTCTTCATTGAAATAGTTTGTATATTTCAATTCCCTGATGAACATATACTTTTATACACTGAAATGGAGTTTTCTATTTAACCAAGATGTGAAGTATTACCTGTAGTAGAAATATAAACAATTCCAACATAACTAGGTTAGGTTCACACAACATTTAAGACAGCTTTTACAAGCATATCTTTAATAAGGCATACAAACATATGAAACAAAAGGAATTCAACAACAGAATAAGAGGAATCCTGTACTCAAAAAGCACACAACATTAAATGAAAATCTAGTAGTTACAAAAACAATCAAGGACACCTTGGATTATCAGCACATACGCAAATGCCTCTTTTGTAAGTTGTATAAGAGCAGGATAATAACATCAGAAATAAAAGCCTTTAAAACAGGCCCATATAACTTGACTTTCCAAGGAAGTGTAGCATTCTCACAAAACAGTGAAATCTGAGAAAGTGAATTCAATTATATTTTCAGTCTTCCTCTTTCAGTTAAAAGTAGTTCAAGTTGTAGTAGGATATGTAACTTTTGTCAACCTTCCTGTAGCAACAGTGTTATGCAATTTATTTTCTCATTCTGGTTGCTCTTGTTTCAGGTTCAGAACTCACTAGTCCATGTCTCCTTGCCCCAGCACGATATAGTTTCTGACTGTCTACCCACTATGAACTACCTCACATTATTACTTAATCGTCCAAGATATTCACGTAATTCTTTTGCAGCCTGGAATCTACCATATCGCTTCTTTGGATTGGCACACTCATCCAGCAAGGCCTCAAGTCGACCATCTTTGGCAATATCAGTTGGAGGATCATGAAGAAGTCCTCCAGAAGTGCCATGCCAGGTGGCATGTCTTGATAAAAGGTTCTGACAAATAGCATAGTAATTATGATCCACAGTGACCCGAGTGCACAAAATCTCCTTTGAGAAAGAAAGACAAGCTTCCTTATCACAGTCATCAAATTTGCTTTCATACCATACATCCCAATTTTCAGGTTTATCTGTGAAATGCATAAAAAACACAATAGTAAGTAACAGTATTGTAACAAAACAGTCACAGGATGATGCATCTTATCATGGCACTTTTATTTAAAGTACATAATTACAAACAACATTTAAAGCTGCTTTAGCATGTTTACTATCAGATTGAAAAAAGGCACAAACGTGATTTTAAGGATGTTTGGGATATCCATATCAGTTTAAAGAAAAGGAAAGTAAATATAAAGTCTACAAGGAGAAAATGTTAAAAAAATAATTTTCCTAAACTAAGTACTATAATTTCTACGAAGTTTAAGAAAAAAACCTCTATGGCAGAGTAATTATCACTACCTAATCATCACTGTACATAGGCAAGTCAGAACATACACTGGTGTGCCACCCAAAATATAATGGTTTGGAATCTACCAATCTAAAGCTTATCCTAATTTGTGATACTCTATAGAGGATTTTTTTTTGTCATCTTATTGCCAGACAAGTGATTGCTAAGAAGCAATTAGTTGGGATGTCCACAGTACATCTTCATAATTTTTTTTACTCTGGTTACTTCCAAGGACTGAACCACTTTATTACATATTTCATAACAGCAAAAATCCTTAATTTATAATTGTTAAATAACCCTGTATAATAATGAGAAATTCAAGTTATTCAAAAATAAATGCAAAAATAAAAATAATGATTATTTAAAAATCTGTTGCTGTCAGATTCACCAATCATTTTTAGCTAAGGGAAGAAAAATCAAAGCATAGCTTAAATTGTTAAAAAGCCACTGAATAAAATAGAAGCCCACTTACTTTGTTTGATTAACTTTTTATCTGCCACCAAAACATTTTCAGCATCCACAATTATGACTTTTCCATCTTTAGGACCTACTGCAAAGTTGTCAAAGCTGACATCAAGGAGGTAGAGTGCAAATTCAAAGCCATTGTTTGTCAGTTGTTCTGCTATTTCCATTAATTGCCATGCCAGGTCCACTCGTTTTTCCCAAGGGGCACTGTAGTAACTCCATAGTTCTTCTCCCACATAGTTTACAGCTACCATTCTTCCACATGCTCCAAGGTATTTTGCAAATGGCCATCCTTCATCAGAGGGAAAACTCTGTAATCAGAAGAACCAATTATTAAGGCTGAATACTAAAAGCATTTTCACACAGCATTTTGTATAAAATCTCTATTTATTTTATGTTTACAATTGAAGCTTGAAATGTGTTTTTATAGTATTTCAGTGTTATTAGCTTCCAGAATGGGAAGAATTATGAAATGTATTCTCATAATCTCATAATTCTTCATCTGTCCATGTTTGTTAACTCAATTAAAAATCACCTATCTACTCTAATGCTTCAAAATCTCTAATTTTACTGCTATATTTTAAGTTCCAGCAATTTAGCACAGTAAAACTATGAACTTTACGTCTTGATCACAATACCAGAGTTTCTTAACTTTATTCCTCTTCAGTGAAACACAAGTTCTCATAACACACAAGGCTGCCTATAAATATCCTAAATAAATTATTTATTTCCAGCAGGACACAACTGGGCTTTGACAAAACTGCCAATCAACATTCATAGTATTGCTTTCTCATTAAACCTAACAGATAAATTAATTTACATTTGGCCCCAGACTTGTCCAGAAAAATCTGGATTAATACACAAGTTTACTAAGCACATGAAAACTAAGCACATGAAAAAGCTACACATACCATATCCAATCTCAATAAATAACTTGAAAAATGAAACTGCCAGAAAATACAGTATTTCATTTTTTTCTAAAGCTTACAGAGAAATACAACAAAAATCCCCTTAAGGAACTATGAGTAATTTAAACTCTCCACTTCTCCCATAATTATATTATATTCTTTTAAGCGTGATTCCACAGCTAGATAGGTTCTCTTATAGAGTCAGAAAGTCCCTAAATTATTGGCATTGCCTTTCTTTTTCAGATATTATTATGACTTTTAAATTATAGTTACCTAGGTGAATCTTTATTCCAGGATTGATTTTATTTATGTGACTGAGTATTGTAATATAGTATTATATAATGATCTACCGGTCAATTTACAAGTATAACTAATCCAATATCTCTATAATTCAATATAATTTAGATGTTTAGGCTATTTTTAAGAATCAAGACAATTATGAAACAATTTTGAATCATTAAGAGAAGCAACCTGGAACTGAGGAGAAACTTCCTGACAGTTAGAACAATTAACCAGTGGAACAACCTGCCTCCAGAAGCGGTGAATGCTCCAACACTGGAAGTTTTTAAGAAGAGACTGGACAGCCATTTGTCTGAAATTGTATAGGGTTTCCTGCCTGAGCAGGGGGTTGGACTCGATGACCTCCAAGGCCCCTTCCAACTTTATTATTATTATTATTATTATTATTATTATTATTATTATTATTATTATTATTATTATTATTATTATTAAGAACTGACAATAAAAATATTAAAGCAAGCAAAATATTAAAAGCCAATTATAGCTAAAACCAATTCATACAAATACATTTTTGGTTTCACAGCCCAATAAGGATAATTTATAAAAGCACACAGAAAACAAATATTCAGAACTTTCCTGAATTACCCTGAAAGTTAAGGTGTTTCATACATGACAGGAGGTCTAAAGCCATCAAAGGACCTATTATGAAATAGCTGCAACTGCTTTACGGTTAACTGTGAAAGTATAGAGTACAATTACTTGTAAATTAGACTGTATCAGAGAGATGCAATTACCAGCAGATAATACATATACCAGATAATACATATACTGAAAACACTTTGCATTCAATACAGCAAATCACAGCAATAAACAGATCCAAAGAGCAGTTTGCCAGAATAGAACTAGGGACTGCCATAATTAAAATTAAGAACAACTATCCAAGAATGTTCAGGGTCTTCAGTAATTACATACTACATGTTCCCAAACTTTTATAAATAGCAATATAAACAATCATGCATGACCACAGAGAGACATGGACATTCGATTTTACTTCTGAATATGAATAGAAGAATTCCAAGAAGCAAATAAAATAACTATAATTAACAGATACTAATGGACTGCAGACAATTCAATCATAAAACTTGAGGCTGAAATAGAAAATGAATTTTCTCTCAGTGTTTATCAACTTTGGCAACTTGAAGAGGGGTGAACTTCAGCTCTCAGAATTGCCCATGCTGGCTGCAGATTCTGGGAGCTGAAATCCACACATCTTCAAGTTGTCAAGGTTGAAAAACATTGTTCTGATAAAACAGCCTGTCTAGGTGGCAACATTCAATCTGCCTTGGCTGATCTCAAAATATTCAGCAGGGTCAGATCAGTTAATGCTTTTATGGGAGACCACCAGGAATATAAGGTATGGAAAGTTAAAAGATATTCCAGATTTAAGCAGTGGCAAACAATTTTTATGTTGATTGAAGCAATTATATTCGTATGTTAAATAAATGCAAAACGTACCACATCCCCAAAATTGGGACACTCCAGGAAATCTGGAGGGTTAGTTTGTCTATTGGGCCATGACGACCTGGCTGTTCCAAGGTAGGCTGGCAGTCTTTTAAAAGTAATCTTCTAAAAGAAAGATTCTATTCCATTAAACAAGCCACACCTGGAATAGCAATCTACTGGAGAAACAGGGCATGTCAGAATTCTTCCAGCATACTGTGTTTTGTATGTCGTTAACATTAAGTCATCAGTACAATCGTGTCAAGCTGTACTAAGGGGGAATCATACATTAACGGACAAATAGCCACAAGGAACAGGAATTTAATAGTTCAGTTCTTATGCAATAATTGCATATCTCACTTTCTCATACCTAGTTTAACTTAAATGTTCTATTCAGCACAAGAAAGAATGATAGAAATAAGTGTTGTTGAAATATTTTCTACTGATGATAGGTTGCTTCTATTATTTTACTATATAGTGAGAAAGTAGTGTCCTTTCCAGCAAATAACAACATATATGCATTTAAACTTTGAGAAGCTCAATGTTTCCTTTTCACTAGTAAATTCTAATCTATTTGCTATCAACAGCAAATATAATATGTGGCAAGCAGACACAGAGACTCACAAAACTGATGAGAAAAAAATAGTACTACTAGTATTTCTATTGCAACAATATATCACAAATGAAGAAAAGAATTACCAAAGTTTAATTGGTATATGGCAGACACACTAAAAACATTATGCACTAGTATTTGTGAATTAATGTTCTAAGTGGTATCTATTTATATATGGTCTAAATTCAGATTTGAATTTAGGACATAGGAGATGCAGATAAAAAGCAAAGTATTTACACCATTGAGATTGCACATCAATAAGTGATGTGGTCAGATGATGTCACACCATTATGCACACACATTGCTTAGCACACAAATTCCAGTCCCAGTTACTGTCCTTAAGCAGATACCTGTAAATGCTCTTCAGTTTAAAATGAAAAAAAAAATTCCAATTTTCTGCTTGTTCAAAATCAAAGTTAAATAAATCCATTGAAGTCGTAAAGATCTTGTTCTTATACATTACACTGGTTTTATAACTTATAATGCATATAGTCATAGTTCACATCTTCCAGATCTATGTTGGACTGTTGAGAAATAAATCTACAGAGACATTTAATAGGTGGCACTCATAAAAATGATATAAATGTGCATAAATACCAGCTGAACCAGTTTTGTGAAGTGATCAAAGCCCTAGGATAGAAACTGGAAGACTGTAAGTTCTAGTCCTGCCTTAGGCATAAGGCAGGTGATCTTGAATCAGTCACTCTTTCTCAGTCCTAGGAAGGAGGCAATGGTAGTCCTTGACTTACAACCATTTGTTTAGTGTTCGACAATGGCACTGAAAAAAGTGACTTATGACTGTTTTTCACATAATCATTGCAGTATATTCATTGTCACATGATCAAAATTTCGGATACTTGGCAACTGGCATATATTTATAATGATTGCAGGGGTCAAGTGATCATCTTTTGTGACTTTCTAGCAGGCAAAGCCACTAATAACCATGTTACAAATTTAACAACTGTGGTAAGAAAGGTAATAAAATGGAGCAAAGCTCATTATAAACTGTCTTGCTTAGCAACAATTGTTTTTAACTCAACTATGGTTGTAAATTGAGGACTATCTGTACTTTTGAAATCTTGCCAAGAAAATTGTATGGATATACAATATTGGAAGGCACCAAAATACACATATGCACGCACAATCATACCTACTGTAGTAATTGTTCAGGCTCAAATTTAACAGTCCAATAATGAAGATATTATCATTTCCTACAGATACACAATGATTTTATGGCTAATAAAATACTGCTGCAAGCTATTTATGAACTCAATTTCTCTAGTTCATCATATGTTTTTTAATTTTTTTGTCTTTTCATTCTTGTGTAATGTTTGACATTCAATTTTTTCAAGAATCTTAATTTCTTAATTATTTTCCCTGTTATATCTGTAAATTAATAGAAGAAGGGGACGACAGAGAATGAGGTGGCTGGATGGAGTCACTGAAGCAGTAGGCGTGAGCTTAAATGGACTCCAGAAGATGGTAGAGGACAGGAAGGCCTGGAGGAACATTGTCCATGGGGTCGCGATGGGTCGGACACGACTTCGCAACTAACAACAACATCTGTAAATTGTACATGTAGTAATTGTCTGTGTAATCTACTATTAATATTCTTATAGGCCGATCTATAAATATTCATACTTGCATTATCAAACCTACATTAGATTTTTTTAAACCAGATTTTATTTATATACAGCAGGCATGTCAAACTCGTGATGTCACGTGACATCACACAACGTATTGCGACTTTTTCCCCATTGCCAGCAATGCGGTGGGCGCGGTTTTGGCATGATGCATCCAGCTCGCAGGCCAGCAGTTTGACATGCCTGATATACAGTATGTATGTATATTAATTCAAGGCAGCAAACAAACCTAATAATCCAGCCTATGTCCCCCATGATAACAACCCAGTGAGTTGAGTTGGACTGAGAGAAACTGACTATATTAATTTTTTTAATTGATATAAACATAACCATATTTCTTGTTACACTGTGACATCTTCAGTTAACAAGCCCTGAAGTCATATTTACTTGTTCATTATTTAATCAGAAAAAAATATTAGAATCATTGATAAGTAAGAAATGACAAGATAATATACATCTCTACTTCAACACTATTTTCATAAAAATGAATGAACAAAATGTGTGATTGCTGGGAAGATCATCTGCAAGACTACATGATTTAATCATTAATAAAATAAAGATCAAATCTTTTGAGGTCTCTCCTTGGAATGGTCATATGTGGTCTCACTAATTGCAGAATCTTTAGATGAACATTATAGTTCAAAAGAAATTACAAAAACGAAGCAGGATGTTCAAGAGACTTGACCAAATTTGAAAATCTTGCAACACAAAACCCAGAATTACTGAGCCTTATTCATAAGTTATGGAATTGAGCAAATCAAAATTGTACAATTAAATTAATGAAGAATTTAAATAGAACTGATAGGCAATAATGGGAAAACAAATATCACATTTACTGTAAATATTACCAAACAAAACTGGTAATACACTATTTCAATGCTGATTCCAAAAATAGGCAATTCATGTTCAAATTTGAAAATGAAATTATTTTTTTGTCATAATTGGAAGAAATGTTACAAAGCACAAAAATACTGTAAGATAATTCACTACAAAATAAAACAAATTTTAAGTGTTAAATTTTCTATCCTGCCAGCTGTATTTTAGTTAAATATTAGTAAACCTTGATATTCCTATAAAGTATATAGAGTTGATTTTGCACTTGATCAAAGCTGGCAGGTACGTTATAATTCTTTCTGGAAATTACATATAATTTTGCCTTAGTAGAAAGGAAGACTAACCTGTGGAATATGCATCAATGTCAACAATTATGTTGCATTTAGCTGTAAAAAGATTAAACCAGGAAAGGTACCTGGACCAGATGGATTATCAGGTGCTTATTCTATATGCTTTAGGATGAACTTTTGCAACCTCTACAAACACAATGGATGCTTTCTTAGAGGGAAAAAAGATGTCAGACCATTGAAAGAGGCTAATATAGCACTAATAACTAAATAATGACAAGATTTGACTTTAACAAGAAATTATAGACCGATAACATTATTGAATAATGATTACAAATAGTTTAAAACAATTCTAGCTGATCAATTGAAAATAATTTTGCAAGAATTTATTCATGAAGATCGATGTGGGTTTTTATCTAAAAGACAGTTAAAGGATAATGTTAGAAAGGTTTTGGACAGGCCTTTGAACTGAATAATGTTATCCGTCTATAATTCTTGTTCAAGGTACTGAACATATGAATTTTGGAGAGAATTTTATAAAATGGGCAAGATCAATTTATACTTCATACAAAGCACAAATGTAAATGTAAATGTAAGGTCTAACAAAACTATGTGTGTGTGTGTGTATGAATGAGAGATTAAGACCCTTCAGACCAACAATGTCTGACTGTATATATTGTGTCACTTTGTGTCCTTAAAAGATAAGGGTGTAATTTAAAAAAAAAAAAAGTTTAAAAACATATTTTTAGTATGCAGCAAACATATGCTTAGCATATAGATATTGAAAAGTTAATAACATATTAAGAATCCAGAGAATTTGGGATTATACTTTTAAATTTTTTATAAGATATTTTCTCATAAGAAAATGGAGATTGTTTTGGTTGTTTTTTTTTAATGTTAAGGAAACTTTGAAGGCTGGATACTAAAGCGAGGAGATAATGAAAATGAAACAGAAATCCTTAGTGCAAACTTTTAAATACCTGTACCTCTCAATCACATTTCTTTAGAGATAATGATAAGCTACTAAAATTGAAGAAGAGAGAAATTACTTCTCGTCTTTCTTTTTCCTTTCCCTTTTTCACACTCCCTTTTTTTCTTTATTTTTTCTGTTTGTATTTTTTGTATTCTGTAATTGATTTTTCTTTTCATTCTTAATAAAAATATTTTTTTAAAATAATTATGTAAGGGCATGGAACGAAATTTAAAAAATAAGATGGGAGAAACTACAGTTGTCTTTGCTGGGAAGAATTTCTGTGGTTAAGATTAGTGTATTGCCTAGAATGTGTGTGTTTGTTTCATACAATACCTGTTTTTAACATCATTTAAGTAGTGGCAGGTAGAAAAAACAAGAGTTAAATACAAGGTGTTACAATATGAGAAGGGAAGTATTGGGTTTACCCGATTTGGAATTGTATTTTTCAGCTTGTTGTTTGACTTGGATAAAGGAGTAGATACTGTGAGAAATAGAAGACTTTTGAAGTTAGAAGGGGCGTTGTCTTACCTGAACGCCTTTTCTCAGCGTGATGAATGGAGAATCCACCAATGGGTTATCTTGGACCTCCTGCCCACTTAGACCAAAACAATCAAAGCTGCCACGCCTCTCTGGTTGAGGGCACGCCCCCAGTTTCGAAAGGGCGAAGCCAATGACTGTACGACGTGTTGGCTCCCAGACCCTAAACACTGGACCTGACTGCGTCCAAGGGATGGGTGTGGATTCTCCATTCATCACGCTGAGAAAAGGCGTTCAGGTAAGACAACGCCCCTTCTCCAGCGTGAAAGAATGGAGAATCCACCAATGGGACTTACCAAAGCCCTACTGTCCCAATGGGAGGGGAGCAGACTGGGCCAGTGTCCCTGCCGCCAGCACCACCTGTTGCAGTACCCTGCGGCCAAAGGATGCCTCCGCCGAGGCAAACTTATCAAGGCGATAATGGCACACAAAAGGGGAAGGCGAGGACCATGTCGCCGCCCTGCAAATGTCCTCAATGCTGGCCTGTGTGGCCCATGCTGCTGAGGTAGCAGCACTGCGAGTAGAATGGGCCGTCAAGTGACCTGGAACTGGTAAAGAAGATGTCTGATACGCTTCGGAAATACAGGCCCTAATCCACCTGCCAACGGTAGAGGAAGATACCTTCTTACCCTTGGAGGCCGGGTGGAAGGAAACAAAAAAAGGCCTCAGATCTACGAAAGGACTCTGTCCGCTTGACGCAACAGCGCAACGCCCTGCGAACATCGAGAGTGTGCCATTGCCTTTCCAAAGTATGAGACGGATTAGGACAAAAGTTCGGTAACACGATCTCCTGTGCCCTGTGGAAAATGGTGTTCACCTTAGGAACGCATGAGGGGTCCAGGCGTAGGACCACTCTGTCCGTGTGAAAGACACACAGGTTTTTTCTGACAGAAAGAGCTGCAAGCTCCGAGATGCGCCTAGCCGAGGTAACTGCAACCAAGAAAGCAACCTTAAGAGACAAGGACCTAAAAGTGCAGGACCTAAGGGGGTCAAAAGGCGCCTGAGTAAGGGCCTGTAAGACCCGGGGCAAATTCCAAGAGGGATATCTATGTACTACCGGCGGTCTACTGTTGGTGACCCCTTTTAGAAAGGATCGTACCTTGGGGTGATGGGCCAGTGGCTCTAAGGTGTCACAGGTAAACACCGTGGCTGGAGCCGAGATCAGTCGGCGAATAGTGTTGGGCGCCAAGCCTTTATCAACACCCTCCAACAAATAGTCTAATATCCGTGGAATGGTTACCTCTGAGATAGCTAAGTGATTGCTGTCACACCAACGGCAGAAATATCTCGAAGTGGAGTCATAAATGCGATTGGTCGCCGGTCTCCGGGAGGCCTGAATCATAGAAATCACTCCCGAGGAATAAGATTCTTGGGTCAAGGCCCTGCGTTCAAGTGCCAAGCGGCTAACTGCAGCCACTGAGGCTCCGGTTGTTGTATGGCCCCCTGCACTAGGCGAATCCGATTTGGAGGAATCCTCCATGGAGGGACCATGGAGAGGCTCACGAGGTCGGCAAACCACGGTCGTCTCGGCCAGTGCGGGGCAATGAATATGACCTCTGCCTGTTCCTGCAATACCTTCCTGATAACTGCTGGGATCAGAGGGAGAGGTGGGAAGGCATACAGTAGTCCCCCTGGCCAAGGGCTGCGAATAGCGTCCGTCCTCTCCGCCTCCGGAGAGGGGAACCTGGAACAGAACCTTTGAAGTTGGGAGTTCGCCGGAGAGGCGAATAAGTCTAGGACCGGCAACCCGAATCTGTCCGATATCTCCCTGAAGAGATCCGGATGTAGGCTCCATTCCGAATGGTCCACTGATGCCCGGCTTAAAAAATCCGCCTGACGGTTTGCCTTCCCTGAGATGTGTTCGGCTTTCAGGGAGAGGAGATTGCTTTGTGCCCAAGACCCCAATAACATGGCCTCGGCCATGAGAGATCGGGATCGGGTACCGCCCTGACGGTTCACATGGGCCTTTGCCGCCACGTTGTCCGTGAGGACTAGCACGTGCTGCCCCGCCACCTGGTTGCAGAGGTGGCGAAGGGCCAGATGAATGGCTCTCAGTTCCAGCCAGTTGATATTGTGTGCCAGATCTGCTCTGGACCACTGACCCTGAGCCAACTGAGATTGGAAATGGGCCCCCCAACCAAACAGACTGGCGTCTGTGGTCAATGTCAGCCTGCTGGGCTCCTTGAATAGTGACCCTCTTGTCACCTCTGGGGAAGCCCACCACAGAAGGGATCTTAGGGTCTGAAGGGGGACCCGTACTCTTTGGTTGGAAGAGCTTGTGCCCAGTCTTTGGAATGGGAGCAAGAACCATTGAAGGTGTCTGGAGTGTAGCCTGGCCCAAGGCACTATCTCTAGGCAAGATATCATCTTTCCCAGTAACTGGGAGAAGACAGCCAGTGTTGCTACACGCTCCCTGCGGATCTTGAGAACCATGTCTCGAATGTCGTCTTGTCTGTCTCGAGATAGATAGACCCGGCAAAGGTCTGTGTCTGTTATCGCGCCCAAGTGTAGTAGGCGTGTTGCGGGAGTCAATTGACTCTTGTGAAAGTTGACTGAGAAACCGTGACCCTGGAGGGTCCTTATGGTGAGGGCCAGTTCCGCTTGGGCGGCCAGAGCGGAGGACGACTGGATGAGAATGTCGTCCAGGTAACATTGGACGCGCACCGGTACTAGTCGTAGGTGTGCGGCAAGTACCGCCAGGATCTTGGTGAAGACCCTGGGAGCTGGGGATAGGCCGAAGGGGAGGGCCCTGTACTGGTAATGATTGTTGGAATAACAAAACCGGAGATATTGCCGATGGTTTGGATGAATAGAAAGTCCCCCGTCGTACGCTTGCCAAGATGGACCGAAGCGTCTGCATCTTGAACTTTCGGTACGACAGGTGAGAGCTCAGGCCCTTGAGGTCTAGTATCGCCCTCCATCCCCCTGAGGCTTTTGGAACCACGAATAGGATGGAGTAAAAACCCTGTTTCAGCTGATCGACTGGAACCCGTTCTATGGCTCGTATGTGCAATAGATGCCGGATGGCCTCCCCCAGGAGGGTCTTCCTGACTGGCTTCCTGAGGAGGGGACAGGAAACAAGGCACCAGGGTGGCCTGGCCACGGACTCCAGAGACAGCCCGTCCCTGATGGTGCTTAGCACCCAAGAGTCCGAGGTGGTCCGAGGTGGTGGTCTCCCATTGGTGGAGAAAGTAAGTTAGTCTGCCGCCTATGGGAGCTTCCCTCCCCGAGTCACCTGGATCTACGGAAGGGGCGGCCGCCTCTGCCTCGAAAGGGTCTCTTACCCTGAGCCTGCTGTATCTGTCCCTGTACCTGGACCGGTCAAAAGAACGGTCCGAGCCTGCGGGAAATGGCCGGGCAACCTGTGCTGAGGCCGAATCTGATCCCGTCCGAAAGGGCTGCCGACGGGTGTACGGGGAGAAACGACGGCCAGGTCTCCTGGAAAGGTGGTAGAGAACCCTTCGTTTCTCCTTGTTTTCGACTCAGTAGGGGGTCAGGACCTCCCCAAAGAGGCGGGCACCGTGGTACGGGGCGGAAGCTACGCGCCATTTGTGTCTAGTCTCAGCTTTCCAATTTCTAAGCCATAGAAGCCTGCGTGCGGAGACGTTGGATGCGATGACCCGGGCAGAAAATCTTGCCGCCTGCAAGGACACGTCCGCCATGTACTGTGATGCGGCCATGAGCTTTATCAAGTCCTGGTGGACTCTTACCTCTTCCGGGGGAATTCTAGCCTGCAATTGGCGGAGCCACATAAGAGAGACCCCGGCAAAGAATGAGGCCGGGGTAGAAGCTCTTATAGACCAAGCTGAAGCTTGGTGTGTCCTGCGGAAAGAAGCCTCGGATTTTTTATCCTCGGGCTTCAACGCCTCCACCATATCTCCAGGTACCCTGGAATCAGAATATAAGGGTAGTAAGGATTCATCAACCTCAGGCACCTCCAGGGCCTCATTCAGAGCTGGTTCCGTGTCAAGCAGCCTGCGGTCTATTCCCCCAGTAGAGGGGGGAGCACCTGGGGCCTCCCATTGACCCCTAATGGATTTTTTTTTTTTTTAATTTTTATTATTATTATTATTTTCTTTTTATTTTTCTTTTTATTTTATTTTTTATTATTATTATTATTATTATTTTTAAAAAAAACATGGGGGGGCAAGGTATATGTTTGTGTAACACCACCGGTTCTAAAAGCAGCGGATCCGTGTCTTGGCCAGGAAGCTGTTCAGGCACCTGTTCAGGTACCGAAGGCTGAGCCGAGTGTATCCTACCAGTCGCACATTTAGGGGACTTACGCTTTCCGTGTCCACTGGAGGTGGTAGCCTGTGGCTCGGTGTTATCTGCCATTGTAAAGCGAGAGTGTTCAGTGGGGTGCTGAAGCGTCTCGGTCTGCAAGAGATGCGGCTGTTCCCCACCTGAGTGGGACTTGCCTCCACGTGGATCAGTGATGCTCCGGCCCACCGGCAAGCGCAGACTCACACTTAGCGACGGCTGTCGCGGGTCACCAGCAATAATGAGACTGAGCGTGAGACCTACTTTGAGGCCAATGTCGCGCTTAGTGACGGGATCAACACGTGTCTCACTTAGTGACGGCAAGCTCAGTATTGACCGTTCACTAGATGCAGACTGTGGCAGCAGGCTATGACTGGCAAGGCCCATGTAAATGTGGCTTCTGGAGCCTTAGGGTCCTGAAGTCCCTGTTCCTCTTCAAAGAGGGAAAGGAGTTCCTGATAAGGACCAGTTGAAGGAGCCCCTTCTAAATCCCGCTCTGGTGACCATGGGGCCTGAGGCTCAGGTTGAGGGCCACAAGGGAGTGCCACCATTGTGGTAGGGGGCGGCTTAACCGTCTCCCCTACAGCCAGTTATTGCGCACGTGAGAACTGTCTCTCCAGGGCACAATGCCTACGATTGGCCTGTTTGTCGGCCGCCTTGGAGGCTGCTTTTTTTGGGCCGGCCTTGGCCTTGGCCTTGATTTTTGCGGCTGCCTCCTGACTAGAGGACTTACGCTTTCCGTGCCCACTGGAGGTGGAAGCCTGTGGCTCGGTGTTATCTGCCATTGTAAAGCGAGAGTTTTCAGTGGGGTGCTGAAGCGTCTCGGTCTGCAAGAGATGCGGCTGTTCCCCACCTGAGTGGGACTTGCCTCCACGTGGATCAGTGATGGTCCGGCCCACCGGCAAGCGCGGACTCACACTTAGCGACGGCTGTCGCGGGTCACCAGCGATGATGAGACTGAGCGTGAGACCTACTTTGAGGCCAATTTCGCGCTTAGTGACGGGATCAACACGTGTCTCACTTAGTGACGGCAAGCTCAGTATTGACCGTTCACTAGATGCAGACTATGGCAGCAGGCTATGACTGGCAATGCTCAATGGCTGTGATTGTGTTTAAAGACCTGGAACTCTCAGGCAATCTCTCATCCAAGTACTAACCAGGCACAATCCTTCTTAGCTTCTAAGATCAGTCAAGCTCAAGAAAATGCTGCCACCTGCTGAGGCTGGCTTGCATATACAATAAGAGGACCCCTATGTCCCTTGTGGCCTTTTGAGTCTATGTTTGAGTGAACTGAGATGGGCCAAGGGAAAACGAAAGTAGGCTGATCGGCCTCTTCTTAGTCAGGAGAAGGCCGGCCTGAAAGCTGGTGAGGTGGGAAGGTGAAACCGAAACTAATTCAGTCTGTGCTCCACGCAGTCCAAAAACGGAGGCCGCAACTCACAGGTAAATTTGGGCACCCTGGGACAGCTGGAGAATAGGGAGCAGCCCCCTTACATCCACAGCTCTCCCAAATTGACCCAGCACCTCACAGGCTTGTAATAAAGCAGCCGATCGGCCTAAATTTCCAAGGCTCTAAGCAGTCCGGAGAGGAGGGGAATGCACTCCCACCCCCAGGGGACACCCCCCAGAGAAGCCTAGAAGGCTAAACAAGCAAGGAGAAGTAGGAAAAAACCGATTGGGATCGGCAGCCGCGACGATCAGCTGTGGGGGGGGAACACAAATTCAAGGAAAAGGCACTCACAACGAATAAAACCTTTTTTCCCTTCTAGAACAGCGCTGATCCCAGTGCTGTCCAGAGGAGAAAAAACAATGAAGAATCCACCAATGGAATAGTTTTAAATAAAGCCTCATTCTCAAATAGATTTAAATAAAGCCTGATTCTCAAAATAGTTTTAAATAAAACCTGATTTTCAAATCGCTGGGAGCCAAAACTACGTCTGTCTGGGCTGAAGACCAAAACGAAACTGGGGGCGTGCCCTCAACCAGAGAGGCGTGGCAGCTTTGATTGTTTTGGTCTAAGTGGGCAGGAGGTCCAAGATAACCCATTGGTGGATTCTCCATTCTTTCACGCTGGAGAAGAACCCAACCTAGTTTGGGTGGCATGGATGCCTATGGTACAATACAGTTAAGGTTAATGTAAATTTTAAAAATCAATATGTCTGACATGAAATATTATTAATATAAAAAGATATAACCCAGATTATACTAAAAACATCTTTCTGAGTCTCAGAACAAGCAGCATTTTACTGACAAGGAATAATAAGCAAATGCAAACGGCTATCATATCCTAAGAAACTAGAATTTTGTCAAGGGGAATGTAAGATAAAAACAAGAGAAGACCTAGCTGCAGACTGATATGATTGTCAATGGTTTTCTTATGTACATTTAAGATCTTATGTAGATTTAAAGTAGATAAAAGAATTTATGGTTTGAATACTATAAGATTGAATTTGAAATAAAACTGTAGAAATGATGACATACTGTTAAAACATATGAAATTTTATTGAAATTTGAAACAGAATTAAAATAATATATGATAAAGTGGGCATGTGACCAACAAAAAGGACATTTTACCATGTTTGATGGACTTGTAAAAAAGCCAGAAAGTTTTTGATCAAATACATACATTAATTCAGAGGATTTTAAAGATTAATATACCATTGAAGTAGGATTCTTTTCTTTTGGGATTAGCAGACAAACAGTTGAGAAAATGTAATGTAATTTTATTCTATACATGATAACCGGAGTGAGATAATATATGCACAAAGATTCAAAGAATCAGTACTACCCACAATGAAGATGGAACTTGCAGAAATGGCCAAGGTGGCTTCTTTGATTAAAGCAGAAATATTTGTGTTTATTTCAGACTGGAAATCCCTTATAGATTTTTTTGTGTGGAAAAAAGTGAACTTGATTAATGGATTTAATCATTAAATATGATAAATTATAGAAATATGAGTTATGCTGTAACAGAGCAAGAGATAAATTTATAATTGTACAGATAACTGCTGTACAGAAAATCATAAACTACTTCTTTGTAGTTTTTTTGCTTTTGCACTTTTAGCTCTGATTTTTTTCTCTTTTTCTTACTTTATTAGTTTCTATTAATATATCTTCTTTGTGTTTTTAATAAAATTATATTTAAAATATCACTTGCAATTTAAAAACAAGCTAATATAAAAATTACATCATGCTTATTTCATTATAAGGATTCATCTTAAATCTGATAGAAATTTCAATTATTCTGACAATTTCTGTCATAGTCATTACTTTTGTTCGCAGTACTATGTATACATTTCATACTAAGAAAAGTTACAATCTTATATGTAATATTAATTTATAATTCTGAAAAAATCTTCATTGAAATATTTTTTTGCATCTCTATTTTTTCCTTCCTTTAGTTATGCAGTTAAACAGCTGTTAAAATAATTTTAACAAAAGATGCAGATGATAAAAAATCATATAATAGAATGAGCACATGTAACTTTTTTGCACAATCCACCAGAATTTTAGACCAATGCTTGCAACTTTAGATAACTGCACTGAGTTTATTCCATATATTCTTTCATTTTTAGCTGTAACGTGTTCCAAAAAATGTACTCTTGAGTACTTATAAATCATAAATCTTTCACAGAACTATCAAGCAAATTTGTCCCATTAATTTGCAAAACATTTCTGAAAATTAATTTTATCACTAAATATAAAGCAACGCATCTATTGTGAAATCATGCACAAATGTATAATTGTGCATTGCACAACCTGACTGGATTACTGAAACCTAAGTATATTATGAAGAATCAGCCAAAGATCCACTGAGATTAGTACCCTACTTCCAATTATAGCCTACAAAAATGTTTCGTAAAAATTAACTTAGAATGCTTTATCAAGTAACAGAATCACAAACTGTTAGCCATTTATACAATTCTAAATTATTGTTTAGTTTTGACTCTGGGAGCAAATGCAGTCTACAAACTATTATTGCTAATGCACTGCCATTTCTTCTTAAACACCAATCAACTATTAAATCTTCATGTAACTGTATTATAGTATTTACTTTCAAAGTATTTCTTAAGATGAATCTGGCTAATGTCCAACTCCTTGATTAAAAGGTCTCTTTAACCCTTTAGTGAATATTCACAATGATAATGTATCATGATTACATAAGCTAACTGGATGAAGACACAAAAATGTGCATTTTGGATACATGCAGTATTATCCATCGCTGGCCAGAAATATTCTGACTAAGGCACATTGCTAACATGAAAATGACATAGTAGTCCTGATACCTGGATTATAGGCAACTATAGTAATATAAACACATGTAACATACAAAAATAACAAATACTCATATATACTAAAAGATACATAAAATACTTTTTTCCTTTCAAATCAATTTTTTGTTAATGTGAAATCTTTTAGACTTTTTAAAAAGAAACATATTTAAATAAATTCCAGTAGAAGTTCTTAAGCAATGCAAAGGCTTAAATGGTAGAGTTATTTCTGGACAGATAATTATGTACCTATATTATATAGAGGTATCTTGAATGTATTTAAATCCCTTTAACAAATTGTTTCAAAACAGGAAACAAGAAAAATATTAGGTCTAACTTAACCAAGCTTTATGTTCTATATCCTCCAAAATAAAATCATGTACACTATCTCTGCCTTACTACCTCAGTTAATCAAACAATAAGCATGTATTGTGAAGTATATGTGTTAATTCTTTCAGCATCTAAAGTATTGTTTTCATGCAAAACCAACTTCTTTAATGATTCTTGCAAATTATTTCTGTTAATCTATTTACAATTATCATATTTTTAAAGATTAGATCATAGTAACTGAAGAAATAGTTATCAAGGTTTTAACTATGCAGAAATTTTGCACATACAAAAGCATAAAAAGTTAATGTGAAAGGGAATCTGCAAGAAAAATCACAATAGAAGTCTTATCAGCTATGTTTGGGGGAGAAGAACACTAAGTTAATGACATCCTTTAAAAATAGTTAGAAATATACAAACTGTTACATATCAAGTCACTAAAGTGCTCAGCAGAGCACAAGCTGTTTCAGTAGACCATTATGTTGTCAACCATCCCTTTTTTGTCAACCATTTCAGTAACTGAAAGTGACTTAACCATTTATTTCACAAACATATTGCCTTTTATAAACTATTGAATGAAAGATGTATAAAATTGTACAATTAGAGAAATTTAATTATTGCATTATACTTATGCAGATAATATGTGCAAAATAAAATGTATTTTGTTCAATGACCACCTATATAATTCCAGTGTTTCTACCCTCCATATGTTAACTATTTCTGATAACATAGAACATATTCTTAACAAGTGAATAACTAAAATAATGAATACATTGTGTCAAATAAGTCATAAGTTTTACTATTCTGTATAGCACTGTTCTGATAGCACTGTTCTGAAATGTAATTTGAATTACTGAATTTGATGCCTGAATACTTAATACTTAATGTCTAACAATCGTGATTAACTGAATGAATGCTATGTTAACATTACTGAAGCCTCAAACAGGAGGATACTTTTCATTTTTTGGCTGTCCCCATAAGCTTATTACATGAGAAACAAGTTTCAAGCAATAATAATTGCTGGAAAGAAATTGAAGTTTACCAAAAAGGAAGTTATAAACAAAGAGACATACCCAAGAAGATTAAGATACATTTCAATACATGGTAAATAATGAAAATACAATTATATCCACAGATTATGCTGTAATGGAATCTCAGAGAAGGAATTATATTTTACCACTCTATAATACATACGTTTTCTTACTGAAATTGAAATAATATTGATTTAACTAAGTTTCAACTGATTCAAATACACTATTTGGGATATATTCAGTCATTTAAATATTTTGGCTACATTGTCTCAAAACAAGTTGCTTAGTATATTCACAATCTACTGTTGTCTATTCTATTTTATGTTCTGAAGAAAATATTAAAAGCCAGACACTCAATAACTCAATGCACAAATAACTCTAATGAATGCAAAACAGTTTCAGTTGTGATTTAAGGCTTTTTTGGGCATTTCTACATCCCAAAAAATTCAAGGGGCACTTGAATGTAAAAAATGAGTTCAATTTTCATTAAAACACCTGGCATATGAGAAGCAATTAATTAAGATGTAAGATTGTACCAATTCTAAACATACATATTTAAGAAGTCCTAAAATCAGCTCCTGTACAGCAATGAGTGTCTAATTTGCTATTCTATCCAAGGAGGATGGCAAAAAGAAAACCCATACTGTACTTTTAAAACCTTGAGGCACCTTACCAAATCTGAGAAGGCTTACAGTATACAAGCAAGGGATGGGTAAGCCTTCAAGATATTAGAAGATACTGAAGATATACTGATACTGCTCCTACTATAGCTAAAATTGTTTCTGATCTTCGGAATTATGAGGCAGGGAAACTAAGGCTTCACCTACAGATGGAGGGAAAATCGCTAAGAGACCTGACTCAACCAGGTTTACGCTGAACCTTTAAATCCCTCCTCGGCATCCTTTTGCGGTCGTTTTCACACAAGCATTAGGTGACGTGCAATTCAGCGACCTGGGAAGGCGACGGGAGGCGGGGGTACGCGAGGTCCCCGCCAGGGCCAAGGGGAACCCGGCAGCGGCGGCCCCTTACCTGAAGCACGAGAGGCTCCGGATTGAAGGCGAGAGTAATGAGCAGCTGCATGCGCTCCGACTCCTTCAGGTTGCGGAGCAGAAAACTGCCCGAGTCCTTGGTCTCGGCGTAGCGACGGACGAGGCGGTCGAGGAGGCGCTGCGAGGGGCAGTGCACCAGGTCCGACCAACCTTCCACGACGTCGGGAGTTAGAAGTCGGACGTCGCCGTTGATGCTGGCGAACTCGGTGGCGTGCAGGGCCTGGAGCAAGTCGCAGCGTCCCCTGCCGGTGGCGCGCCGGCAGATCTTGGCGTCGATGTCGGCGAGCTCTCGCGCGGAGCCCAAGCGCTTGAGGACGACCCGGCGGCTGCCTTCGCGGGGTTCCCCATACCTAGCGAAGTACACATTCTTGACGTTGAGGAAGTCGAGGAGGCGCAGGCGACCCCAGCTCTCCAAGCGCAGCTGTCCGTTCAGGAACTTGCGGCACCAGCTGGTGCCCCAGCAGGCCGGGCACTTGTTCAGCTGCAAGAAGCGCCGCTCGGCCAGCTCGTTGCGTTGCAGAGAGGCCAGCAACGAAGGCGAGTTGAGGGCCAGCGCCGCCGCCAGGATACCCAGCACCGCCAGCTTCACGTAGCGGTATAGCCGCCCCAACTTCAGCGACACCAGCCGGAGCATCGTCCGCCGCCGCCACCGACCGACCAACTGGCCGGCCGGCCGAACCAGCCGGCGGGGCACCCCCCTTGCTGGCACTGCCTCCTGTCCTTTCGCGCCCCGCACTTCCCACGCTGCAGCGCCAGCGCCGATAAACTCTCCACCGCGAGGCTCGCCTGATAAAAAGCAGCCAAGTTACGGAGGGGAGGGGGAGGGGAGGTGAAGGGGCGGCGCCGAGGCCGCCGCCGAGAGCCCGCCGGACAGGCCGCCCCGCCCCTTTCGAGGGGAGGAGCTCCAGCAATCACCGCTGCCACACTGGCGCTACGGCGCGCGCCTCCGATCCGAATGGAGGCGCGTGAAGGGTTAGGCTCGGGCGAGGTTGCGGGCTGGCGGGGGAGGGAGGACGGCGGTTCTTTCCTTCCTATAACTCTGCACGGAGGGAGGAGAAGCAACTCCTGTATTCTTCGCTGTATCGGGTTGAAAAAGGGAAGAATGGAAGGGAGGCGGAGCCGGAGAGGCTCTTAATAGTGGAGGGGGGCATAAGAGGGTGTGGCTTTGCGCGAGCGCGCTCCGAACGGGACGGGGGAATGGTTTGTGGCGCCCCTCATTATGTCCTCCTAGATCCCGCTGCATGACAATGCGGTGTCTCCTGAGCGCTTTTCTTTTTTTTTTAATTTTAATTCCCGGTCTGTTAAGAAGAAGGGGGAATGAGCCGGAATAGGAGAAATGAGCCGCGTCCGCCATGTTGCCTTTATTGGAATAGGGGGGGGGGGTCAGGGTTACTGGGGCTGGTGCTCCCCGCTGTCTTGACCTTCGGGTAATTGGCCGGGAGCAATACATTTGAACATCTCCCCCATTAAAACCGTGCGAATGAGGGAGCGGGCCGCAACCGTCCTCGTACTTTTCCAGCTCACCTTTGCCCCTCTCAGCCTGCTGTTCCCTACCCTCAAGAGACTGCTAAAACTCGCAGCTGACCAAAGCAGCTCTGGCTTTCCGCAGAGATCAGCCGCGCTGCACTGAAGCGGGAGTTGTTTTTACAAAGAGGAATTAGGATTGTGTGTGACAGAAGAGCATTTGGGAAACTTAAATATATGTCCCACATTTATACTGAGTCACACGTATAGGCTATCCAAATGATGGGAGAACTAGTTCCTCTTAACTCCCAGGTAGGGGGGGGGAAGTACGTTTTAAGAGCAGACTAAGGCATTTGTGCCGTGGTGAGTTTAAAATCAGGATATTTTATTTATATATGTATATGTATTGATTTTATTCCACTACCACACAAAATTATTTAAACAACTCCCTTGTGTACATAGTTATCCAAATATGATTAGCTAGACTGTAAATCCGGTTGGTCTACTATTTGTTACATTTATCTTCTGCCAGGTACCAGGTTTTCAAAATGATGTTCATAATTTTATTCGCACAACAACCCTATGAAGTAGGTTGGATTGAGAGGGTGAATGTGCTCAACTAGTGAATTTCCATGGCTGAGATTTAGCACATCAGCATTTTAACCATCTCACCAGACAAAATCTGGGTTGGAATTATTTTCACATGCAATGCTTAGTTAGCAATTTGCAATTAGTTGGCAAGTATACACTATCTTAAGTGACACCTGTAATAATAGCCATGGTAATTTTAGGAAATTACTTTGTATTGTATGTGGAAACTTGACTGTTAACTTGTCACATTCTATTAATCAGAGTGTTACAGAACCTGTATTCCGTTAAATTACATTTTTTCCCTAAAATATTTCAAAATGCATAAGTTTTGGTTATGTACATACAACTCCACCTTGAACAAACTATAGTTACACAAAAACATTGATGGCAAGAACATTGTTATGAAGTCTGTAATGCCTATGGCATGAGTGTCAAACTCACCATGTGACGCGACATGTCGCGATGTATCGCGACTCTTTTTGCATTGCCAGCAATGGGGTGGGCACAGCTTCGGTATGATGAAACCGACCCGTGGGCCAGCAGTTTGACACCCCTAGCCTATGGGATGCTTCATATAAAGAAAGCTGATATTATCCTCCATGTAACTTTTTAAAATCTTAGGCATATGATTCAATATCAGTGAACAAGATTAAGAAGTAATCTTGCCTGAGGTAGCAAAGATCTTGTATTTTCATTGCTGCAAGTAAAGTGAGTGTGTGTGAGAGAGAAAGAGGTCTATGCAGGTTAATTTCTTATATTTGGGATTTCAGTGTTGAAATGTTCAAAGCAACTATATTAAGGACATTGGGTTTTCAGTTTGCATGAAATAATTGAATATATGGAGGTCCGTAAATAAGTAACAGAATAGTATTAGCTCAGTTTAGGAAATATTAGTACACATACAAACATAATATGGCAAATTCCTGTTTTCCCTATTTTATTACTTGTTTTTCCTTGGGAAGAGACAACTGATTGTGACCAAACTAAAGAAATACAAATGACAGATTGAGTTGTAGCAATTATCTTCTTATTTTAAAAAAAGATATTTGATAGCTGCCTAAGTAAAAGTATTTCCATTTTACACAGTCACAAAGCATAGCTATAGTGTTCCTTCTTAATTACTAACTATAGCTATGATTCTGTTTACTTAACCCTTAAATTTATATCAGTTCCTCAGAATAGCTTTAATAGCTTGCTACATTCAAATAGGAAATAATAATTTTGATTATTCTGGTAACAATTGTATTGGTTCATAGTTGTTTTAGAGAGCTTTAACTCATCCTTGATAAACTGCTTGGAATTGTGCCTCAAAATAAATTTTAGAATCAAAATTTTGTATCTGATAAGGGAAATGTAATATGAAACTCTTCTGTGAATCTCAAGTCTTGCTTGAACTTGAAGTCATTAACATTTTAAATAATATTCTTGAGCACTGAATATGTGAAATGTTTTTTCCAGTGCTAATTTCAGTCCAAAGTGCATATTTGTAGCATATTAAACAAGTTCAAATAGCACCATATGTTCTATGAGAATTAAAATTGAAGATTAAATACATATACACTGCCTTCATGAACTTATGTTTGGAATTTAATTAGTAATCTGTTCCTTTCAATTGTAATAGTACAATCAAAGTAATTCTTCACTTATATTGTATTTTTTCTAGTACTTTCTCTTTGAGTTTTAACTATTGCATATCTCTATATTTTTTTACTTGTTTCTACATTTTTATACTGTTTCAAATCATCTTGTCAACATTAATCTTTAAAAATATTTTTACTTTATGTGTCTGACTTTTAATTTAAGAATTATCATGATCAAAGGCTCTCATAATTTCATTTTTCTCTTCATTTCTCATTCCCAAAAATAAAACTCATAAACATTTAATATCCTATCCTGGATTTAGAAAACAAACATTTACAAGTAAGGAAGTATATTTCTCACAAAATTGCAAAAATTTGATACACAGTTATAAGAAATAGTTTTAAAATAATACCTGTAGAATTTTCAAATAGTTTTAAAATAATGGGGAGGGGGGGTTGTTTGTTTTTTAAAGTATATTTCTGTGCTTCCTGTACCAATTAAAAAGATATATCTGTGGTACACTGGAACCATCTACTGGAAATGGAAGGAAGTAACAAGATAAATTATTACTTCCTCCAATGTTATGGCATGTTATATTATAGTATGTTAACATCTATGGGTTATAATTTTTTCAGCTGCTGTATAAATTTAATTTTTTCTTTGTATTGTGTTTGTAATTTGATGTTCTAATTTTTTGTTGTCCAGAGTCACTTGTATGAGATGGGTGGCAATATAAATTGAATAATTGCACTGCAAGTTGGGAAGTAACTGCTCCCTCTACCATCTTACAGATAACAAACAGGTGAAAATTAAGATTTTAAGATTGTTTGAAACTTTATATCCATACTGTAACAGAAGAATCTGATGTTCCGTTTGTCACCAAATATGGTATATAGAACAGTGGATTATATACTTTTAAGATTTATATCAACCAAACTTAAGATTGAATAGCTTTTTATATCTTTTCAGTATTCACTATTAAGGTGATACTGTCAGTTTCAAGTGTCTGGATAAATGTCTGCCACAGTTTACTTCCAGCTTTTATAAGGATATTCCTGTAAGTTATCCAATCCCTGTTTAAAATTTTCTAGTTCAGGATCTATATACTGGTGATTCCTACAGTCTGCTGTAATCTTAGTCATTTACACATATATAATTCAAAGACCTTTATTTTATTTTATTTTTTCAGTATATGGCATTTTAAAAAATGATTCGGGACTAAGGAGAATCACCTTTCTAATAATAGGCCTATCAGATCTCAACTGCAAAAACAATGATCACTAGATGGCAATGAAAGCAAAAACTCTATGCTGCTATTTGGTATTCCCTCACAAGTTACCATGTTTCCTTGAAAATAAGACCCGTCTTTTTGGGGGGGCACCAAAAGACGCATTAGGGCTTATTTTCAGGGAAACATGCTATCAGGGTGATTAGCCCAGCCGGGTGCCCCATCCCAAGATGCATGCACAAGAGGCGGCGAGCACGCAGGGGCCGATGGTGTCCAGCAACAGTTACAGCCCGCCGGCCCCTTGGCACAGCGCAGGTAAGTCAGAGGCAGAGGCAGGACAAGGCAGACAATCCGGATCTCCTGTGCAGCTGTCTGGCTCGCATGGCAGCACCAGCAGCAGCTGGAGGCAGAGGCAGGTGATCTTGAGACACCATGTGACTGCCTGTTTTGGCGCGGCCACAGGCAAGCCGAGAGATGGTGAGATGGAGTGGGTGGCGCATCAGGTTTGCCTCTTTCCCCCCATGCTTCTGCTTCCACATGCTGCTGGTGCCTTCGCGCAAGCCTCCCGCAAGCCAGACAGCCGCACAGCGTGTCCGGATTGCCTGCCGTGTCTCTCCACCTGCTGCCAGTTCTGCCGTGCAAGCCTCCAGTAAGCCAGACGGTCGAGCAACACATCCGGATCGCCTGCCTCCCCCTGCCTCCGTGCTCGGACTTACCTGCGCTGCGCCAAGGAGCCGGCAGGATGCGGCTGCTGCCAGACACCATCAGCCCCCGCACACTCATCGCCTCCTGTGCTGGCCACACCCACCGCCTCGGGCTTATATTTGGGGTAGGGCTTATATTAGCCGTACCCTAAAAAATCAGGCTAGGGCTTATTTTCTGGGTGGGTCTTATTTTCGGGAAAACATGGTAGCAGTCCTAATCTGATAGTGCTACCATGCTGTGTAGGTAGCTTACAATATTTTAAAGACTTAATAGTATAAATAACAATATATTTAAAAATATAGCTTTACACCCTATTACCCCTACACAAGTCCTTTGAATAAATCTTGCCCCCACACCGGTATCACTTTGAATCTTGTGAAGGTCAAGATAAATATGGTATGAAACAAAGCCATTTTTGTTCATTTGAATAGCACTGGCCACGGTGAACAGTCCAGACTTAGTAAAATATGAATAAGCTATTGTTACCAGGAAAAAAGTGCTGTATCCACCTTAGTTTATAACCCAGGTATGAACTACCATAGAAATTACGGCACTTACCTCAGTTTTCTGTATGAATTATACCAGTCTTCAAAGTTATGGTCATTGAAGAACATCCACATTCATGTGATTAGAATTTGGTCATTGGCTGCCTGACCACATTTACAACGTAGGATATGCTTCAATTTCCCCCATCCATTTATCTCTTTCCCACTTGTCTGCCCTTTTGGCTACTGTGCCTTGCCTTGCACCACTGCCATCATACTACACTCTGGGGCCACTGCCACCTTTGTTATGAAGGAATTGTTGGAAATTTAATTTTATGCAACCAAAAATTCTGACCATTCTGTCATTTAAAATAAAGTTTTTTTATTCAGTCTCAAAACTTGTACTCTGTCTATTCCAGAGGTCACCAACCTTTCTCAGTTGGTGGACCAAAGGAAAAGGGAGGGGGAAGCATTTTACATACGTGCATGCGCGCATGTACGCATGGGGACATGAGTATGCGCACGCCGCAAACGGGGCGGGGTTAGTGCCTGTGTGATACTAGCCCTGTCCCATTCTTGTGTGGCGCAGCGTCTCATTTCCGTGCCCTACAGCCCGGCGGCCGTTTTTGCACCTTGCAACCATTATTCCTGTGGAATTGAAATTTTCCATAATCTTCACACTAGTTTTATTTGCAATGTTGTCCCCATTGCAGCATTCCCAGAGTCATGATCATGATGTGCAATACTTCCTGCCAGCTTCCCAGAAGCAAAGACAATGGGAAAACCAGCAGGAAGTTGGGAGTTGCTCCTGTTCCCACTGCTTTTTTACCTGCCTGGTCCTTATCTGTTTAAGTAAATATTGAAGCTTTATTTTTGAACTTCATTTGCTATTACAATTATTTTTATATTTACAATATATCCTCTTCTTAGAGGATCACAGAACCATCCAGCATTGAGGTAAAAAAAAATATGGTCAGCCTTTAATGTTTCCCTCTTCTGGTAGCATATGAACCTCCTATGTCTACTATACTTTTTTTCATGTATATCATGAAAGCTTTGCCTACTTCACTCTGTTTTCACTCTTGTTTTTTCCAATACATTACATTACATTATTCTATTCCTTCTTTAGAAAATATAGCTCCCCTTCTTGCTCATTATATCCTCCTTGGACTAAAAAAAACTCTTAATAAACTTCACTTACAGAAACAATTGTTAAGAAAAATAAGTTTTAACAGTATTTAAAAAGTAAAACTAAAAATAGGCTGTCTTTTAATATTCAAACTTCCTAGGAAATCTTAGTCACAAAAGCTAATAATATGTATCAAGGGCAGAAATCTAATTAAAATCTACTTTTTTAAAAAATCTATTGAAAGATACACATCTGAAGCTGGAAAAAAAATTGCAAGCTACACATTAAATCAATGCAAGTAAGGATTGCAAAAGTCCATGGAAACATGAATAGGAAAGCCACTAATGCAGTGCCAAATAGAGAAAAAGCGTGAACAAGAAATGGATAAAAGAATACATAATTTACATATATTTTAGTGTACATAAATGCAAAATTCAAATTTGTTTCTTCATTTAGATAGAAATACAATTAATCTCAGCAGAATAGAGGTTTTCTTTTAATTTCTCAGTCAGATATACAGACCTTTCCTTCCTCTTATTTATTACTTTTGAACTGGAAATTCTTCAAATTGAAGACTGACTTGGATTTTTAGAATCCTTATTAGGTAAATTGTATTTCTTTCTTAAACCGTTCTTCATTTTATGCATACAACATCACTCTCAAGAATACTTTCTTACAAACTTGGGATGCATGAAGTACTGAACTGGAGATCCCTGTGAGGTAAGGAAGTGCAAAACATGCTGTGCATGAACCATTCTATGTACCTGTAGCCAGTTTTGGTCAACTGTGCTCAAACTGAAGCACATTTCTTTTAGATATTTTAGAAGAGGAAGAAGAAGAAAGTTTTATTGTCATTGTGTAACTCACAAAAGAAATTAAGTGCTGTCCACGGTGCACATACAAGTAAAAACCACAAATAAAAACACATCCTTCACATTCTATTCACCATTGCACTGCCCCTAATATTGCACTTCAACGTTACACTATACAGTAGTATTTAATATGGTTACAGCTCTGAGATAAAAACTATTTTTCAGCCTATTTGTCTTTGTTTTTATTATCCTGTACCATCTGCCAGATGGTAATAGTTCAAAAAAAGAATGTCCGGGATGAGTTGAGTCTTTAAGAATGTTTTGAGCTTTCCTAAGACAGCGGGAGCTGTACAGTTCATTCAGGGAGGTGAGGAGAGGGCAGCCAATAATCCTCTGGGCGATGGTAATAACCCTCTGGAGTGCTTTCCTATCTGCTATGGTGCAGTTGGCAAACCACATACAAATGCAATATTTTAGTCAATAAAATCAAGCAGTTTTGTTAATTGGGACCTAAATGTAACTTGTCATTCAAATCATACCTGTGGGAATCCTCCTCTAAATAATTGCCCCAATATTTTGGTAAAACTAACAATTTCTTCAGTTTTATAAAACAAAAAATCATCCTCTTGATTTCTTTATACACACAAATTTCTTCAAACGGAACAGATTACATTTTATGGAAGAGCAGTTTTCATGGGAAAAAAACACTGGGAAAATAATGCTCCTAATTCACTTCTCTAAGCTCATGTTTTGCTTACTGAAGGAAATAGTTGTGGAGAAGGAGAATTTTAAAAAATAGTTTATTTTTTTTCATTCAAGTAAGAAATGATGTTTTGTCTCAGGCTAGTCAAGAATGTTTTCACAGTGGCACTGTTGCCCAGTTCCCAAAGTTGGAACCTATTTGAGGTTTCATGCTGACTTAGAATTTTTGTAGAGGCTCTTGAAAAGCAAACTAAGAGCTTCCAGTCAAAAATCCAAATTGGAATAGTTTGCTCACCTAATTAGGTTATTCAATAAGCAAGAACCTAGGCGGTCAGTCCTGCACTGTTGACATTTAGTATATTATGAATACACTATAAAAATGGCAGACGTCATTGCCATATTCACACACAATGCAATATTCTTTAAGTCATCGTATGTTTAATGATCCTTAGTCATCTTTTTTACTTGTAACAATAAGCCATACTGGGTGTGTTAGTACACAAGACAGAAACAATATATGATTTGATGATATTGCATTGTCTGGATACGGCCATTATATGTCCCAAATGTCATGTAAAAATTGTGCATTAATTTAAGTAATTAAATGCAATTAATATATTGGTTTAAGATATCGTTTAAGCTTGGAGCTTGTATTAATTTCAGGAGCAATCATAGTTCTAATTTTATGAAGTGAAGAAACATTAAACAATGAAGTTAATTATTCAGTTCATTATTAAATGTTAAATAAACTTGGGATACCAGATGTAAACTGAAAAAATCCAGACAGCCTCTAGAAATCTCGGTTCCCATCTAAAAGATAACTAAAACAAATCTCTATTTTGTTTCAAGCTCAAACTAAAATTAGTTGTATCACATTAACAAATACAGTGATACCTTGGTACTCAACTGCTTTGAAACTCATCAAATTTGGTACTCAAGGCATTTTGATGCAAAAAATTTGTCCCGGTATTCATCATTTAATACTCAACACACAAGCTAGAACTTGTTGGTGCCAACTGCCTTGTAACTCGCTACATTATTCTTTATGGGAAACATTTATTTGGTACTCATCGTTTTTGGTACTCATCGCACCTCCTAGAACCAATTAACTATGAATACCAAGGTACCACTGTATACAAACGCATCCATTACCATAAGAACAGTTTCGTTTTAAGTTTTGTGTTGAGGTTATTGGCAAGATTAATGTGAATTTATTAATCACATTTAGAGAAAATTCAATAATGATTTTCCTCTATCCTCTTCGTCCTATAAATCATTCACATATCACAGAGAAAAAGGGAAGCATGCAACTCACCTAGGTCAAAACCTCACCAGAGCCTTCCTTTAGCTGTGCTTCAAGTGATAGGTCACTTAAATCATATGTTTTTGCACTTTATTCTGACAATATCGTTGCTGTAATTGCTTTTGACACAGCAAATGCAAATAGGAGTCCCATGCTGTATACAGCATGTAAATAAAATTTGGGAGGAACATGATGATGCAGGATATATTAAGCAAGTAAAGCCTTCCAGTGAGGAAACTGGTGATTTACACTACTCTGACCCTTTCAGAGACAAAGTGCAGATTGTTTTGCTCCCTGCACAGCCGAGGGGCTTCTTTTCTCCCTCAAGGAGAAAGACTGTCGCTCCTTGAAAGGAAATCATGGAAATGGACCCTTCCTTGATCACTGTTAGTTGAGCAATAAAGGAACGGGGATGTAGTCAATTTTATGGACACTAGAACTGGACTGAACCTTTATGGACATTAGAATTTCATTTCTAAACCATTTTCTGGACTTATTCATCTTTGTAGCTAAAGAGAGAGAATCCATTTAGAACACATAAGTACTTCTCTTTTGCAGACTTTCCTTATTTCTGGAGCTATATTTTTATTAAAAACTATAAATTTAGTTGAAGATTTTTCTAATATTTGTCTGCCTTGCAAACACTTGGAAACAACAGAGACTAAAATCATTTAAATCAAAAGTTTAATTTTTTTGAGAGAGATTGTAACTTGAAATTTTGTTCTTTGACAAATTTGTGATCTGAGATTACAGTTTGAAGCTTCTGGCTCTACTTGGTTTTTTCTATGTACATCCCACCAATTAGCTAGACTTAAAAACAAAGACTTTTTTTTTAATTGAAGGCTGTGTGTGTGTGTAAATAAATATATATATTTACCAGAAGAGTGTGATGTAGACCAGCTGAGGGTTAACTGCAGATGAATGCACCTAATGAAGGTGCTATTTGAAGATGGATGAAACATTAATATAATCTTTAGAAGTTAAGAACAAGGGCTTACATTCTGCAATTTTATTTTGAGGCAAATTAAGATGGATAACGTTGATGAAACTATTTTAAAAGAGATTCCTGTTAGGATCTTTCAAAAGACAAAATATTACTTCTTTCTAACATATATTTTGCAGCAGAAAAGGATTCTATGTTGCTGGCAAAAGATGGAGGGAGTAATTTTTATTTTTCAGCATCAAAGATATAGACTGAATACTGTCCAAAAAGAAAAACTCTAAGGGGCAAAATAATATCTTGCTCCATAAGTGAGATTCATAGGTAAGATGAGCGTTTATGTTCTGCACTTCGAAGTTAATGCTTTCATTGTGGGATGCAGTGTATTCTGCCTAGCTGCCTTTTGTTTTCTACACCACTTTCTTTTTTCCCAACTATTTTGACTAGTTAAGATCAGTGATGACATCATATTAATTAACCTTTCACAGCCACTGCCTGGATATTATTAGCATTTTGCTATTGTTGTTGGCATATTGGCTACTGCTTGGATAGCATTAACATATTGTTAGCATGGATTACCATGGATTTCAATCTGTACTGCCCCACTCCTGGTCCAATACTTTCAATTCTATACCATGGTGGCTTATTTTTGTACCATACTAGTTTATTGCTTCTTCTCTCTGTTTCCCACTTTATTCAATTTTAAGCCTCTAGATTCCTGAAGATTACAGTAGTTACTTAGCAATATGCTAATGAAACAATATTCATGAAATTATGGTACAAAATCTTTTATGGTACAAATGAATCTTGAGATATATAGTACCAGTCTGTGCTTTGATTATTCAGGGGGAATTCTGGACCAGCCTGTGACTACAGTGAAGATGATATAAGACTCACATGGACTTCAAGGACACCCAGCTTGCTTCTTGTGGTATTGTCATTATCAATATAGTGGTTGTGTGTCTCAAAGAGCTATATATTGGCTTTTTTCCAAAGCAAATTTTCATTGAACCCATGGCCAACAGACATTGCTATAGCAACCACTGCATGCTAACAAAAGTCACTTCATGTATAATCATCAAGTGTCTCTATAGCAACAGCAGCTTCCAGGAAGAAAAGGAAAAGAATTCTAAAAGTGTCCCTTGGATCAAAAGAGTTTTGTGCAGAAATAAGATTAGTCTAAAAAGGTTGTGCAGATAAAGCATGAGGTTAAAGCAATGAAAAGTGGATTTGAAAATGTGCACAAACAATAGTTGAAAGACAGTAAAAACAAAGTGTAAGCAATGGATTCCAAGTTAAGCTGAAGAAAATGAGTTGAAATCAAAGGAAAATAAATGAATAGACTTTGGGGAATAGATACTACATTGGAAGCTGAATCCATCACAAACCAGTGTAATTCCTCTATTGTTATTACCAGCCCTAAAAAAATCTGTAAATTATTCAATATATTCGGAGAAACATGTAGTTTGTCACAAACAGTAATAGACGTGAGTCTAAATTTGGTCTGGTTTTCCATGGATCACAATCAAAGAAGTGATCTTTCATCCCTCCTACTCTTTCAAAGATACAGTATATCTTTGATTATGTTTTACAATAATCAAATTTTCTTTTAATAGATCTTTATTTGCAATATAGGTACTGAATAAAAACAATAAAGAAAATGTGTTTTTCAGTGCTGTACGTGTTTTGCATTAGCCAATTTTTCATACTTCTCAGCATAGTTCAGCTGTCATCTAAAGATTATTTTCATAGTGAACAAAATTAGTGTCTGTTTTTTTGAAAATATGCCAATATGGCTTCATTACTGAAGACTTCAATTTAATAGAAGAGCTCCTAAATTAATCTAAAGATGAATTGCAGGAGGAGACAATATTCTTTTAAAAAAAATCTATCTCAGAATTAAGCATATGTGTAATTTACTGTAGGGCATGTATTTGTTACATGTTTGTTGCATGTTTTACTTCTTTATTTATCCTTAATAAAATATCACAATGAAACAATGTGCTTGATCACAAAAGCAACTTAATACTTTTGCAAATTCGGCAAAACATGAAAGTGAGGAGAATGAAATCTTCATTTAAAAATGTACATTGATATGGCGGAAGAGCCATCCATTGTAAATGGAGCCAAAGGGGATTTATTCTGTTTTTAGCCAGTTCCCTCGTGGAGTTAAGCATGTTGAATCCAGAAAACAGAATAGCTACTCTTTCAGTTTTACATTGGGAGAGAGACCAACTAGGAACCCCAACTCTCCTGGGAGAAAAGGTTCATGTCATGGTTCTGTAATTATATTTAAAATAGAATGTAATTAATGAATATGTATATTACTGAAATGTAAATTTAAATAGATGTATTATTCATAATGAAACAGTAAAAGAATCAGACAATGTGTTTTGACATGCCTGTTACCAGGAAAATAAATGTACCTCTTTAATACCTTCGGGCCATATTTTTGAGACTGAAAATAAATATATGATCTTCACAACAACGTATTTAGCTTGTGTTCTTGTTTCAAAAAATCTATTTGAAGAAAATACTTTTGCCTTCTGAAATACTGAAAGCAAAAAGTGGACTGAAGGACTGCAAGCAATTTGGATTTTTATTTTGTATGCAAATAGAGCCCCCTAGTGGAATATTTGTCCTTGAGATTTGTTACATTATATATTGTGCTTACTAACATGTTTACTTAACTTTCTGATACAGCAGAACAATGCATAAAAATCAGTGCAAGAAAAGAATGAAACAGAATAAGTGAATAATGCTGTAATGATAGACTTACATTTCAACAATGCAATTCCATACATTCTCAGAATTCAATAGTGAGATTTGCTCCAAGTTCATAATAGGATTGCTGTCAAATTATATCATGAATCTAGAAAAAACGTAGAGGCTGCTGAGATCATTATATTTAAAGGATGGAAATAGAGCTGGGAAAATATTCTATGTTGTTTAGAAATTGTTTACTTATTATTATTATTTCTTTAGTGGAATGCAATGTATAAACTGAATACTTGCGTAAATGTTTGCCATATTTCAGAGAACCTCAGGGATGCCCAATTTGAAGATAATATTGCAATACTTATTTTGGTGTCCCAGTGAATGACAATGAGTTAAACCCAAATTTGTTATCACAAATTTGAGTAGCGCAAAAGGTAAGCAAACTTTTGTCCAAATTATTGTCCAATCATGTACTATAATGAACAGCAATTAAAGTGGAATCCAAATATCAAATCCGAATAATGTAAGAAAGAACAGCTTCACAATAATATTATAAATTTATTTTCTTCTTATTAATAATCCTGTTCTTACACTGTAAAATAAAGCAAAACATACTGTTCCTTCTATTCTGATGAAGAACAACTTAGGACCCTGATTTATTTCAAATACACCTCCAAAAAAGGATAATGCTCCAATTTAATTGTCTTCCTCTTACCGTTAGATCTGGGTAGATGCCTTGTTTCTTCATTTCTTAGCAATATGTATTTACTATAAACCTGATGATATCCTGTTTTGGTACTTGCCTCTAAACATTCTGTCAGTCTGTCTGTCTACTTTAGGTACTGTCCATCTCACTCTCAGAACAAGAAATAACAGACTACTGTTAGTGGCTTGCAATTGCTTTTATATAGAATCCTGTTAAAAGCAACATTTTGGAAGAGATCATCATTCTTTGGGAAAGTGGACCAACTATCACTTTAAATGAGTGAAGCAGATGCATTTTTTTTCTTCTAGAGATCTCCAGGCACATGCACAGACACTTCTCTTGAGGCTGTCCATGTGTGTAGAGACAGCTGCAAGCAACTTCCAAAGCACCCATTTGAGCTGGAAATCAATTGAAAAGAGGTGTAGGCATTTTTTGGAGGACGATTGAACAAAAGGAGTGGTGGTGTTTCTTTCATGCCTTCTCTATAGGTTTTGTACAGAGTTCCCATTCTGGAAAGCAGATGGATGAGATATCAAATTCTTGTTATATTTTTATTGCATAGCACACCAAAACGTTTGGACTATTCCTGAGCAATTGAAATAAAAATAAACACTATTTATTGCATAAATTGAAATATGGCATATATCACATCACAGCCAATATTAACAGAAGACTGTTGGCATATTCAGTTCAACCTATACTGGTCTATACTTAGCGTGTGTGTGTGTGTATGTATGTGTGTATATATGAGAGAGAACACCTATTCGATCACATTTCTATATCGCCATGGGAGTTTTTAAACCAGTTGTGGGATTCAAATATGTGAACAACCAGTTCTCTGTATGGATGCTGCTTCCGGAAGTCCATTCTGGGCCTGGGCAACAAAAAATTAGCTACCGGTTCTGCCGAAGTGGTGCGAACTGGCTGAATCCCACCACTGTTTTAAACCTAAACAAAAGGTATGCATTTGGGGGTTCCAGCTTTGAACAAATGTTGAACTTAAAAAAACCTGAAAAATTAAGTCTTAAGTATAATTATTCTGATATGCACTTTTTAGACTACAGTACAAATTAATTACCTAAAATATGGATCAAACTGAATTATCCAACTTCTCTAGGTGCCTGTAATACTTGAATGCAACACATACATTTATTAAGGTACAGGATATTTATTTATTTCTCCACAAAAGAAGCCTGTGCAGGGTTGTCACCCATCCAGCTTCAAAGTCTAAAGGAGAATTAGAAATTACAGTCTCCTAGTTGCTCATCTAATTCCTTAATCAGCATACCAAACTGCTCTCAGCATTAATTGCTACGCTAATGTATTCAAGATGCAAAAATACAACAAGGACTTTGGAATTTTTAATGTCAAATGTATTAACAAAATTCATTTTCTTGGAGATTTGTGCTTTGACATTCATAGTGTCCTCACATGAACAAAAATCACAAGTGCAATATTGCTTTCCATATATCCTGGATCTGTGTAAGGCGACTTTCTGTTGCTAAAAAAAATTAACACCAACTTGTTTTGACTATTGGAATATAAGGTATGTCTGAGTTCTCTCCAGGGAAATATGAAATAAATGTTACTATACAAGAAAAGAAACAGGCAATTATCTTTGATTCCAGAGAGATAGAAAAAGGTAAGATTTGCACAGCTGTAAAGACTTAAGGCATGATTAAAACTCTTTGTGTTGTTGTTACACCAAGAGAGACAATTGCAGTAGTTAACATTTTATAAAGAAAAAATGAAGGAGGAATGAGATTTAATTCATTGTCTCTTCTTATTTTTCTCTTGAACTCACTGATTAGCTGGATAAATTCTTTCACCTTCCACTTTTTTTATTTCCAGTATGTCAGCAGACAGCCATTTCATCTTGTTTGGCTTTTTCCTTTTCATACTGATAAACATAACCCCGCAAGAAAAATCTCTTGACTAGTTCTATTTCACAACAGAAGAGAAATAACCAATGAATTGTGTTCTCATGAATTCCAGTCCAGAGTTCGTAAAGCATTCTGTTATTCCATATTAGAACTATAGTAGAACAAAAGATGGAACAACACCTATTTGGATGGAACTTACTCTTTGATAGTAGTCCATATTTTACATATTTAAAATTAAAATAATAATATAAAAGAAAAACTTTAATGCAATTTCTGAATCAAACCCATATTAATACGATGAAAATGTTCAGAAAATAATAATACATGTAGTTTAAATGTAACATCCAAACTACATAAAATCTCATTTTTAAATATATATATATATATATTCAGCAACTGCCAGTTGAACATAATAATTGACAAATTGGTCATGGAATTATTTGACCATCTTTCTGAATTAGCTCTCATTTTTCTTTAAAGAGTTTTCTTCACAGATTTTTTTTCCTGATTTTTAACAAATAGCTAGAGATAAAAACCTAAGGATTTTCATTGGCTTTTTTCTTCTGTTCTGAAATAGAAATAGTCAAGAGATTTTTCTTGTGGGGTTATGTTTATCAGTATCCTGCCTCTCTTCGATGTTCCTCCATTTGTAAAATTCTTCTCCAACCCATGGGAATCTGTACATGTACTGGCATTTAAAACATGAACATCTATAAATCTTAAATGCAGGCTATTTCCAGCTAAATCTGAAATCATTTATAGAAGAATTAGTTCTGGAAAAAGGGAAGAACACCAATACAGTTCCTTGGTCAATATTGCTTTCTTTGCTAGATTTGGCTGTGGGGTAAGTAGTGCCAGGAGAAGGGCTTTGTATAATGAGGGAAGACCTACTTTATAATCTAATTTTAGCAGTCTGTGTCTCATATGTTCATAAATTTCCCAAAAAAGAAATGGGCTTATTTCCAATGGAGAGCTAATCAGCAATGGCTGAACTTATATTCACTGCTTAAGAAAAAAATGTTGTGGAATGTAGTAAATATGTATTTAGCCATTTTCTGTTAACTCCCCACATGGAAACTCTTCTTTCAGAAACTCAGAAAATAGTTTCCTTGGTTTCAAATCCAATGCTGAACTTTGATGCACTCCTGTGATATTACTGAAAGCATGATGATCTCCAGATCCTTTTCAATCTTCCCAAGTCCAGCAAGTTATATGCCTAACTGCATGTCTCCTCCAAACTCCTCCCCTGTTACACTGAATTTTATGTTTGATGCACTGATGATAACTGAGGCAGGGAAAGGAAAAGATCCAAAATGAACCGATTCCAATGGTATAATTAGAAGCAGACAAAGATTTTATCCATCCTAAATTCTCAAAAACCATCTAACAATACTGTGCACCAGTTGACTGTCTTCATCAAAATAGTCTATCTTCATCCCCTATATTCACTTCATTTTTGCTCCAATGGAACTTGGAGAGAAGGGAGTTTTTCTTCATCTTCTTCATTTTTCATGTGTTTGGTATGCTTCTGTGGCTTTAAGCAAGGCAAACAAGTAATGTATATGATGTGCTATTTTATCAGATTGTACTCTCTTATATGTCTTCCCAAGATATAGATTTATTTATTTTTGGGAAAGTGCTATGCCCTGAAAAGCAGAGCAGTGCCAACTAGGCGGCTGAATCATTCCTTTCTCATACATTGTATTGTATTTTGCATCCTCCAAAGAATTAGCTGTGGAAGACCCTGAAAGAACAGATGGGGTGAAAACTGACCCTAGCAGGCATTCTTAAGTTACTTAGATCAAATAGACAGAGTCTTCATGTTTTCTGCTGCTATATTTTATACAGTTTTATAAATGATAACTGGCCTTCTGCCCTGAGTCCATAAGCTTAATTATAAGCAGTGCTCTATCCTACACTGGTAGAGTTGCCTCACCAACAGTATGGCTGCTGCATTCTGGACTAACTATAGATGTTGAGTCTGTTCCAAAGCATTGAATCTGATACAATTGTTCAACCATATTAAACCTTAAACCAGTCACCCAGGGTATCCTGGTCCAAATAGGATCATTATAGTAATGATCAGGTCAGAGATTTTCAAATGCCCAGATGTTTATTTACAAATAGCAATTCTATCTTGACTATATTTCATCTGATCTTGTTTTGTCCCATCCTGACTGATTCAGGTTTTCCATGGCTTTTTCAATTTGGTCCAGAATTCTAGTGGTGCCATCATCATATTACTTTTCTCCCAGTGGTCAGAGATTTCACAGAAATGTTAAGTACCAGAGGAAAACATAGTGTCCTGCAGGATCTCACAAGATTTAAGAACTGGGACAACATCAATGCTGACTAGAGTGTCTTGCTCAGATACCACAGAATCGCAGTAAAAATTATCCCCAACAGATAGTCCAACAAGATACCAATATATGCTACAAATCCAGGCCTGTGATTTAAGTAATTTAACCCAGGGTTAGTGCGTTGGTCCTGCTATAGTGCTAATAAAGCTTTAAAATTTAAAACAGTAGTGGCCACTATATTTGACTTAAATATAACACATAAATATAATATATTTATGTTTTTTAACATAGTCAGCCCCTCCCTTTCCTCCCTTCCCTAAGGAAAATGAAAACATTGATGAAGCTTCAAGAGAGAAAATGAGAGAGGACAGCTTTAAGAAGAAAACAGGAAGTTGTAACCAGAATCCAGTTGAATTCTCAGCTGTGGCAGTGTGCCGAGAGGCTGCTAATAAAGCAGATGTGTTTGTTGTGCTTTTTTATGCTGTCTAGACTTTCTTTTATAAAAGCAGGCATTCAGGATTTAGCCTGTGACGTTTTCTTTAATTCAGCATTTTTCAGTTACTTTGTTAAGAAAATATTTAGAGTAGTGTTAATAAAGCAAGATGAAGTTGAAGAAATTGCAGTCAATGAAAGATGAGGACCATTTTTATCATCAGGGTGCTGTGGAGCTATTGGTCTTTAATTTTTTGCTCATCCTCACGATCCTTACAATTTGGCTGTTTAAAAATCACAGATTCCGCTTTTTGCACGAAACAGGAGGGGCCATGGTTTACGGTGAGTGTTTTTACTGAAAAAGCTTAGCATTTAAACTTTTTGCTCTCAGTGCTTAATTAAACATTTCACCTCAATGGTGAATAAAATCTCAAACAAGAAAAATGCATTAATTTAAAAGTTGCAGGACTGTTTAACAGCGGAATAAAGAAAAATGCAATTATTCGTTCTGTCTCTTTCTGTTTCTCTCTCACGTTTTCTTCTCTCATATGAAAAGTTAGAAGAAATCTTGTCAAGGAATCAAATGTCATGCACACATTGCCAACAAAATTATTTTTACTGAACATATTAACTTTCCAAACAAATTACTTACTGAGAGCACTAGTCTGGTTTGAAGATATGTTTTAACTGTATGATCAAGAGTATTGGGTGACATTTATCTATCGTTATAACAGATGGTGGCAAATCAAGTCTTTATTAAAAACAAGGAGGATTTGCCAGGGTTCAACTTCATGCTCTGATGTAGTTTCAGAAACCTGAACATCTGTATTGTTTTTGCTAGCTTGAAAAAAAAAGAGAGTGAAAAACGAGACTCTCCAGATAATTTGTACACTCTCTGCTTTTTGTAGCTTACTATTTATTTATTTTTTAAAAATGCTATGGTTTCCTGTGTTTCATATGGAAACCGTACATAAGGATTTCTTCAAACACCACAGCTAAGGAACACATGCTATGTAATTATAAGGTATTATGTGTTATAGTTCTTTTTAAAAATGTTCATTTCCCCTCATTGTGAGAAAACGAAGTTTTTTGCAACTAGCAAGATCTCACTCACACAGTTAATCAGCATTGCTATATCTATAGGGACAGATAGATTGTGATTGTCTTCAGTGCATAAATCATAACTGCATTTCTATATTATAAATTCAGAGCCCTATCAGGATTTTTTTGAATGTGCTGGTTTTTAAAAACAATTGTTTGACTATTAAATCACTGGTGAGCTTTGCTTCTCAAAAACAGTAGAATAATTTATGCATATTTCAGTTCTGACAAATTAATGAAATAAGACAATAAAATATATGCATGTCTATGTGTATATGAATAGATATATACAGGCCACAGTTTGGACCTTCAGCTACAGCTAAATACAGCCCCCAGTATGTTGCATCATTGGCTAGGCTTCTAAAAGTTACAAACATTTGCTCCATTTATTTAAGCAATATTTAGTAGATGCATGTAAATAATTCACTGAGGTGAAGTGGTCCCATTTAAGGATATGAAACACCACAGCCTGTTAAAGATTAGCAGGGCTGCTTTGAAGCATTCCTGAAATCTTCTAACTATATATATATATACCACAAAGCTCATTTACTGAGGAGGTGAAGTATAGTGTTTTCTCTATGTGCAAAAATGGCTACAGCCGATTTATGGTTTCAAGGAAGTGATCTAGAAGAGGACTTTGCTCCTTAAGTAAGCAAATAAGCAAAAGTGAGCCCAAGAGCACAAATTTGAGAAGAATCAAGATAGCAATCCTGGCCCTATGCTGCTCTTTTGGGCACCGTCTCTTGTAATACATTTTGAAGAATAGGCCAAGTATGTTCAGCTGAACACAGAGACTCTCCCTTAAAACTCATGCTCAGTGTGTCAATAGTGAGGGCTGATTTCATAAGAATGAAATGTGAAGCTCCACAACCCATTATTCTTTATTAGGTTTTCCAATCAGTTTGAAGAATTGTACTATAGTACAGCTTGAATATTTTTCCTTCTTCCTTTTGTATCAATCTGTTCAGTTTGGTGATAAATAATATAGATTTCTACATGTCATTCCTCTAAGCCCTCAAAATTTACTGCTTGGAGCTAATATCTACAGGTTATCTTCAGTTAGCAACTGCCTTGGACAGTGGTAATTCACATTTATGATAGTAATAAAAAATAACTTTGCAATCAACACTCACATTTACCACCTTCATAGCATCATGTACATGTTTGCTATTATTGTCAGCTAAGCAACTACAGAAAATGTTGTTGTATATAAAATTGTAAGCACAATCATAGTCATGTGATTTTAGCAACTGCTTCCTATAAAGATAAAGTAGCCAGTCCCAACTGTGATCATTAAATGAGTACTACATATAATGTTATATACAGGTAGTCTTTGACTTACAACAGTTCATTTAGTAACTGTTCTAAATTTCAACAGCACTGAAAAAATGTCTCTTACAACTGTTTTTCATACAACCATTGCAGCATCCCCATGGTCATGTGATTAAAATTCAGATGCTTGGCAACTGACTCATATTTATGACTGATGCAGTCTCCCGAGGTCATGTGATCCCCTTTTGTGACCTTCTGATGAGCAAAGTCATTGGGAAGCCAGATTCACTTAACAACCTGTTACTAACTTAACAACTGCAGTGATTCAGTTAACAAATATAGCAAGAAATGTCATATTTCTTGGTCGTAAGAGAAGGATTACCTATATTTTGACAAAATGCATTATGTGCATTCAGGTATTTTGGTCAGTATGACATATGAACCAGATTACTTGACTTGATTCAGAAACCATGATTGCAGTGTGCCAAACGTAGTAATGAGTAACAATCAAGACAACACTGTACCTTGAAGGGGAAAGTTAGGTGAGAGCCTGCAAGCAACGACTGAAACCAAGGGCAAAAAGCTTTGGGGAAAGGGTCACATCTGGCACTTTGAAAGCTCTCAGTGGGCACACCCACAAAATGGCTATCAATCAGTCACAAGCCAGTCATGTATCAAAACTCAAACTAGCCTCACTGGTGCTTTTTGCCATCCTAATGGGATGTTATCAGAGCCCAGAGGCAAGCAAAGATTTCATGTTTTTAATTCAAAGACAGGTTGGCAAAAAGTCCGACAGCATCAAAGGTGTCAGGGAATACAATATAGAAATAATGTTGCCTCTATTTACAACAGTGTGTGATTAAGTTCAGGCACCTTGCTAAATCATGGTTTGTTTAAATCTTAAGGGGCATGTAATGGCCTAACCTTCTGTAATGTGCATGATGCGACGAAAGTCGTAAATGTGGGCGTTGATTGCAAAGTAACTTTTTATCACCATCATAACTATGAACTGACATTATCCAAAGCAGTTGCTGAGGACTACCTGTACATGTTAGTTCAAGGTGGCAGCACTTCCACAAGTTGGAGGGATGCATGTGACATTACCAAAAGGATGCTGATATAAAAGGAAGTACCAGAATTGATACTTAATTTATGTACTTCTTGAGTTTTTATTAGATTTAAAAGTTGATAATGTTTTTATTTGTGCATTTCAAAATAATTCAAAATCTGGAAATGATGCCACTTAAATTAGATGTTTGAATATTTGCCATGGAATTAAGGGGATACTAAGGATAGAAATTGGAGCAGATGCCTCATAGAAGCCTTCCACTTCCATCCGCATCCTGATTTTGAAAACTAAAAACACCTCACTGTAAAATTCACCATTTTGTCACTTAAGTTCAAGAGCACAACCTCCACTCCTGCATAAGGGATTACCACCATGGTCTTAGTGCAATAAAATAATGAAACCAAAATGTAATCATGATGGAAGTCAGGAATATATTCATATTGGAGTATTTTATGAGTCTTGTTAAAGAATAAGTTGAGTGCAAATAAATTCATTAAGAGTAAATATTAAATAATTGTTTGCCATTCACATTAGTTATTTCACAATTATTTTGCTTGAATCATATTTTAATAAAGGATTATGTTTTATGAAGTATATCCTTTTTATTTCTTGTACCTTGCTTTTTAAAAATAAATGTTTTAAGAAGAAATATAGAAAAACTATAGGAGTGTTTAGGCCTGAACACTTTCCTATTTCTTTCCAAATTCAACATGCTATTGAGTTACTGACTGTTGCATCCCCATTGTTGTCCCTCTGAAATATTCATGAATGGATTGGTTTCTCTACAATAATGTAAGGTATGGTAAGAAATGGGCTGATATTTATTTTGTTTTGTGTTGTACTTGAATCAGCAATTCTGATTTAATTGATCCTGTTACTATCATTAGTTTAGCCTAATATTATAATCAAACAGATTGCCTTAACGTAATGATGTAATGCTATCTTATTCAGCAAATCATCAGAGAGTAAAATAAAGTTGTCCCTGAAAACATATGAACATTATGGAAAGGAAGTGGATTTGTCCCTGCCTGATTTCCTATTCATTCTTCACTTATCTGTGATTACCCTAACAGAAGATATACCACCGTTTCCAGGAATTTTATAGAATCATTATTTATTCCTTAACTCTTGACAAACAGTATTTCTTCTTGGTAATAAAATTATAATTCTAGTTTTAATAATACTTTCTAATTTCATAAAAAACCTGATCAGACTTACTTTTACCAAAAGAATATAGTTCAATCAATTTTTTTTACCTGGCAATTTGCTGCACATATTGATGGGCTGTCTACTAAAGGGAAGCAAGGCTATGGCGTGTACTTGAAAGAAAACTGGGATGCCTGTAATTGTGGAATCTGTCTGGCAAGAACAAAGAATGCTTATTCACAGAGAATATGCATGTGTAACACTTGTAACAATTCTACGTGGTTAGAGGACTGATAACAGTTACAAAGAGTTAGACATCCTGCATACCTCAGCTAGAAGTTAGGAATAGGGATGACCTGGAGCAAATAGAATGTGTATTAGAGAACTCTCGAAGTTTTCATTGGCCAAGTCTTAGGAATAGAGACGGCTAGAGACCAATAGGACAATTGTTAAATCATTACTAAAATGTTTATTAGATGATATTTCTTATACCTTGCCCCTCCTTCTGCTTTAGTGAAATTGTATAAAGCTTTCTTAATCCTTGTTCTGGGTCCTGGCATTTTGCTGGCTGGGACCCCTTTTTCTAAAGTGACAATAAAAGGAAACAAAACCTGCACCCCGTGTCTAGTGTTCTTCATTGGCTTTGGCACCAGGCTCAGATCCGAATTGGAGACAACAATATCATTTCAAAATTCCTGAAATATATAGATTTGTTCTTTTGCCTGTTATAATAGCAGTGATTTTCTTAGCAGCTAATAGAGTTCAAAATAAATACTTCTAAAAATGGGGATGCAAGAAATGGGCTGAATGTAAACTAAGGTGAGCTATGGTGGCAGAGTGGTTAGAATGCCGTGTTTTAGGCTGATTCTGCCAACTGCCAGGAGTTCGATCTTGACCAGCTCAAGGTTGACTCAGCCTCCCATCATTCCGAAGTTGGTAAAATGAGGACCCAGTTTCTTGGGGGCAAACTGACTATGCTGACTATGTAAACCGCTTAGAGAGTGCTCTAAAGCACTATGAAGAGGTATATAAGTCTAAGTGCTATTGCTACTGCTAATATATTTTCATGCAGACCTATAATAGTTTTATTACATGTGATAATAGTTTGAACTTTGAAGTATAAAGGAAGAGGTGTGTTATTTTAAAACTTCAAGTCTGTTACTGATCAACCAGAAAGAAAAGCATGAAAAATAAAATAACTTTTTCATTTGAAAATGAAATACTTGTACATGATCAAAGTCAGAATAGATAAGTACACCTGGATATCACAGACAATTGATCTGTGGGTTGTCTCCTCCTTGCTATTAAAATCTGAGTCTTGTTTGCAGAGATCTCAATCTACAGGCATATTGTACTATCATAAAAATTGTAGGCAATATATCTAAAATTAGTAGAGCTTCTATATTGATCTAAAGATTTGCACTTTCATTTTTGAAAACAGCATGGATGGAATTCCATAAATGGAATATTATATATTACACAAACTTTTAAGACCTATGGGTTTGTTAGTCATTTAATTCTGTAATTAAAGGTCAACAGGCAACCTGATGACCTGAGCTTTTCCTTAAAAAAAAAAGCCTTCTCCAGCTTTGTGCTATCATCTATAGGGACTATAACTTCCATAATTCTACTTTTGGCCATACTAATTGGGAAATTTTGTTTGTAAGTAATATTTAATTTAAGAAATCAAAAGAAAAAGGCAGGAATGCAGTATTCAGGGGGAAGTGCTTCATTATTCAGTATTTTAAACACAATTTACATGTGTCACAAAATGCTTTTTTAAAAAAAGAATGGGTATTTATTGGTATTGTGCTTTGATATGCCATGATGCTGTGCAAATAACTTGAAAGAAGTGCTTCAAACTATGTGGGGCAAATAACTGATACAAAAGTAGGTGCTTTGTAGAGTATCCCCTGAGTAGCTGGTTCCGAAGCTACTCCCAGTTGTCCCTCATGCGTGTGCATATGCATCCATTTTGCTTTGGGGAAAAACCTTTCATTTTCATGGACTGTCTCTTTGCCTCTCTAGGTCTCACCATGGGATTAATTTTACGGTATGCCACAGCTCCGTCTGACTTTGAAATTGGAAATGTCTATAACTGTGATAAATTCAAGCCTGGCTTACCCACCCTGCTTGTCAACATCACAAATCAAGTGTATGAATATCAGTACAGAAGGGAAATTAGCCAGATTAATGTCAATGCACACCAAGGGAACACAATGCTGCAAAAGGTAAGATAACATCTTCTCAGTGTAGGTAATCTTATATTATTGTTATTTCTGATTAATTACAATGCTCCTAAGAAGAGAATCAGAGTGATTTAAATGTGCAGCCCAAGAAGTTTATTACCCATCTTAATTGTCTATTTGCAATAAGAAAATAAGCACATCTATTTCATCCTTCCTGCTTTCACACTTCAAAGGCTGTGGTGAATATGAGAAGATTTTACATGGAAGTCATGTCATGCAAAAAATTAGAAAGAAACTATCAATCTCTGTAAGATAAAATGCTGCTTCTCAGTCTTCCTAGTTTAAGTTCCACCATTCACTCTCTTCAGGAATCTGGGACCCATCAAGACAAAAACAAAGAAACAAAAAAAAAACCTCTGCTGGTTCCTAAGTCTAAGCCACTCTGAGGCTTCTCTTTCATTTGAATTTCTCAGTTATTTTCCCTGTTACATTCTGAGTGACCTGCTTTAGCCTTTGTTGTTGTTGTTGTTGTTAGTTGCGAAGTCGTGTCCGACCCATCACGACCCTATGGACAATGTTCCTCCAGGTCTTCCTGTCCTCTACCATCTTCTGGAGTCCATTTAAGCTCACTCCTACTGCTTCAGTGACTCCATCCAGCCATCTCATTCTCTGTCGTCCCATTCTTCTATTGCCCTCAATCTTTCTCTAGAAGGCTAAAATATTTAGGAAACAATATCTGAAATTTCATTGTCCTCTTTCTAATCCTTTTTCTTTCTTTTTAATAAAGGAAATTCCAATAAGTAAATAAAATAGCAAACCAACTACAGAAAGTAGATTACAATAATAATTTTCTGATTTTGAGAATTTGAACATTTGGCTTCTTAAAAGTGTACCAATTTCCTTTTTTGCTGGGTCATTCTTCGCCAAGCTATATTTGAAGCTATGAGCATGTTGCAATTTTTGAATAAAAGGCATGTCATTATTCTGCCTCATGCTACAGAAGAAAGGTGAATACAATGCTTCTCTTGGTTTAATTTTCAGGTTAATATACCATTTGAATTTGTCAGTACAAAAATTATAAAAGTTCTTGCTCCTAATTTCCTCTCATAAAGATGTCAATGCAGCAAAATGTACTTTTGCTGTTAATGGCCAGCTAGATGACATTAGTTTAATAAACCAAATTAAGCAGAATGCAGAACTTTTTGAAAAATGCTGAGTTTACACTTCCTGTTTATCATTCAAGCTTTCTGCTGGACAAAAGAAAAAAGGAAGTCATTTTGTAGTCTGTATTGTTACAGAACTAAATAATTCATCTAGGATCATAACCCCATAAAAGGAAGGCACTTTATGGGAACAAAAACATTTGGCTAATGACATGCTCTTGCTTTTAAGGTTATTAATCTAGCAGAAACAAATTGAAGTTACAGTTGAATTCAAATCCTTCTAAAATGATATTTTATACAGTGGGCTTCTGTTTTACATTGTTAAATAGTTATTAAAAGTAAGTATAAAAATGCAGGCAAATTTTCTTTATCATGCAAGAGCAACGCTGCTGAAAAGGTGGATTCAAAAAGATGACTCATTTTAAAGCCAGCTTCAAGCCCCTACAAAGCTGGAAGCAGTTGAAAGTAGAGCCAATTTATACCCAACTGAATTGCAACATGACTAACTGAAAACTAATGCAATTTTCCTTTTGTTACACTGAAATTCAAGACCTTCCCAGCTGTGGGAATTCTTGCATCATTCTCCCCCTTTCTCTGGGCCCCACCAGCTTATCTCTCCTCCTGATAAAGTAGTTTTTCTTAATCTTGTCAGATTTAAGATGACAGAATCCCAGAATTCCTCAGCCAGCATGTTAAAGTTGCCAAGGTTGAGAAACAGGGCCACAGAGGATCTTATTTCACAGTTCTTTGAAATACAGCAAACAGCACAGCACTTTCTCTTTCCCCAACTACTGCTCAATCCAGTTTTTGAAAAATCACTCAAGCAAATGCAAAGAGCAAAGAAGGAAAGATTTACAACATCTCAGCATCCTTTCTAAAATTAAGATAGCATATCTTTTGAGCCTCAAAGTTTACTCCACTAGATACCATTGATTAACTTTGAAAATCTGTGAGATTTTTAAACATTTTCATGTTTTCCTCACTTTTTCCCAAATTTTGTGTATGTGCATCTGGACATTATGCTGCTTATTTTAAAAATGAATTATGTGAACATTTCATGCAGAGGATTTCACAGTTGCTGTACAATCCTTTGTGTTCTTTGAAATTTCATAAGATTTTGTTGCATTTTGTGTTTCTAAGATTGAGAAAGAAAAAAAAGCCTTAAAATACTTCTTATTTTTCTAAGAGTTAGCATGAAGGGAAGATTATTTGCAGAAGGCCTTAGGGTCACCCAACTAGAAAGACTAAGATGTGTCAGGAGATTCAACCTGAGTAATGACTACTAGCCATGATTCTTTGTTACTGGGATGCCATCAGTAGGGGAAATCATCTTCCATCCCATATTCATAACTGACACTTTCTTCAAATGTCCCCTTGATTTTGGGGAGGCTTTACCAGAGAATGGGTCTTGAGCACAGACTCCCTACATTCAAATCACTACACCTCCAGTCAAGTTCTGAAGACTGTTAATTTGAACCCAAGTCATCTTTGCATAATTCTTTATCTACTTTTGTATCTATTCAGATATATTTCTGAAAAAACTACTGTAAAACAGGATATAATATCTTAAATTTACATGGTTATTTTACCATATTTCTAAAATATATAGAAGACAGTGACCTGGTTTATACATTATACTATATTATAGTTTATTTAATCACAGATAACTGTGTTCACACAATACACTAAACCAAAACCAGACAACATTATAATTTGCTATAATGTGAAGGCAATACAGATTAAGAAAACAATTTAGATAACTGATATGAAATTTCCTTTCAATAGTTTGCTCTTTATTTATGTATCCTGAACACTAGTAAGTGAAAGCTCCTTAGAGGCAAAGCAGTACCATTGCCATAGTATCAAGCATTTCCTGTTGGTCCGGGTGGGAATAGAAAGCATAACAAAGGATTTTATGTTGCTGTTAATGAGTAGAAACACTCTTACTGAAATTTCAACTAATATTTTTGTTAAATATTAAATACAATAATAAAAAAACCTTCAAAAGGCAGATATTAAATTGTCCTAGATCATATTAGGGAAGGGCCAGCCAGAAGATCAGTTGCTGTAAATTATGGTTATCACTGAACATTTTGAAGGTTAGATAATGTTTTTGTATTTTCTCTGAGTTGTAAAATTGGATCAATTGAGTTAATGAGATGATTAGATTTAATCCTTTTACATGTTACTTAGAAGATTTTTGAGTCTGTGGTTCTCAAAGATTGGACTGATTCTTTGTGATGCATGTGGGCCGAACACTTGCTGTATCTGACTGAGTAAGATTGCTAGAGAAAGGGTCAGATTCACATGGCAGTCAACACTTCTTTGAGAAAAGGATAGGTTCCAACAGCTTTGAAAAATGCACTTCTCCATCCACTCCTCAAAAGGCCAGTCTTTGATCCAGTGTTAATGAATAACCACTGTTCACTTTCCAACCCTTTCTTCCTAGGAAACTTTTGAGAAAATGGAGGTTTAAAAATTAGAAAGAATTCTGATAGAAATGGATTATCTGGACCAATGGCTGCCTGGATTCAGGGCTGGCATTGGGTGGAAATAGTATTAATTGCTCTCAGGAGTTGAATGGGGAATCTTGAAGATCCGTGGATAGATTTCAAGGAGTCTATGAACATGGATAGCAGAAAAGTTACAGATTTGTTTTCACTACAGTAAATACTTAGGTATTTACACACATTTTTCTGAAAAGGAATTCACAATTTTTAATAGACTCCCAAAGAGGGCTCATGTCACAAAAAAATTAAATAACTTCTGTTGTAAAGTCTCCCCTCCTCTAGAGCAGTTTGGTCCCCAAAGCAAGATTGACTTCCACTTCCACCCTTCTGGAAGCTTATAAAAAAAAATCCTGACCATTTGAAAAAGTTTGATTCAGTATGAAGTCATTGGTTCATTTTTTTTTATTACATACATTAATACATTATGCTATTATTTTTATTGTTAATTTGTGTTTTGTACATCAACTAGAATTTATTTTGGACTGAGGCAATAAATAAATCTCAAATAAGTAAAGAGGTTAAGATATTTTCTTTCCACCATTTTGATGTTACTATGACTCTTCATGCTCTTCAATCTGAAGGCCCCCCCCGCCCCCCGCCCCCGTTGGAAATTTTCCTTTCAAATGTCTTCCCTAGGGATTTAATTGCTACTGTTTTGAAGTAAATTTCAAAAGCATTTATTTTTCTTTCATCACATTGAATAAGAACTGGTAGAGTAAAAACCAGAGAATATTTATGCATGGTACATTTCTATACTGCAGTGTTAATTCATTTGCCCACCTTAGCCCTGAAGCATTATTACATTCTTTGTTGGGCCTGTACCAAAATGTATATGCTCATGTAGGTAACACATCTGCTCTTAGAAATGGCCCTAATATTCCAAACAATGGAGCAGCTGTGTTAAGCTGCAAGTCTTGACATACAGGCAACATCTGCTCCCCACGAGCCACCCAAGCAGCTGGCTGCCCAGAATGCAGGAAAAGAAACTGCCCTATTCCCTGCACTGAAATAAGATTCAGCTGTTACTCTAGCTGGGTTCTGTACATGAATAGATGAAGTAGCAACATTATACCCTTTGCCTTAAGTAACAAAATATCTCAGGCTGGTTCCAGGTGCCAGTTAATGGCAACCTGGAATATGTGTTCCTGAAGGAGTTGCTGGGTAGAAGTGGTTGGTACACTAACAGAGAAGGTACCCCACTTCACACCTCCAACCCCCTTTTTTAAAACTTTTTTTAATTTTTGTAAGGTTAATCCATTTTATATTTATAACTGCTAGTATGTGTTGCTTTATCTTGATTTAAGCCACTCAAAAGAGTTTTCAGAACCACAAGATAGATGGCAAATAAATTTGATAAACACACAAACACACTTCCAGAAACTGTCACATAACAATTGCATAAAAATATAGGCTTGGCTGCCAAAGTTTCACTGCTTCAACAGGAGTTCCCACAGATGGACATTAAACAATTTTTTCTTAATCACTTTCAAGTCAGCATTTGCAGAAAATGAAACGTCGCAATATTCTTCTTTTTACTTTTGAAATTCATTTGAATGTTTTGTTATTTGCAAATTTGCAAATTGCTATTTGCAGGATCCAATTTGAGTCGGTGACCACTTGAGATTGGCTCCTGAAACATTATCCTGAGACTTATGTATTTGCCTTCATTCATGATTTGCTATTTTATCATTCCATGTTTTATACATTTTTTCCTTATACATTTTTCACCTGTACTAAAAATGTATAAGGAATGTTTTAGACATTCCTTATACATTTTTAGTACAGGTGAGGGATCAGAAAGAAATGTTTTCCTCAATATTGATCTGTGTTATTGATGTAAAATGTTAATGATGTAAAATGTGATACTTTTAAAATATCTGATACCTAGTGAATATTTTATGTTTCTTTATCTGTTTCTTGTTTTTTCTGGCAGATGACCTTTGATCCTTCCATCTTCTTCAATGTTCTATTACCTCCCATTATTTTTCATGCAGGATACAGTTTAAAAAAGGTAAGTGGTTTCTTTTAATAGTAGCAGACTGTCTGCTGCCTATGACTGGGGCATTATGAGAGCCAAAATGTTTTAATTTGACCAGAGAGATCAAAGAAAGAAAAAGAAAAATGTTTCCAACTTTGAATTACCATTTTGATTCTTTTTTATAATAGTTAAACCATATAGACTTCCCCTGCAAGTGGTTAAATTAAGTATGCAATATAAAAAGTGGCAAATCTGTAGACCTAATAAACAAATTAGTTTGGTTCTGTTTATGACCTCAGTCCTGGCTGTATTCATTCACTGGATACTTTTAAAATTATAATATTGCAATACAGAACACAAAACACTTCAAGTCATTCTCTGTTTTGGGAAAAATCACTCAAGATTTCTGAACTCAACTTTACTTAGAAAAGTGTCTGATCTTTCAAATACAGTAATACAACACACAGTTAATCTTATGAAAAAGAATGAAAGGTATTTAAATTTTTGATACAACACAATATTCTACACTCTTCTTGATATATTGAGACTATATAACCTGACCATTGTTTAATAAAAATTCTGATATCAACACCTGTTGCTATCACTTTCAAAATAAGTCAGTCTTCAAATTACAATTAAGATAATAGTCCAGATAAAGTCTTTTCAACAATATTGCTTCTATGGAAGGTTATATTTAAGTGGCCTGTCCCAAAAATGAACAGCAGTGCCTCTTCCATCTGTAATTTACGCAATGCAACTGGAAGAAATGTGTTTTATTGCCCAGACCCTTAAATATGTATTGGAGAAGATATTTCTTACTTGCTGGAACGTAAGCATTGACAACTGTAATTAAATATAAAAAGTGGTTGAAACCAGTAAGGTAGTGTAGGATTTGATTAAAGCGTACAATTACAGTTTAGTCTAGTAGTTAAGTCACGAGGCTAGAAAGCAGGAGTGAGTTCAAGTTCTGCCTTAGCCATGAAAGGCAGCTAGGTGATCTTGGGCCAATCACTCTTTCTCAGCCCAACTCACCTCAGAGTTGCTGTTGTGGGGAAAATAGGAGGAGGAATGTGTGTTGGATAGGTTTGCTGCCTTGGGTTATTTGTAAAAATAATAGAGGTGAGATATAAACAAACAAACAAACAAACAAACAAACAAACAAATAAATAAATAAATAAATAAATAAATAAATAAATAAATAAATAAATAAATAAATAAATAAATAAATGGTAAAATATACAACATTCACAAGATTATTTTTATCTTTTTTTCCCCCCAGAGACACTTTTTTCGCAATTTAGGATCCATTTTAGCATATGCTTTTTTAGGAACAGCTGTCTCTTGTATTGTAATAGGGTAAGTAAAATCCATTTTCCATTATGTGCTGTTATGTCAAACTGATATATTGGGGTAAAGAAAACCTTGTTTGAGGATTTCTGTATTTCAGTTATACTTTTTAAAAATTGCAATCCACAAACATATAAGTAGTCTTCATTTACCTACTACATTGGGACTAACAATTCCATCACTAGACGCTGTGGTCAGTCAGCAGAAAGTTACATGATCACAAGGGACTTATATCACTTCCTATTCAGTCATTAAATGAAACACTGAATTAAGCAAGACACATGACTATCACTTGCAATTTTACTTGTGCATTTTCTATTAACTCTGCTTGTTGGAAGCTGGTTGTAAAGCACACAAGTAGCCATCATGTGATTGTGGAACACCACAATAGATGCAAGGATTTGTGTTTGTAAATCACCTCTAGACAAGATGGGAGGCACACAAATCTAATAAGTAAATAAAAATATACATCATTCATTTCAATACATCAATCATAGTACAGCTGAGTTTTTACACCATTGTAACTTTAAAAAGTCATACTCTCCCTGTGGTGGTGTTTTTTACTAAAACCCTCTGTTTACTTGAATAATATTATGTAAGCATGAATAGTGTTATGTATTCATCGAGATATACTTCTTTATAGGCATTGTAGTTTGAATATTGGGTAAAACAATTATTTTTATACATAAGCAACAGTTTCTAGCTAGATTGTATTTGAGAATTTGAAACCGTTAGAATTTCTTTTCTCATTATTTTTTAAAAAAAACAAGTTCAAAAATTTGTTTTCTTAAATTCAGGTTAGTCCTTATTCAGCCTAATCCTCCCTTCTCTAGTTTCCTCCTTTGTAGTTAACTGTAATTTCCTCCAACTGTAGTCAATTGATACCTCAGTATTCTGTGGAGATTGTACTAAGAGATCCAGGTTAATGTCTGGCAACAAAAAAACGGGTGTCTGGTAGCACCTTTTCTAGTCAACACATTTTATTAAAAGGCATTTTAGAGCCAAGAGCTCAGTTCATCAGATGCATAGAGTAACCACATTGATGTAGGAATTAAAGTGGGGTAAGATGGGGTGGGGAAAAGGGAAGGGAAGGTAGGCTGATTCTATAGGTAAGGTTACATGTAAGACAGATTCTAAGTAACTTACCAATTAACAATTGCAATGTATTAAAAACTGAGAGGTCTCAAGGAAATCACCAGGCAATCTCAAAAGATCTCAACAAGGACAAAGCAACCAACCTATCTGGCTTTTTAAGAATTAATAGATAACTTTTTAACATAACTGTTTATCTCGTTAATACTATTTGCCACCTGTAACTAAAACCAGAAAAGTTGTTCCCATACATTAAATACAGACCAAAAATATATGCCACAACCAGAGGCAGTAATAAATCAATTTCCTTTTGATTTATTCATTTCATTTTAATAAAACTGAAGCTCAAAGGAACCTACTGTAGCTGTCAAAAGATGGAGGCAATCCTTTGGTCCCCAAAACATTTCTCCTCATTCAGATTGTATGCATGAAAATTGGGTTCCAGCATGAGTAAGCAAGATTGTATCTAAGATTTTAGTGGGACCACAATGAATAGGAGAATAATATATGTTTTTCAAGTATTTCTAGGATAGTTGGTCTTTTGAAAAAAAAAATAGTAATGGTGGAGGTGGTTGCTGATGCTACTTTAGCTGTTTTCATTGGTGAGGCCTATTTTAGAGTTTCTGAACAGCTTTAAAGATACATCTCTGTTAATGTGCCTGAGAATCTGGTTATGAGAAGGAAGGAATGTCACGTATTTTTGCCACTTTATACTTATAAAGTGGTAAAGGTAGAACATTTCTTGGTGCATCTCAAACTTCAGAATGATAGGAAATCATACTACCGTATTGACAATAGTGTCACTGAAATTTCCTAGAGGCTTTAAAGGGAGGTTCGACGATCATATGTATTTTTAATTATTTCATAACTTAAATTATATTAAATCAACTGATTATAACTCTTTATTTTATATAGTCTAAAGTATTAGCAAAGAATGAGAGGATATATCCAGGGAAAGTACTATGTGATAGTTTGTATTAGATGGGAAAGCACAGAAGACTTACAGAAGTTTTGAAGAATAGCTATCTGGGGTAACATATTCCTATAATATTTTCAAATGGTAAAATGAGAGACGATGTATTTTGGCACTGTAAAGTTGAAGGATTTCTCATCTTTTTAAAGAAGAAAAATGAACTTGTTTTCATAGCTATTAGCAGCCATATGTTTATCACCCACAGTACCTTTTGTGTGTGATGTTATGTGATAGGATGCCATCTGTTTCAAAAGAATTATTATAACAACAAGGAGAGACATCTCTGTTTGCACAAATACTGTAGAATAATGTAAGGAAGGAAGAATTCCCTTCACTCAGAGAGTGAAACTGAAAAAAAAATGATATAATCTTACATATGAACCTATTTTCTCCAGCTGCTTCCAGCCCTTTCGTATGTCAGTAAATACTGAGAAAATGTATAGTTGTTCATTTAACAACAAATGGCTGCAGTTTTCAACTACTTACTTGTACTTGAAATTCTTAAAACTTTTCCAGTTCTTGGAACTGTCCCTTTAATTTTCATTTTTGTAACTGTTGGTTACTTCTGATTGGCCAGATCCTTGTGATTTTTCAGCTCCAGGTTTCAATTGGCTAGAGTCTGGAAATCTTGAAAAATTGCATAATTTGGGCAAAATAGCAAGTGAGAGAGATTAAAAAGAAAAAAACAAAATATGAAGATGAAAAAAGTTTATCCTCTTCTCCCAAACCTTGATCCCAATTAATGGGCTCAGTATTGCTATTTGAAAACTTGGGGGGGGGGGGGAGAATAAGAATATACATTATGTATTTCATACGACAGTAACTTTGGCCCTAAGTCTGAACTAAAATGTATTATTGAAATTCTAAATGAACATTTGTAGCTGATAATCAGACATGGCTCTATAGAAAAGTATATATGTAGCTCAGGGCTGAATGGTGGAGTCCTTGGTGCTCTTTGAGCTTGATTGTTTGCTTTCACAGTTTCATTACCTGACTAGATACCATAATCATTGCAGGTAAGTATGGGGTTTGCTCCCTGTTTATATACAGTAGCTTATCCTGCCAGTATTGGTGGGGGTTTGGTTTTCTCATTGGTAGTTCTTTGATTGGGTTATTGTTTTCTGCTTGATTGTTTGACTGGTGATAATCCCTGCTTATCTGGATGTTGGCTGTTGGAGAGGATGTGTTCTGGTCTTTGTGTTTTTATTGTCTCTTTTGAATGCTGTGTAAATATGGGTTCTTTCTCTGTTTATTGATAGCCGATTTATCTGAATGCCAGGCTTCCAAGAATTGTCTTGGGTTTTTGGATTTTAGCTTGGTCTAGGATGGTTATGATTTCCCAATTGAAACTATGGTTGAGCCTTTTTATGTGTTCTGAGTTTTCATTGTCTTTGGACTGCTAGTTGGTGTTCATGGATGCACTCTGCAGGTCTTCTGCCTGTTCCTACATAATGGCTGTTATAGTCCTCACAGTAGTGGCCAAAATTGTGGAAACCTTTGGGGAAAAGTGTATTTTTGAAATTTGATGGCTAATAACACCACTTTTTTTGGAGTATACCATAAAATTATATATCAATGGAAAGATAATTTAATCAAGAATGTAATGCAACAAAGTTTGTTCAATTATCTGTACTGTATTCTATGAAAAGTTATAGCCAAATAACCAGAAAAAGGAAGCACAACTTGCTTAGGTTGATATCAGGTAGTTTTCCTTCATCTGATTGTAGCCAATGAGCATGAGTGTTTAGAGAGCCAATCAGGTGTCATCTTGTTTTGGCAATGAGCCAATCAGATCACAGTAGGATTCAGTTATTAATGTCGTGTGTTGAAGCTGAGAGGAGGACATTTGTCAATGTGTTATGTGATCGCTATCAAGTTGGTTGGTTTTTTTGGTGTTCTTTCATTTAGTGAGCTTGTAAAATGTAATAAAATTAAAGTAATAGAGCAAAGAGTTGACTGGTTTCCCAGAAAGCGATGTAAAATAGTATTATTAAGTGAACAAGGCTACAGTTATAAAGAAATTAGAAGAAAAATTGGTGGAAATTTACAGTTTTCCCAAAAGGTTTCCACAATTTTGGCTACTACTGTATGTCAAGGTTCCGATAGACAGAGACAAATAAAGCAGAACTCCGAGGCTTGGAAATTCCTCGAAGAACATGTTTATTAGTTACAAAGTATCGGCACATCAAAAGTGAAACCAAGTCTGAAGACACACGTAACAATTCCCCAATACAAAGTTAAGAAATCCCACCTCTAAAGCTATGCGAGCAACTACGTTCCCCAATACATCTTCTTGGCGGGCAGTCTCGGGAGCAGCCAATGACCTTGGTTCCCACAGGACAAAAGAATATTTTGACTAGCCAAGCACCTGGCAATCCCCCCTCCCCCTTTTCTATGTGTCAACTGAAAATGAATAGGGAAAATGGCTACAGTCACGTTCATTTTTAAAACTGACACCTTACACCAGGCATGTCAAACTGCCGGCCCGCAGGCCGGATGTGTCACGCCGAAACTGCACCCACCCCATTGCCGGCAATGGGGGAAAAGTTGCAATACATCACGCGATGTCACGTGACGTTGCGAGTTTGACATGCCTGCCTTACACTATATGTTGTCCATGACTCCCATTTTTTTTTTCTTGGTCTTTTGGTTTATCTGATATATTTTTTCAGGGATTTAGTTAGGTTATGTGCTCTATAGGGTTGTAATAGTCTTAGTTGTTTCTATTCTATAGTGGGATGTTAAATTGGTAATTGGTTAATATGGATTGTTGTTCTATAGATTCATATTTCTAATTTTCTGTCATTTCTTCAGCTAATGAGATTATTCAGGAAAGGGAGCATACTGTTTTCTCCTTCCGTTGTGAATTTTATTTCTTTGAAGAAGTTGTTGATAGTTTAATGTGCCTTCTCTAGTTTTTCTTTTGTATTACAATGAAGGTGTCCTCTACATACTGGATCCATGCTTTTGGTTGAATGTGTACTATAGACACTGCATTACAGACTCAGCTATGAATTCTGAAGTGGTGAACCCTGGATGTACCTTTAATTTGTTGGTATATTTTTTCATCCCATTGAAAGTAGGCAAGAGGGAGAGATTGATAAGGTTCATGATTGTGGCTATTTTGATCTTAATGAATTCGTTTAGGTCTGATGTGTCATGTAGTACTGCTGCCATAGATTCTTTCACTAGTTCTGGGTTGATGTATATAAAACGTTTTATGACATTAAACCATAATTTCATATTCTATTTTTAGGTCTGATTTTCTAGAGTCACTGTAGTGTGGAGTTGGTAGAATATTCACTCCCTTCTGTAAAATCTTCAAACCTTTTTTGAAAGTTACTTAGGGCCTCTAGTAGTCATACAATTGGAGAAAGAGGTGTGTCAGGCTTGTGTATTTGGGGGCATTCATAGAAGCATGGAAGGATGACTCCACTGCTTTTCATCTACCATTGTTCTTCTTTTGTGATTTGACATTTCTTGGTTAAGTCATTGAGGTTGCTCTTGATCAGGTTGTTCAGTGTCTGTATTGGGATGGTGTTTAGTAGTATATAGATTTCTTTGTCCTTTAGTAATACTTTGATTTTTTGTATATATTGGTTTGGTCCTTCTTTAGGTTTTCTAGGGCTGCTGTGTCCTCTACTTTGAATTGGTTCTGGTTCTGTGTTCTTATCATCTGTGATATAATTTTCTGCACTTTCTGGATCTCTGGTAAGTTCTACAGTTTGCAAAAAAAAAATCTAATTAGCATTGTCTGTGTTATAACAGACCTTTCTGGGGAATATTTCAGTGGATAGTGAGCAGCTGGACATGTTGACTACTCATTTGGAATCAGAATAGAGCTGGAAGGGACCTTGGTGGTCTCAAGCAGGAGACTCCATACAATTTGAGATAAGTGGCTGTCCAGTCTCTTCTTAAATACCTCCAGTGAAGAAGCACCTACAACTTCTGAAGGCAAGCTGTTCCACTGGTTAATTATTCTCACTGTTAGGAAGTTTCTCCTTAATTTCAGGTTGCTTCTCTCTGTTATTAGTTTCCATCCATTGTTTCTTGTCTTGCCTTCTGGTACTTTGGAAAATGTTGACACCCCCCCTTCTTGGGTTCAGATACCTCTTGTTCTGAGGTTTAGCTTGAGCTGTTTGGTTTGGAATTTATTTTCTTTTTTCAGTTTGTTTTACAGATATTCTCAGTAGTGGTTATCAACATTTTTGTGTGTTCTGGGGTCATGATTTGTTTCAGTTTCTCTTTGATGTTATCTATGGTGTGCTGGTATTTGTTTAGTCTGAGGTGAGCATCCATTATCATTACCCATGTCATTTTTGAGCCACTTTTGTTGAGCTATTTTCCATCCAGCTGTGTAGTATATTGGAGGTTTGTATCTGACACTGGTGGGCAGCCAACTAAGTAACGTCATCAGTGCTGTTGAGCATCATAATGGCTCTATGATATCATGTTTTCTTTTTGGTACCTTTAATTTCTTCTTTAAAAGATTTCCACAGAATTGAATTCTGAAGTCCTCACTCCTGGTTCTTTTATTAGTTCAAAATTTCTCTTTAGAACAGGAATATAATAGAAGTCCATTGTGGGAATAAAATGATGCAATTTGCAAATGCTTTTGAGCCACAGATGGGAAGCGCTGAATAAAATTCATTTCAAAAATAGCACAAAAGAGCATATAAATGGGAAATGCATAGAGCGTAAGGTTTATGAAGAGTGAATTTATTTGTTAAAGTATATACTTTATTAGCACATATGAAAACCTGAAATGCATTAGACTGGCTTAATTGGAAATGAATGAGAAAGAAATATGTAAATATAAATTTGGGATAGTTCCATACAAAGCTATATAATTTAGGACAGATGTGAATGAATACAGATTTTCCAGCTTTTTTTTTTTTAAAGAAAACTTTGGAAGAACAGAATGATGGGCCAGTTTAAACTGATTTATAAATTCCTTAGTTCCAGAAAAATCTTTTAAAGCCAGTATTAAAGGTTCCTCATTGGATTTAATTGCCTTTCAACTACAGAAGTTTATATAATAATTGCTTTATTTGCAAGTATATAAGCAGAGAATATATTGAAAAAAATTGTATCTTATAGTTAATCCTTTAATAAGCACCAAAAGTAATACAACTTTCAATCCAGATAAATCAGCATTGACATATACCTCTACACTACAAATTGTTTTTCTGCTATGTCTCTGTCATAAACTCTGTTACTATCCCATTACCAAGGCAAGGAGAAGAAGTTTCCATATAAGTAACTAAATTCCCTAAGTTTCCCCAAATGCCTGTTTACTGTAATATATATTTGTCAAGTTAAACTAGCTTTCCCAGTTTAACTTGCTCTCTCTCTCCAAAAATATTCATAGATCTGGCTTCTTACACTATCACGTGATTTTTCTGTTTTTTGAACTTTGGGGTAACAGAAGTATATAACTATGTGAGACATGTTTGTTGTTTCATGATATCTAGGGTATGGTTTTAGGTTACCATATCAACTATTTGTTTGATATATTAATATTTTGTGATTATTATATTATTGTGCATTTTTATGTTGTTACTTGGGACCTACAGTATGAGATATCTGAAGTGGCAAAAAAAAAGTGTTGGTAACAAACCAGACCTATAGAATTATTATCCAATACAGATAGTCCTTGACTTCTGACCACAATTGAGCCCAAAATTTCTGTTCTTAAGTGAAACATTTGTTAAGTGAATTTTGTCCCATTTTATAATCTTTCTTGCCACCATTGTTAAGTGAATCACTGCAGTTGATAACTTAGTAACCCGGTTGTTAAGTGAATACGGATTCCCCATTGACTTTGCTTATCAAAAGGTCGCAAAAGGTGATCACATGACCTTGGGACACGGCAACCGTCATAAGTATGAACCAGTTGTCCAGCATCTGAATTTTGATCACATGCTACAAAGGTTGTAACTGTGAAAAATGGTCATAAGTCACTTTTTTCAGTGCCGTTCTAACTTTGAAAGGTCACTAAATAAACTGTTGTAAGTCGAGGACTACCTGTATTTTTGGAGAGAGAAAAAGTTAAACTGGGAAACCAGCAGTTCATTGTTCACCGAGTGTTTTAAAAGTTTTCCTCTTTTACTTTGAAGTTTTTTACTTCAAAAAAACCTTTCAAGCTAAAATGCAATTTCAGTTGGATTCTTGCTTCCATTCATCTTTGAAAATTCAGGCCATGTATAATACATTCAGAATTCTGTAAGACTTCTTAGTATGCACCACTGCTAAGCATTCAGGATACGAGTTTCTAAAGTACTGTGGTTGTTTTGCAACTGTTAGCCATTTACAGACATGTAAAAGAGACATGCATATTGGCCCAAGTTCTCTTCTCTCTCTCTCTCTGCCTTGGCCCAAACATATAAAATTGTGAAATCTGAGAACTGTGGTTTTAAGCAATGTGTATTATATAAAGCCTATCCATTGTGTAATAAACTGGAAACCTCCCCTCTGTTGCTTTGTGCAAATGCTTTATTTTAGCTTAAAACTCTTTAAAAAAAAACCGTCTGTGATTTATTTTCTTTTTTTATTTCTTTTTGTCTTTGGAAATTCCCTTGCTTTTTTTATCTTTGTCAAAAACTTTTTCTGCTTCAGTGTAGATCCAACTCGCATACTAAATGCAAATTAAGGGAACACTTTCATGTACACTGTCACACAGTTGGACAGTCTTGTATCACTCTTACAGAAAATGCAAAGCTAGAGCACGTGCAACAGATGGCTGTTCAATTATCGATTCTTTGTATTGATGACAATTGATTTTTTTTTTTATATCCAAAGCCTGAAAGAATTATTGGCTTGTGGATTCAATTTAATGCAATATATTTTGTTCTGCTTACCATGCTGTGAGACTCCCCACCATAATTGCTAAACCATTATTTATGGTTATCATTAATGTGAATCCAGAAACTATGGTTTATTAAATATATCATGATTAAGCAAGTCTCCAGAAAAAAAAGTTGTTTGAGCAATGAGATTGCAGTTACACATAAAAAGTTTTCTCATTTATTTATTTACATGCAGAGATTATTGAATACTCCAAAGGGTAACTTTGAATATTGTACACTTCCCAAGTACATAACTTTGGATTCAGAAAACAAGTTATAATCAAATTTAAAAGCAATGCAATTTATGTCATCACATAAATAAAACTGGAAATCAAATTCAATACAATAGAAAGCCAATTGATTATTTGGAAAGAATAGTCACAGTTCACAGTTTGAGCATTAAAAAAAGTTTCATTTTTCTATAATTACTTTTTAAATATTTTAAATACCTTTTAAATAGGCCTGTGTACACTTATTTGGCAAATCTCACTAGGAAATTCTAAATCGAATTTAAAGATACAAACAGTGATGAGTGTTGGGGATGTTATAAGACTGAGGATAAAGCCCAATGGAAGTTCTTAAGTTAAGATTTAGATCCTTATTTTGAGTACTTGTCTAAAGGAGAGATAAAATGGATTCACTTACCAAGAGATGAGTGATGGGCTTCATTTCATCAAGGTGTTTAAGTAGAAACTAAACAATGTGGATGCTTTAATTCTGATTTTTGCACTGATTGGGTTCAGATTGGATGAACTGCCAATTGTATGGTTCTATGACATCTAACAGTTTTTACTAAGAAAACAGAAGTCAATAGAATAGAATAGAATAGAATAGAATAGAATAGAATAGAATAGAATAGAATAGAATAGAATAGAATAGAATAGAATAGAATAGAATAGAATAGAATAGAATAGAATAGAATAGAATAGAAAAGAAAGAATCTGGAAGGGACCTTGGAGGTCTTCTGGTACAGCCCCCCTGCTCAAGCAGGAGAATCTAAACTATCTCAAACAGGTGAATGTCTAGTCTCTTCTTAAAAATCTCCAGTGATGGAGCGCCCACGATTTCTGGGGGTAAGCTGTTCCACTGGTTGATTGTCCTCACTGTCAGGAAGTTTCTCCTTAATTCCAGGTTGCTTCTCTCTTTGATCAGTTTCCAACCATTGTTTCTCGTCCTTCCCTCTGGTGCTTTGGTGAACAACCTGGCCCCCTCTGCCTTGTGGCAGCTCCTCAGATACTGGAACACTGCTACCATGTCTCCCCTATTTCTTATTTTCTTTAGACTAGCTAAACCCAAGTCCCATAGCAGTACTTTGTATGTTTTAGTCTCCAGGCCTTTGATCATCTTAGTTGCTCTTCTCTGATTTTTTTTCCAAACTCTCAACATCTTTTTTGTGATAAGGTGACCAAAATTGGCTGCAGTATTCCAGGTGTGGTCTTACTAGAGTTTTATAAAGCAGTAATAATACTTCGCGTGATCTTGATTCTGTGCCTCTGTTTATACAACCCAGGATTGTATTAGCTTTTTTGGTTGCTGCTGCACACTGCTGGCTCATAGTCAAGTGATCGTCCATTAGGACTCTAAGGGCCCTCTCAAAGTTACTGTTTTTAAGCCAGGTCTCGCCCAATCTGTATTTGTACCTTTGGTTTTTCCTGCCTAAATGTAAGACTTTGGTTTTTCCACATTGAAACTCATTTTGTTGGATCAGCACCCATTGTTCAAGTTTGTCAAGATATTTTTGGATCCTGAGTTGGTCTTCTGGGGTGTTGGCTACTCCTGTCAGTTTGGTGTCATCTGCAAATTTGATGAGTTCCCCTTTAATTCCCTCATCTAAGTCATTTATGAAGATATTGAAGAGTACTGGGCCTAAGAAGGAAGCTTTTCCACCTTTTCCTAGCTTACCAAGGAGTTGGTTGTGGTATACCTTGTCAAATGCCTTACTGAAATCTAAGTATACTACGTCTACTGTGTTTCACTTTATTGAAGAATGAGATGAGATTGGTTTGGCATGATCTGTTTTTAACAAACCCATGCTGGCTACTAGTTATGACTTTGTTTGCTTCTAGTTGTTTGCAGATCTGTTTTTTTATTTTATTTTCTAGGATCTTCCCAGGTATTGATGTTAAACTGATTGGTCTGTAGTTTCCTGGGTCTGTTTTTTTCCCTTTCTTGAAGATGGGAACCACATCAGCCCTTTTCCAATCCTCAGGTACTTCCCCGGTGCTCCAGGATTTATGAAAGATGTGGTACAATGGTTCTGAGATAACATCTGCCAGCTCCTTCAGAACTCTGGGATGTAGCCTGTCAGGTCCCGGTGATTTATATTCATCAAGGTTGGATAGGTGTTCCCTTACCATTTTCTTGCTTATTTTAATTTTTGTTTCTAGTATGTCTTTTGCAGTGGGTTTTTTGGTGTGTTGGGCTATAGTTTCTTTTTGTATGAAGACTGACACAAAGTATGAGTTAAGCAGCTCTGCTTTCTCCCTGTTGCCTGTAATTTCCTTACCATCTTCTCTCTTTAGTGGGCCTACAGTTTCCTTGATTTTTTCCTTGTTGTTAATATGTTGGAAGAAACTTTTTTTATTGTCCTTGATTTCTATTGCAAGTCTTTCTTCGTTCTGAGCCTTTGCTTTCCTGACTTCATCTTTGTATGTTCTGGCTGTCTGATGATAATCGGCTTTAGTTGTGTGCCCCTCTTTCCATTTTTTGTCTTTTTTGTCTTTTAGTTTGTTAGAGAGATCTTTAAAATTTAAAATTAGATGTTTGCAATAATCCTTTATGACCTATACATATATAGAGAATTATTCCAGGTTTGTACTATGTAGTAATGCCCTTTTAATTAACTACAATTTGGAAGTATTTTGGTTCACATCCAGCCCTGTTTAGTGAAAACAAAGTTGACATAAGGAAGGAGAACAACTAGTATCTTACAAAACAATTAGGATAAAATTAACTGCTTGTTAATGGGAAATCTCTCATTTATATAAAGAATGGGCTGAAGATAGGATTAGAAAATGCTTATCGGGAGGAAAGTTTAAAACTGTAGCTAAAAACTCTAGTTTTCTTCATTTGGCTTCTACTTTTTGAGGTAAATAATCTCACTCCTGTATTTTCTCCAAGCTTTTGTAACAGACAGAATCAACAATGATAATATTATACATGCACAGAGAATGGTGACTTTAGAACATTGTTTCTAGATAACCATCTGTCTGTTTATATCTTACATCAAGGTACATTTGAAGTCTAAAGTCATAACTGGCTTCTACCAGCTTTAGATGCAGTCTCCAGAATCACTCCAAAGGATTACATTTTACATAATGATAGGAACTAATTCATAAATACACAAAAGGTTGAATTATACTAACCATAAGTGTAATTAAATTAAATCATCTTTCTTTATCCTAGCTCCACTTATTTACATATTTATTATTTTATTTATTACTTTCATATCCACTTTTTTTCCCCTCCAGTGGCTCAGAATGATATACTTACCATTTGTTTCCCTCATTTATATCCCACATTGAGGTAATTTGGGCTAAGAAAGAACAATTAACTCCCTGTCACCCAGTGAGTTGAAAATAGATCTCTCTGGCTCTACTTTAACATCATAGTCAACACATCACATTGGCTTTTGTTCGTACCTCACTTCATACCATTAAAGGCCAGATGCTGCCCTGAGTCAAGAACAATTACACCTTTCTGAACTATATTCTGCCAATGTAGAATTAGAGATTTAATGCAAAGAATTAAAGGTTTAAAAATGCATAATGTGAACATGCAAACAGATTTTGAAAACAGATGTTTCATATAAATATTGTATATGTATCAAAAAGGGAAGGACTTGCCAGCAATTCTCTGATGGATGGATGATTGTTGGTAAACTCGGCTGGGTTGCCAGACTATCTGTTTAGATCGGTTTCAGAGAATCTGCTGCTGACCCTTCAGTCAGCACTTTTTAATGATAGCCCCTGAATGCCCTTTCAGTGAATATTTAGTAGACTTTCATTTAGTACAAGGAAAGGATGCCAACAATAACAATAAATTAAAATCCTCAGGTTTTATTTCAGAGTCTTATGCTTATGAAGGAAGAGATCCAATTTTAGCCTTCAACAAATTTTATCTCAGGAAATGGTCCTCACCAAGATAGCCTCTTTTAAATAGGCCTATAATGTCTCATTAGTCTATTCATAAAGAAATGTAGTCAAGCAATGCCTATTATTACCTGCTATGTGAATGCCACAAGGAAGCTTCACTTGATCTACCCCTTGAGTATCTGACATCAGTCTGCTTTTTCTTTCTCCTCCAAAGGTTAACTTAGTTTGCACAGGAGATGTAGCTAGAGATTTACTTTAGTGATAATACTGAGAGGACAGCTGCGTTTGCATGCATGTTGAGCTCAGCTAACCATAAATCTAGCACATCAGATTAAAAGCAAAACAAAATACTGTTTTTTCCTACAAAGTTAATCATAGATTCACTTATTCTATAGATAGTTTAATAAAGTTTAATCTATCAAGTTTTTAGATGCAGAGGCTGATTTGCCTGGTTTGCTCTAGCCAGCAAATCTTCTACTCCTTTTTTAAAACTACCTTGCCTAAGGGAAATGGGATTCCAAAACAGTAAGGGGAAACAAAGTTTTACTTCATCCCTTCTGTAATGGTTCCGAATTCAATCAGGCTACTATTGAATTTTTGTTACAATTGTTTAAGAATTGTCATTAGGCCAGTTTCTACAAGGTTGACAAGAATACTTGATCTCACCAACAATGCTTAGCACCAGACATATTTCAAGGTGTTGTAGTCTATTTCCAAAGTTAAATAGCATTTTATAACAACAGTGTCCTTTTCCTGTCCTTTACCCAAAGTTAATGCAAATAGTACCACTTACCTGCACTATTATCCCTACCTAATCCAAACAATAAGCCCACAAAACAACAAAATAGGTAAGTTCTTCCAGTACCGTGGATAGTTCCAAGTGACCAATTTTGCTTCAAAAAAGGTTGCTGTTTTAGCTGCCTTTAGTCAATCCATTTTACACTCCCCCAATTTAGTATAAAATTATAGCCTCTTAAAAAGTTGCTAATATGGATATAAATCTTGCTCCTTTGACTTTCACTGATGTCTGAATAGTTTCTTGCTCCACTGCAATTCAATGACAACATTTATATATAGCACTCAATCTGCTTTCACTTGACTTTTTTGGTTCCTAGCCTTTGAATGGCATACTAGGTGCCATACACAGTGTTTAAGTATAAATATTGTTCCTATAGCAACACCTGATCATATCTGAAATACATTTATAAAATAAAATAGCAAATTAAACAAAACAATTATTTCAAATTAGGACGTTTCATCCAGACACAAGTTTATACAAGGATGCTAGGGAAGGGGCCTGATCAGGAACTTTAGTTCCAATCCCAATATATATATAATTCAGCATTTTCCCCCTCCATATCCTTTGGAAATTATTGACCACTGTTACAATTCATCAGAATTTCCCCAGTATGCAAATTTTAGAGGAGCATTCAGAAAATTGTGGCCCTCCAAATGCTGTTAAGCAACAGTTTCCAGCATCCTTCATCTGGGGCCACACTATTTGGAACTACTGGGACTTTTATTTTATTTCAACAACACTCAAGTGAACACCTGCCATTAAACTGAATGGAATGAAAGATTACTTTGAGATGATAATGTTATGATTCTACTGCTGAGTGCTGTTTGAAAGTTCTGTTTTAATTGTTGTTATCCTGCATTTGTTATTTTTATATGAGCATGTGCTTTCAAATAATCATATGGTCGTCATCATCAAGAAAAAGTAGCTTCAAGAAAACCTACATTTATCCCTCTGCCGATCACCCATACTTGTTGAACCTCAGTTCTCAGCAACTTGGACCATTCCTTCAGCCAACATACTTCGTGGTACTTCAGCTCTGATAGCTCCACTCTTCCTTAAAATGCTTCCTGATGAATAGGACAAGAAAATCCTGATGATGATGTTACCTATGAAATTATATTAAAACAAGCTTGGAGAACAAACCACAGCCATGCTTCCTGATTTTCCAGATCTTATCCAACCACCACTAGCACAAGTATTTTAATCCCATATTTCTCACATGAGCTTTTCACTGGCCCAAAATTATATTTATCCCTTCACCACAGAAACCAAATTGTGAATAATCTAAGTTTGTTTGATTTGGCTGACAATTTCATCCTTAATTCTGTATCATAGCCCAACATGGCAAAAATGGGGCTTCAGCGTAAATCCTCATCTGACTGTACTGCCCCAGCTGAAGATACATAAGATTTCCTGTTCCTTTTTTAGACCTTTTCAGCAATCAAATTTGTTCCTGATATTCTGCTTCCTCTTGAATCTTGTCTCCTGATTTGACTTTCATTGCTTACTAGTGAGCCCATCTGAAACTGCTGCCTAAGCCCAGCCCTGATATGTGACCACTGGAATATTTGTGAGGTGGTTGTTATCATATGTTTTACAATCACAAGCCCATGTCTTATTTAACAAATCCACTAGATGGCGTTCATGCCAAAGGCAAACAGCAGTGCTTCAAGCACACGAAATATTTTCCTTTTACTAAGTAAGTGATGGATGGATTAGTGGCAGCAGCACTGGCTGGATTCACTCAGAGTAAAAAAATAGAAATCTGATCCCAGAAGTTCTATGTTTGGAAAATCAGTGATAAGCTATTGGTTGGAAACATGTGGAACAGGCTTTCAGCCTGCAGTGGATAAATAATGGCTAAAATGATGGTTTTAACTGCTGTAGCTTTTGAACAATATGATTGCTTTGTTTAAAAGCAACAGCAGCTCAGAAGAAGGATGCAGGCAGGAAACATTCCTTGGCTCACCATCCTGTGGGGTATCGTTACTCCATTTCAGTGATGGTGCTGAAGTTCCATTCTTTGACTTATTTCAATCTCAATCTTGCTTCCCTGCAATAATTTATTTTCTCCTCATTCTCACCCTTGCCAGTGTTTTCGCTGACAGTTTTTTTAAAAATTTAATCCCATTGTAATGTGTTGTTAATCCTTTTGTAATGCAGTAGTGTTTCTCATTATTAGGTATGTGGTGCTTTTAGTCCATTTCATAAGAGAGATTTAATATTAAATTTGTTATCTGATTATCAATAACTTGTATCCAGCTATAATACGGTCACATAAATTACAGCTTGGTAATTGAATGGCTGGTAATATCTAACATGATAAGCCTTATTTTTACACCATCTGTGGATGATTATTCAAAAACTCACTAATTCACACATCAAAATCTAGTCTCCCCTTTCTAAATGAAATTGTTCTAGATTGTTTCCATTAATCTGTTTGGAGCAAATGCCACAAGAAATCCCATCTTTTCATTTGTCAGTGTTGATCTTAATTTTTCTGAACAGATATTGGAAAAGCAGACGATCTTTCAAATATGACAAACTGGGTTAGTTATGAAGAATGCCTAGAGGCAGGTTAAGTTACTTTGAAGCAAGGAGTTCTCTTTTTTTAATGTTGCTATGTTGTGCTTCAGGGAAGAAAAAGGGAAGGCAACAGAAAATAGAACACCAAAGCACTATGTAAAAATTTCTTTATGCTCTGAAGTTTCTTTCATCTACAAATTCTTTTTTGAGATGTTGTTTAGGAGGCTTATGGCAGTATTTCTTTCCATCAAATATAAATACTGTATGGAGATCCCTTTGTATTAATAATATTTGAGTGATGTTTTATTATCTTGCAGAGACATTAATTGCAATATTACAAATCCTTACTTTAGACAGACGTTCTGCTGGTATTTGCTGTAGGTATTTCAGATCATGCTTTAGATGAGATTTTTGCTATCGATTTAGTTCCTGTTAACTGAGATTTTAGCCAGACTTCCACAGTCTTGTTTATAGAAGGGAGAAGGGGCAGGAAAGATCAAAGCTCTGCATGGACAGAACAGCTTTTTAACCCACCCTTTGGATGAAGTCTTTTCAAACACCATTTCTAACACTACAGGCTTTATTCACCTAGTAATGAAGATAAAATGGGCTCTTAAGAGAGCTAACTGGATGCTGACAGTATGAATAGGTACTGGTATTAGAATTCAGCACAATCAGTTTCCAAGCTTTCCAAGTTTCAACAGCCAAATTCAGAAGCTATATAGTACAACTATTTCTGAGTGTTGAAAGAAAAATCGTCAGGTCCAGTTGCAAGCTGGGAGTAAATAAAATGGAGGCTAAGACACTGGAAATAAAAATAGAGGCTGGCTGTTTGGAAAGAAGATTTCCGTTTATTGATGAGCAGAACCACCAGCAGCATGTGGTTCTGGGATAGCTGACCAAATGGAGTTGAGAGTGGGTGAATCTTTATAGGGCTCCGAGACTTTGAAGTAGAAATGTTTCTGGGTTGTGCAATGGGGTGGGCTTTTGTGTCTTTTGCTAGTCTGAAGAGGATGTATGATGCTCTTTAGATTTTGGGTGGGGGAATGTAAATTCTTAATCCCATCAGCTGTGGAGGCTGAAGGGGTTTTGCTTATGAATGGTGTGCCCCAAATCTGCATTTCTAAAGAGCTGGGCTCCTGAGTTTCTGCTTGGGGCACGGAGACTGGTTTCTGCCTTTTAAGATTTTTCTCCATTATTCCTTTGGGGAAATATAATATTCTACCTTTTTTAATATCCCCCCAAATATTTCCTTTTCTAGGAGGGTGGGTGGGTGCTGACTTTCTATATAAGAAATCTATTGATTTTCTTGAATTTGGACATAACCCTCCCATTATGATTTGTTTGCTTGTTAGGCAGGGGGGCTCACCTTGTTTCCTGTAGATCACATCTCATAATGCCTTTGCAATATGAAATGTTCATATTATTTCACCCCATGTAAAAACTGTGTTGACCTTTCAGGAGGTCATCTATAGCAAGCTAGATATTTTTCTCTTCAGACTCCTTTTACAGGTTTGATTAGCAAATGCGTCAACCTGGGATTTGAGTCTTACAAACTTAATTTAAATATACCAAAAAGATTTTTTTACGATAGACAATTATTTATCATAATATGGATTTTTTTTTCTCACTTGGTATGCATGATTAGAAACTACCACCTATTATTGTTCTTTGGGCAGTTTGATTTTATGAAATAAATTTCATTACCAAAAGGCATATGAACCAGAAGAAAATACCTTTGCTTTATTAACTTATTCAATAGTATTTGTACCTGATATTCTAAAGTAAAATATTTCAAAGCAATGTATTAAACTACATATTACATATTAATGATATGTATTAAATTACATATCACTAATACATAAGTATAATAAAACAGTATACTAGGGAAGAAATGACAGACTGAAAATAGCTCTGAGAAAAGCAGAACCTACAATCACAGAGAAATTAGACCAGTTCTTTGTAATTTCTCTCTGGACAAGAAGAGGGCTTGAGATCACCAGATAGTTGCACCTCACTAGAAGAGCAGAAGGCAGAGATCTCTAGTAGGTTTAGAGCTCTGGGAGGCAAAGGAAGAGCTGTCCTGCTCAAACCATAGTCGGCACCTTTAAGGCGACTGGAATTTTCTAATCACTTTGAGAAACTGCTTGTTGACTGCTTTTCAGTCATTAATCACTTCGGGATTGACAAGTTCTGAGCACTAAATGTACTTCCTTCAATCCTTAGCAAAAGAAATAAATTCTTTTAAGGACTTGTTTTTTTTAAAAAAATAAACAACTTTGATTTTAAAAAGTTGCAAACAGGGTCCAGATAAATTTGAAATAAGATTTTAGAATTTATTATAACAATCCTTCCCATGTGAAATGTTTTTGTTTTGAATTCTTTAAAAAATAATAAAATAAGACTTTAAAACTGGACATTAAAGAGAACCAGATAGAACTGTAGACTATGCTTAAAGGAAAAGAACTCTTAAATCCAGCAAATACAAAATGGAGCAAAATATTCTAACACTGCATATACTGAAGGATATTTTTGAACAATGGATCCGGAAGTTAAATTTAAGATTCTATAGACAGAGTGTGTTGAAAATATATTTTGAAAGTGGAACAAGTTTTAATCTGACAAGATCAAGACTAATTTGAAAGTGGATTTAAAAATAACAGACTACAAGAATGACATGGAAAAAGATGTTACACTGGATACATAAAGCAAACTAAAAGATTAAAGAAAAGAAAGATTTAAAAATGGCTTGATAGTTAATATGAATCCCTAAAAACAAAAGTTCTTATAGGTAGTTCAATGCTACAAAAAAAAAATTGTCCTGCAAAAAATGTGATAATAAGAATAATTATATTCTTAGCCAGAATCAAGATCTTATGAAGCTCTGAGCTAAGTGGAGAACGGTGGGTGACAGAACACACTGATTTGCCAAGAATAGCATGAGGAAGAGAAGATCATGGCACCAGCCATCAGTGTTACTTCAGTGCTCCCATACTGGAGGTTCTTAATGCTCTATCCAATGTTTCCAAGAGACTTTTTGAGAAAAGCACCAACATCCTTGGAAGGCAGGCCCTAAGGTTCAGTCAGTGAGTCAGTCAGTCATTTTAAACTTTGCTCTTGACAGTGCCGAAAGCTTCATATGGCTTATTCAACTATAAGCAATATAAGCTATAGGCCAGAGAGGCAAGTGACTTTTATATTAAAGGTTTCCCAAGTCTACATCTCTTTCTACTTATCTTTAAAATATAAATATGCATCTGATTGCTTTTGCAACTAAAGACTAAAAATATTGCCAAAGTCACAGAATTAATTCTAGTCTAGGTCCTTTTTTTATCATAGTACGTTTAACAATTTTACAGAGTAAAATTAGGCAAAACTCATATATACTGTAGAGTCTTAGTCCTATAATGCAACCTGTCCTTAGTAAAAAGTTTATTCAAAGCATTCTTTATCTTTGGTTTCACTTGTTGCTGCATCCCATTAATGACCTAAACCTTTGAGAATGAATGTAATAAACAGTAATTAAAAAATACAGAGATGTGCATAACAGTGGTTTATTCTTCAATGATATTCTAGCTTTATTCTTCATTCCTGTATCTGCATTTCTTTACTTTTATATCAAGAGATAAAATAACATTTAGAAGTGTGTATATAATGAAAACAAAACATGGTGATGTCAGGCAGCCCAATTTAGTTCTTATAAATGGTTATCTCTGCAGAGCATTCAAGTGTGTTTGGTAGAGTCCACACAAATAATAGAATGTGGAAACAATAGTAGAAAATGTCAGTTCCTCTCTGACTTATTTTTAATCCTACCATAAGACTGTAGAAAAATAGCAATAATTGCTGCTATTCAGAGAATTGACTGATTTGCAATTCAACAGCCTTATGGTTTTAACAGCAGTGTTGCCTTTTGTTAGAAAAAAAAATGACAGTGTTTTAACACCTATTTCTGCAAAAGCTGTTTCCAGATTAGCTACAGCATTGCTATGTATCTATCAGCTGTGTAGCATTTTCAGTTTTAGTGAATGGATTGGGGCTAAATAAGGGGCAGGACTGATGTCCAAAAATCCCAATTTTAATAAAAAGCATTTTTTATTTAGAATGTGAAATAATCTGGGACATTCCTAAACCTCAGGAAGTTTTGATGCTTTCCCCAAAAATCTTGGAGATAAGATTATGGCAATTTTTATTTTTAAAAATGTGTCTTGTAACTGAAAAGAATACTATTATTTGTATGTATCAGAATGTTATAGCTTAATGTACTGTAATGAATCTAGCCTCAATGTCTTGGAAAGTAGTTTGGACTTAATGTGTAAATGTAATCAATTGTGGCTTATTCAAATCATGACTTTGTGAAACAGTCAATATGGTTTAAATTCATTTAAATGTAAACTTTGACATAGTGATTTTTTGAGAGTCTGAATCTTCTAACTTGGAATATGTCTTGATAATAAGGATATTCATCCTATATTATTTTGCAAAAAGCTAAATATAGCTCTGACACATGCTAGTAAGTAAGCAGATGTGGACATACTGAATTAACTCACTTTTAGTAAGGTAGATAAATATTGGATTTATACTGTGATATATAGGTATTAGGGTCAAAAAAGACTTTTCTCCTAATTAAAATTACTTCTTGAGAGGGAGTTTGGTCCAGTGGGAAAATATGAACTTAGTTTTAGATTTGGATAAATTTATTTATTTAAACAATTTCTCTGGGCAGCATACAAGATTAAAACATAACCATAAAGGTTTCCTTTAGCCACATGATACTTTTTGGCAGAAGACCTCCAAGCTTTTCACCAATTCTGTGCACCCCTTGGCAGAGCTAAAAGGTGACAAATCTCCAGAGCTGGGGTTCTAAAACCCAGTCACTTGGTCTTACTAGGATGGATCCAAAACCTTTTCTCCTCCATCCAAACCCAAATAGCTTTCAGGGTTTGAGCTTCTTGACTCAAGACAGGATATCATCAATATATGTACAGTGCCATACCCTGTATCAAGAGAGGACTACACCAGCTTCATGTAAGTGTTAAATAGGAGTGGGGAGAGGGTAGCTCCTGTCTACTTTACCAGGGCTTACAGGTTTGAGAACTCTTCCCAGATACCTGGCAAACTGTGCCATATGCAATTGCATAGGTCCTCTCAACCAATGGCACTGTAGGCATTTGTCACTCAAAATCTCTGAAAATCACGTGAGTCTCTCATATCCATGTACTTAGAAAGTCCACATAAGGTTGATTTAGTCCAAAGCAAATCTTTGTACATTTGAGAGCATTTCTTAGTCTCATTGTAGTCTTTACCATGAATGCTACTGATGTTTTACAGTGGCTATATAATTTTAATTATATGTTCAGGCTATTTTTTTAGGCACATGATCTCAAATATCCTGATACTATTGTATTATTTTCTTCTTATTTCTTTCTCTTCTCAGATCCTAGGCACTCTTTTAGGGGAGGGAAGAAAGGAGGGAAAAAGAGAGAGAGAGAGAGAGAGAGAGAGAGAGAGAATATGAAAGAGTGAAAAAGAAAAGATTATGTTGGGAAACCTTTATCTGATTCAGCCAATCAAGTTACTATCTCCCTTTGGTTTTGGAAGAAATTTTCTTATTATTATGGCATATTGCATTCCTTACATGATAACATGATAACTATTACTCATGTGTTTTGCTTTTACGATATAGAGCAGAGCAAGTAGCTTTTGGGCAACTGAGGATTGTACTTAATGATTGGGAAGAGACTGAGAGCACATCATAGTAATTCAAATGGTAAGCAAGAAGTTTAGTGTTGCAGTTAGAGTTAAGGTTTGGGAAGAATATTCATGCTTTTTATGGTACATGTTACATTATAGCTTAGCCATAGTTTGCAGACCTCCTGTCTCAAAATAAGGAAAGGGTGGAAAATCACATAACTGGTTTATAGCAACTGTAGTCAGAATGAGCCCACTCTAAAGTATAGTAACCTTTGGGCATGCTGATTGGCAATCCTGAAAGTTATTATCTCAATATATCTGGAGAGTTTCAGGTTGGCGAAGGTTGTAAAAGGGCTATGCCTGCAAAATAATCTTGGGGCTAGCTGCATGTTAACATATTCAGAGCCACTATTGGGTAATCCATATTTCATTTTGGAATGTATTAACTAGATTTCCATTCTTGTAAAGCCACATGTTGCCAATTGTTCACAAAAATTGTTGTTCTAAAAAGAGCAGTGTTTATCAAAGGAATATAAAAATCCTTTTACACTTAAAAAAATGATGCATATTGTGTAGAGTAAATGCTTGGTGTAAAATACAGCTGAAGTCTCTCAGTTGCATCTCCACTTCATCTGATTTAATTATCGTTCATTTGCTTCACCCAGGAAGCATTTATGGCAATTTTCCACTTAATCATTTCAGGCAAAAAGGTACAGGACTAATGTGGATTTTAAAGATGCTTAAGTCATCAGAGCACTGAACTGTGCATTCTAATTACAGTTTAAACAAAATATATACTGGGGCTTACAAATTCTTTAGACGGTAGATGTACCCACAGGTGGGAAGACTTAAGACTGGCATAGTATTCAACAGCACAGTGACTACTGAAGACAATTCTGGGGATAGTTACTCATGTATAATTGATTGTGGCTGTTTTAAGCAAAATGCACTGCTGGAAAAATGACATTTACATAAAAGGAATAATACCTGATGGCAGCCTGTGGGGAAAATATTAAAAAGAAATGGCATATAATTTGAAGTGGTTAGAAGAAGGAAAGAAAAACATCTAGAGAGTATAAGCATTTACAGAAGAAACCTACTTATGCAGGACTAAAGGTCATTCCACAAAGTTGTCTAGAATAGAAATTATTAGAAATGACAAAATGAGGAAGTAATTTGTGGTTCCACAAATATATCCATATATAAACAAAGAGAGATGTTTTATGATGGGGTTTCATAAACAGTAACAGTTTATAATACACAGTCACAGACATGCATGATCCAACCAATCCCTTTTCATAGCAAACTGACTATGTTATAGGGCATTGACATGAAATGGAGGAAGTTAACATTCCTGATGTTTTTCTGCCATCTGTATGTTGAAGCTATGTGAAAAGCCACAGTGTGAACTGGAGTGAAATTACCCCAAATATGCTTTCCAAAAGGCAGCTGGACTTTCTTGATTTTTTCCCCAGAAAATGTTTCACTTCTCATCCAGGAAGCTTCTTCAATTCTGAAATTAATCCTTTTGAATTAAGTGGGTATAATGAGGGCTGCATTTAAGCATTTTGCCATTATGCAGTGAAGGCTCATCCAGATAATTATTTCATTGTCCATCCAGTTTGCTTCTCTTTTCTACTGACTTTTGTTCCTGTTGAAACTACCCTTGTCACACCTCCATTCTATTTTCTTCTTTTTGTTACTATTTTCTGCTGGAAAGCAAGAAGGGAAAAGTGATAGGTGCTTTTATTTCTCTATAACAGAATAGGCTGTGTATGAACCAAATATCTCCATATATGTACATAATACATGTGAGAATGAAATCTCTAGGAACTGGCTTCAACTGGAATTGGTAATCCAGTATTTATTAATACAGAAGTCAGACGCTGCACAGAACATTTGCCTGGAAATATCTAGTTATCTATCTGTCTATCTTACTTCCTTTTCAGGATTGATGGCTTAAATTCATTGTCACCTGCTTTTCAATCAAATATGGCACATGCAAGATTCCTGTAGAGAATGTAAAAATCTGGATTTGTGGGATAAATTATTACATTTAGTTGTGCTTTTAAACTGCTTCACCATATGTACACCATATGTTTTATATCATAAAATTGAAAGCCAGAATACTAGGGAAAAAAGGACCCTGTAGTGTAGGGGTGTCAAACTCGCAACATCATGTGATGTGCTGTGACGTATCGCGCCTTTTTTGCCATTGCCAGCAATGGGGTGGGCGCTGTTTCGCTATGATACATCCAGCCCACGGACCGGCAGTTTGACACCCCTGCTGTAGTGTTTGCCCTGCCTCCTTAACCCTCAACTACTTCATGCTGAGGACCAAGATCAAAATGCCATTGTATCTGTATTCATCTGAATGTGAAAAGTCCACAAGTGATAGGCAACCCACAAAACTCAAGTGAATGTGAATGTGAACAGAATTCCTTGTTGTAAGGTCAAGAACAAGACATGGTACCCAGTGAATCCTGAAGATAGAAGTATCATGAAGGTGAAATTAGTCAAGCTGAAGATTTGGTGGAAGAGCACCCAGCAGATATTGTTGGAGAAACTGAACTCATCATTCACCTTTAGTAAAACATTGGATCTAGATTTACTTCTTTTAAGTCAAAGTTCTCTTAAATAGGACACAATTCATCAAATATTAGTAAGATGACATTATAGCAGTTTTATTATCAGTCTGTCTTTTTGCAAAGAAAATCATATGTTCTTATCAAGAGAAGGCTAATTAAAGATGTCAATGGAAGAAGAAAATAATCTATTGACCACAAATTAAATAACTGCCTCTTTAATTCTTGCTGTCTGCTAATGCATTCCTGATTAACATTCCCATGCCCTGATATGCTTTAATGACTTTTGTCTTTCAAACTTTCATATTCTTTTAGTCTTATCCTCTGCCCTCATCAACTTCCAACATACTCTTTATTTTCAAGAATGCTTCTGACCCTGCATATTCCCTGGGCATTTTTAAATAAAAACATTAAGGTGATGGACCTCCAAATTCTTAAAAGCAGGATATCTTCTCAATAAATGTTTGAGAAGACCCACAAAGGTAGACTTTTTTTTTTTAAATCCTTATGTCATGCTCTCAAAATTTAACATAACAGTTAAGTCTTTTAATTTTAATATTGCTTTGAAGCTGTTTTAACTTTAGATTGGGAGCCACCCAGAGCTGATAATAAGATAGGCAGCTATATAAATGTTTAAAATAAACAAATAAATAAAATAATATATATCCTATGATGAATTAATAAAATAAACTGAAAGGGGTTAGCATCATATGCATGAATATGATATGGAGCGACTATGAATTTATTAAATAAATTTTGAATTCACATGTGTCTCAGAGAGTAGGGCAAATTAAGATTCTTCTATTTTGGCAGTAACAGCAGGAAGAAAATAGGATGGAAGACATTCAGGTCTATATCTCCAAGCAAAGTTAGTCAGATTCAAACTGTGCTTTTTCAATTGTTATTTAATAGGGCTTAATTTTAAGCCACAGGTCATGCATGAAAACTGAACTTCAGCAGCTATTTTCAGTTCTGGAACATTTAAAGAAAAAATACTCTGCAAAGGTGTCCAAACTGTTCTATGCATTTTTTTAATCAGAGTCTTTGTGCATATCAGGGATTATGTGAATGGCTCAAGTTAGAGGGTGTTCTGGGTGTCATACCCTGCCTCTTCCCATATCACCCTCCCATATCCCAGTCCTTGTCATCAAAAGTGCACTGCATCTCAGCTCAGCAGAAACATATATTCTAAAAGCTATTTGTTTCTTCAGCAGTTTGGCAGAAAATTCAAATATTAGGGGAGAGCAGAATAAAATAATCTTCTTTAGGAGAGTTCCATATAGCTTGTGTGTTTGTTTGAGTGTGTGTGTGTGTGTATGTGTGTGTGTTTGTTTATTCCAGAACCATAAAGTATCTGTTACTTTAATTATGGGGCAGTCACTTGGAAGTTCCTTCTCTAGTCATGCCTGAAGGCAATTCCCCTTTGATTAGGAAAACTCTTCCCCAATTCAAATATTATTGAGACTGCAGTTCCAGTTTCCCAGCCAACTGTATTACCAGAACTGGAAAGGTTTGAATATCATTGCCTCTCTTATAATTTTATAACTTTCCTGATTCCCATTATAAAAAGGGCTTTTCATTTCATTTCTCTGTATCACTGCATACGGGAATCAGTTGGCTTTCTTTTCAAAATTCTCATTGAACAGATTTTTGAAGTCCAACATTCTATGAAGAGAAACAGAAGCCAGCAACAGTTTAAAGGGGGGGGGACCCTGAAAGATACTTTCTGGGGGCTACTCAAGTGTGATTACTCTGGATCTACACCAAGTGATCTTGTGATATAGTCATCAGGATATTAGTATTTCAAGCCAGCTTGAAAGCCATCTGACTGAAAATTCTAGGATTTGCAATTGGAGACCTCTGATATGTATTAGACATATCACCATATTGCTTCCTTGTGCAATGATACAATGATATCCGCAGGGATGACATTCCTGCAATAATAGGAATGTGTGAAGCTATCTTATTCACAGTATCAGTATCCCCTTTGCATCTGAAGGAGAGCTAGTACTGCAAACAAAATCTGAAATGACTCATAATAGAAATGAATTTATACAGGGCAAAAAGTAAACTATCTTTGGGCACCAAGTTACAGAGCTAGAAGAAACTAGCCTATGGGAGGGATAGGATACAAAATGAATAGTCTTTAGAAACCATCTGTGACAAAAGAGAAAGGCTCTGGCAAAGTATCCCATTGCTTAAAAGATTCTCTAATTGCCAAAGTGAGACTATTTGGTTATTGTGATGGCCTCTCAAAACCACTGTTTTCCTGTAATAAATCAAGGCTTAATGAGCATTCTTCATTTACTTCATTGCTGTACTTTTTATAACATAGTTTATAGATTTGTCTACTACATAATCAACTCATCCATTGGGGAATGCTTCAAACAGCCACAGGGGGAAAGGGAAATACCCCAAGCTACAATTTTTCAGCAAGTGGAAAGCTACTGAGGGAGGCCCCTGCTTTTACCTGGTACTTCTTTGCCTGGGAGGTATTCCAATGTGCAGTTCACAAACTTAATTATCTAACAGCTTTGCCAATTCCCAAATGACCAAACACATTTCAGAGTTGAAAAATGCATATATTGTGGGAAGGAAACATTTTTAAAATGAGAGATGAAAGTATATTTAAATATGGATTTTTCTTTCTTTTTACAAAAGGCAAAATTCTGGAAGGGATGAGATGGCCCAGATATATATATAAGCATATTAGAAAGTGGTTGAACTCACTCAAGCTCATTTCTCCTTCAGAAGAATATCAATCAATTGAAAGAAAACCTGTATTTCTCTTTCAAATTTAAGAACCTCGTGGTTTCTCAAATTATGTGGACGGTGAAATTTAGTCATCCTACCTAAATTTAATGGCTGATTTATCTGAATGCCAAGCATTGCAGTAACCCAGAACATCATGAACTTTATCAAAAAGTGCCTGCTACTCCAACAATTACAATACAACCAACACAAGCTAGAAAAATGGTAGCACTACCACCATATATCAAAAACATCTCAGGAACAACCAACATACTATTACATCCACATAGTATCACCAATAGACACAAATCAACCCCCCCGACATCTCAAGTAAACAAAATACCCAGTAGCCTAAGAAACAAAAAATAAGAGGTTTAGATCATTCCATTTTCTAGGCATTATTTTTTCATATTAATTTCCCTGCACAGTTTAGTTAATCCAATAAAAATGAAAATACAGTTAAACATGTTTTTATGGTTAAATTCATTCCAGATTTTACAATGAACTATTCCCTAATCTCATTTCTATTACTCCAAAAGTCGCAAAGTGATCTTAATTATCTCTTTATGGTTGTATAATTGCATTTTCCAGAAATAGTGTGGTTGCAATGATAGCCAGATCTTTTTATAAAGCATCAGAAAAATCCATTCCAGAGCATTTTGAGTAAAATAAATTCTCAGGTCTTAATAATTGGGTATTATGATATATAAAGTAACAGTTTCCTTAAAGTAAGCTCCACTGAATACTGAATACTCCACTGAATTGGGAAAATATATTTATTTAACATAAACAATGCTTTTATAGAAATTTATTTCAGTACTGTATCACTTCAGGATTAGGAAACTGAATATTTGCCCATAGAGGAAAATTATGACACAGTGGATTTACACAACATATTTAACCATGAAACATCATGTTAAACCACAACCTACCTAGCTTCATTACAATTTACTAAGTTGCAAGAACCTAAGGTATAAAAATTGATATTTCAACAGAAGGCTAAATAAGACTATTTGGCCAAAATATTTACACCAAATACAATGAACACTGAGGTTCATACCTACTGAATTCCCTATCCTAATTGCCTCCATCAGTGTTGAAAAAGTCAATTATAATCTGGATGAATATCTTCCAATCTGATACTCTTCAGATATGTTAGGATTACTGCTCCTAGAATCCCCTTTGGTCAAGCTAATCAGGAGGTGATAGTTTTAATACACCTGGAAGTCACTACACAAGCTTAATACTTAATGCTGATAGGGAGCAGGGGTCCAGCAAGGGAAATCCATTCCTTTCTATATACTTTGACTCTACACCATCTGTATACTTTGACTCTACAGATTTTCTAAGTGCACATTCTGTATTACAGCTGTTGAATATGAAGTATTATTTCAAAATATGATTTCCTCAGTTTGCTGTCTGAAGAAATACAATTCAGATATAATTTTAGCATAGAATGATTCAACTGATAAACTCTTGGAGACATTGGTAGTCCACTTTTAAATTTCTTTTTAATATTTCAAAAGTGAAAAAGAATCATCTTTGAATATTCATTTTAAGGTTTATAATATACTGTACAGTTAGTCCTTGACTTACAACACTTCATTTAGTGACCTTTCAAAGTTACAATGGCATTGAAAATAATGACTTTTGACCGTTTTTCATACTTACAACTATTGCAGCATCCCCATGGTCTATGATCAATACTCAGAAGCTTGGCAACTAACTCATATTTATGATGGCTGCAGCATCCTGAAGTCATGTGATCCCCTTTTATGACCTTCTGAGTAGCAAAGTCAATGGAGAAGCCAGATTCACTTAACAACTGTGTGCAGTGATTCACTTAACAACTGTGGCAAGAAAAGTCATAAAATGGGGCAAAACTCACTTAACATTTATAAATTTTGGGCTCACTTGCATTCATAAGTCGAGGACTACCTGTGTAATAAAATTTTAAATTAATACTACTAATTTTATAGCAATATCAAAGCCTTTTCCTTGTCTTCTTATTTCACAAACAGTGAACTAATGGTCACTAGGTTGGCTGATGGTTCTCTTTTCCCAGTTATTAATAAAAAAAGTTGAGTGGTGATTAAATGTCAGTTCTCAGTGAGTACTACACACTGATAAACATATAAAGATGCCCAGGTCTCTATCATACATAATTAACAATAGTCTAACAGCCCAAATCAATTCTTGTTGTATGTTGAAGTGTAATCAGAAACTTGGGAAATAAGAAAAAAAAAGCTCATATGAAACTGTCCTTAGCCGTTATTAAGATTTCAGTGTCATAATAATATGGTATAAAAATAGACCAAAAGGAGGGCAAATAGTTATGTTTGATTCAAGCCTTTTTAACAGCTTTCTGAGACCTTGAAATCTCTCTTGACCACTACAAGGAACAAATCACTGATAGGACATGGTTCCCATCAAGAAGGTAAAGGAATTCTACAGGTACTGGCAACTAAAACCAATGGTGAACCAGCCTGATTTGGACTGGACAGGCACATTGATAGGGGATAAAAGAAGAGTTTTATACCTGCTATATAAAACATAAAGAATCTATTTGGGTCTAGGTTTATATGTCATGGTAAAGTATATTTTGCTTTATAGACTCATAATTAGGCTTTGTCAAGTTTGCTTTGGATCTTTCTTCGGTGATGCTCTAAGTATCTCTTGTGGCACTTCATCTTCTGGAACACCTTAATAAATAATTGATTTACTAAATCATGAATCATGTTTGGAATGCAGCAAGATGTTTGTCAGCAACAATCACGTTAAGATATTGCTAGTGGTTTGTCAGGCACTACCATAGTTGCTGTAAACCCCCAGGTTGTCCCAGATCCAATTCCAGGGCACAGAAATTTAAGTCACTTAATACCAGAAGGCAAGCTATTAATCAAATCCAGGAGAATGTCTAGGCATCTAAAGGGGGAGCATGAAGTTTGTACATTAGAATAATTCCCAGCTTATCTTAATTATATATCAGACTGTTTTATCCAAGAAACATAATTTGATGGACAGGTGCCAGACAAGTGCTTGATTTAAATGTATGTTGTATGACCATCTGTATAGAAGATATTTAATCAAGCAGTTTGTTGATAAAGCATTTCATATTGGTACACATTTATGAACACCAGTCATTGTCGTACATTGTTATAATGGCACTAGCTTCTAGCTAATTTATTTTATAGTTTCTTTTGCTTTTTCTTTATTCTTCCTTTATGGAAGCCTTTCCAAATGCATTATTAATTGATTTAGTTGTAGTCCAAATTAAGTTCACTAGCTCTGATTAATTTCATAAGGTTATTCATTGGTCTGTATGAATGTTTCCTAAAAGTTCATTTAGTTAATGTGTATATAATTGGCTCCTTTGAAAAATGTGTGGAAGCAGTATGAGGAGCTAAGGTAAGCTTTGATAACTTGATTTAAAATTCAAATGATTTGGAGTAAGATGAAAAATTCAGCAACATCAAATTTTGAACTGTCTACGATTGATAGTGTTTCATGCTTCATTTGTCTTGGTAATTATGAGATTTCAGTAATTATTTAGAGACTAAGTACTGAACATATTCTTCATAGCAGTTCTTCAGATTTTATGTTATGCTGTAATAAAATCTCTAATGTAAATTGAACTCTAACCACCATGTTCTTCATTTTAGCTTTTCTTCATTGACAGGTAACTTCAAATGCAGTAAGCAGAAATCTACTTTCACCTAGTGTGAATTGATTTTCATACTTTTATCTAAAATGCAACAAAACTTCATAATGAATACTGAACAAATTAAGCCAAATAAGTTTAATGTAAAAAATATAGCTATTTCATACAAACTGTTTAGAAAAGTCTATCCCTGTTGCCAGAAAATATGTAAGGACTGACCACAGCATCAGCATCCTGATATCATATCCATCTCTCTCCACTCATTCTCCTTATCACTCATTCATTCAAATCGAGGCCTAAAAAGGAGATATAATTCTGTTAGTTTTCAGTAAATTTTTCTGCATGATCCTAGAAGTTCCTTTATTAGAAAGCTGTGGTATGCTTCCCATTATATGGGTTATCAGATAACTATTAGAAGATAGCAAAGAATTCTCTGTCATCTAATGGTCATCCAGATTTTTGCAATGTAGACCTAGTAGTTCTATACTTTTTAGAGCAGGGGTGTCAAACTGCCAGCCTGCGGGCCGGTTGCATCATGCAGAGGCTGAACTCATCCCAGCTCCGGCAATGCAAAAAAAAAAGTCGCGATACATCGTGAAATGTCACGTGACACAGGGAGTTTGGCATCCGTGTTTTAGAGCAGTGGTGGCAAACCTATGGCACGGGTGCCAGAGGTGGCACTCGGAGCCCTCTCTGTGGGCACACATGCCATTGCCCCAGCCTTGCCTCCCCCTGCGAGCCCCTCCTCACCATCAGCCCCCCTGGAGGAGTCGCCCCTGAGCGTGGCCCACGCGGAGCAGCGCAGCCAAGGACATGGCAGCCAGGCAGCGTAGACAAGACTCTGCTCTCATGCCCCATCGCGCACAGTTCATGCTGTGGGGTGCAGGCAAAGGGCGTGGCCACCATGGCGCTGCTGGGCTGCCTGGGCAATCTGCGGCGGGCCCTGGAGGTGGTGAGTGGCCCTGCGGGCAGGTGGGGTGGGGGCGGGGCAGGGGTGGAGCGGGGGGCGGGGCCAGTTTTTGGGCACTCAGTCTCTAAAAGGTTCACCATCACTGTTTTAGAGTATTTCCCTCACTGCAATCAGGATGATGAAAGCAAGAACCTAACCAGGTTGAAGCCATTATATTAAGAACAAAGCACAGTGGGTCAGCTTACAGGATATTTAAAGCACTGGTGGCCTGCATTCACAATATCTGAACAGATAAATTACTCATAACAAATTAAGGGCTTTGGGGGAGCTTGCTCAACTGCTCATGAATAAAGGAATTGCCTTTTGGCAAGTACAATTTTAAAAAGCTTAATTATTTTTTGCCAAATAAAGCTATTAATATAGGTTAGTGATAGGCAACAGGGTACTTATTCATAAGGAAAATGTGATAAAAATTCCTCTCTTATTGCTCACAAGTGTCTTAAAGCTCTGAGACATATAAGGTACAGAGGTGATAATATCTTAAGTTGTATTCAGAGGCTGACTGTGGGTCAATATAGCGCTTGGATTAGATGAATTATATGGACAAATTTAGATCTACCCATGGCTATCCAAGCAGCTGCACTTTGAACAAGTTTAAGCTACTACATATGCTTCAAGGCAACCTCATGGAGAGCAAATTGCAATAATACAATCATCAGCTGACAAGGAGTTGAGTGACTGTGCACTGAGCCAGGAAAGGATTAACGGTTATACCAAATGGATAAAAGCTGCCCTAATCATGATTTCCAAATGAATAAAAGCTGTCCTAATCAAGCAAGAGCAACCCAAAATTTCAAATCAGCTGTGGTACAGGGAAGTGTAATTCCATTCAGCGATATCATTGAATCTCAATTCACAGCCACTCCAACTTACCGCAATAGTAAAATAGTCCTTTCTTTAAAATAAATGACTAAATAGGCAGCTGACATGGCTTTGAATTCCATGAAGAACATGGAGACATACTTAAAAAATTAAAAAGATAGACTATTGCAACAAAATAGTTTGTTTGGAAGTTTGTCTACTTGCCCAGGAAAAAAACCCCAAATGGTTATACTACTATACTACACCCTGTGATGACAGGGAGTGATCTCAATCTGCCTTCTGGTAAATATGTCTTTTTACCAGATATCCCAAATATAACAACCATTTTATGGATGCAAAAGTAACCCACCTAGTCACAGCTATTTTGTGACACACTCTTTAAATTCTAAATATACCTAATAGTCTGAGTTTGCTTGTCCTTGTTGTACAGAATGAACAAATATCCTATTCCTATATTGCCTGTTTTATTGTGTTACATTGGCTCTGTTCTGAGATAACAACCAAATATTTCATTATATTTGAGTGTATGTTTTCACACAGTATCAGCTGTAAAGGAGCTTTAGGCTATAAGATAATCGTGTCTAGGAACAGAAAAGCATGAGGGCATCTAATAAGAGTAGGATACTATATCAGGTTAGAAAATACACTGAGCTACTGAGATGTGCATTAAAATTATCACAGCACAAAACCCTGTTTAATACAATTTTAATACAACTAAATCGATTAATGTTTTAGCACAATTACAAGAAGAAGACATGATTTAACAATGGTGAATGCCTCTCCTTGACATTCAATCGATACATAGATTCAGGTATCTGGAAAAGGAGAATTCAATGTGGCTGAACAGCCTTTGATTGTGTGGATCACAACAAATTGTGGCAAGTTCTGAAAGAGATGAGAGTACCAGACCATCTTATTTGTCTCTTGAGAAACCTATATGCGGGTCAAGAAGCAACAGTGAGAACTGGACACGGAACCACTGATTGGTTCAAAATTGGGAAAGGAGTCCGGCAAGGCTGTATTCTGTCGCCCTGCCTATTTAACTTATATGCAGAGCACATCATGAGAAAGGCAGGGCTAGATGAATCAAAAGTTGGAATTAAGATTGCCGGGAGAAATATCAACATCCTAAGATATGCAGATGATACCACTCTAATGGCAGAAAGTGAAGAGGAACTAAAGAGCCTCTTGATGCGGGTGAAGAAGGAGACTGCAAAAGTTGGCTTGAAACTCAACATTAAGAAAACCAAGATCATGGCATCCGGCCCTCTCAATTCTTGGCAAATAGATGGGGAAGAAATGGAGGTAGTGACAGATTTTATCTTCCTGGGCTCCAAGATCACCACAGATGGGGACTGCAGCCAAGAAATTAAAAGACGCTTGCTCCTGGGGAGGAAAGCTATGGCAAATTTTAGACAGCATACTAAAAAGCAGAGACATCACCCTGCCAACAAAAGTACGTATAGTCAAGGCCATGGTTTTCCCAGTTGCAATATATGGCTGTGAAAGTTGGACCATAAGAAAGGCTGAGCGCAAAAGAATTGAGGCCTTTGAACTATGGTGCTGGAGAAGACTCCTGTGAGTCTCTTGGACTGCAAGGCGATCAAACCGGTCAGTCCTAGAGGAGATCAATCCTGACTGCTCTTTGGAAGGCCAGATCCTGAAGTTGAAACTCAAGTACTTTGGTCACCTAATAAGAAGGAAAGACTCACTGGAGAAGAGCCTAATGCTGGGAAAGATTGAGGGCAATAGAAGAAGGGGACGACAGAGAATGAGGTGGCTGGATGGAGTCACTGAAGCAGTAGGAGTGAGCGTAAATGGACTCCAGAAGATGGTAGTGGACAGGAAGGCCTGGAGGAACGTTGTCCATGAGGTCGCGATGGGTCGGACACGACTTTGCAACTAACAACAATGAACAGTACATAGAACAGACCAACATCTAAACCAGGGATGTCAAACTGCCGGCCCGCGGGCCAGTTTCATCATACTGAAGCCGCGCCCACCCCATTGCCAGCAATGCAAAAAGAGTCGCGATACATCGCGACACATCACGTGACATGGCGAGTTTGACACCCGTTATCTAAACAAAGATGTCAACTCAATTTAAATTTCTTCTTTGCAATTTTAAATGAATTCCAATATCAATACTATCTTCAACTGTGAGAATTCAACTGCTGGTTTCATTTGGTACTGCACCCTCATACACTAAATTTCATTTGTTATTAAACACAGTGAAGTAAGTGAAGATGCCTCAGCTTTCTCTTAGCCAGTACTGAGAATTTATACAGCTGAATACAATGTATGGTTCCATGTGTTGTCTGAAGTCAGGCAGTCTGGGTAATTAAATCATAATTGAGAAAATAATCTGTTAAGTATACTGTGCAGTACATCAATCATTTTGCTGGTAATTTGTTTCCATGTAGATTTTACAGGGGGCGAAGGAATATATATGATTGATGTCTGTTAATTGTACTGATCTTAATGAAAGAATGAATAATTCTATTTGCTGGAGACAGGATTATCCCTAAAGATTTTTTTTTTTAAATCATGATGGTGTCTACAAGCATACAATCAAATCCACTTCCCTATTCAATGTGTGTAACAACTCACATTAAAAAGGAGCAGAATTCAAGATATATACTGGGTTCTTTAAGTGTATGCAAGGCTTAAGGCAACCATATTAAATCTTAGATGTCCCAGTGGAATGCAGAGTCTAAAATTTGGGCCCTATCTTACTCTGAGGGCTTTGAATGCCACAGAATGGATGATGATACTGTGCTCTTACACCCTTATTCTAACTATACAATAGCAAAATATTTTTCCTTTCATTCAACATAATTACTTAATTTATTCTAGTTGGTAGATAACCAGCTGGGGGTTGCTGGTAGGATTCAACACAGTAACATCACCCACTAAGAGCAGAATTGGATAAAGCATCTCCATTTTCTAGAGGGGGGCAGTCTCAGGACTCTAAGAAAGAATGGACTAGTGATGGAAATAATGAAACTGGTGGAGCACAAGCCCTGGCAATGTAGCAGTATTTGTTATGGCCAGGTCCTATAAAATTGCTTAGGATATAACAGAAAGAATTTAAGTGCAAGGCATTTATATTTACTTCAGAAAGAGAATAACTTTTATGAGGTTTAAATATACTCAGAAAGTGATAACACAGGAGAAAATAATGTGAATATTACTTACATCAATCAAATAACAGAAATTTTCTATTAGTGTTAAAAGCACTTTCTCTTCCATCCTTCCTTTCCAACTTTCTGAAATTGTCAAGATTGATACAGTATATAATGCTCAGCACTGCCTTGTTGGTTGACTGTTCTCAGAAATATTAATAGCTATCTTTTTAGTGCCTAGCTTTAACCTTTTATAGCTTGTACTTGTATTATTAATATAAATAAATCAATAAAACCTGAAAAGCTGCTAAACAAACCCTTTAGCGCAGCGGCCCCCAACCTTTTGGCACCGGGGACCAGTTCCTTGGAGAGAGGTTATTCTGCAGACCGGAGGGGGCGTGGTTTCATGTTCTGCCTCCATTCCGCAGATGGGGGTTCGTTTGTTTGTGCTGCCCAGTTTCTGTCATGCTGCAGCCCGTTGCTGGTCCACAGACCGGGGTTGGGGACCCTTGCTTTAGCGGCATCAGACTTCACCAACACAGCACCTCATGTTTTGCTAGTCCTGTGAAAGGTCTATAAGTTTGGACAGACTAATCTCTTCTTCAGTTTACTTCATATTATTCTCAAAAATAAGTGTCTAAATATATCATCTAAGTGAGGAAACTGATAATAATGAAAAAATATTTGTTTGGGGGTTCCTTTATTTCCCAAATGTCTAGAAAATTTTGATCCAATATTTCAGCGCTAAAATAGAAGTAGACTGACAAAGTCAATGACAGCAAAAACTGTATTGATAAAAATGAAATGAGTAGAACTTCATCGTTTAATGAGAAGTCTATGTAAAGATGAACATTAAACATGTCTTAATTGTTCTCAATGGCCTTTTCTTCTTCTTTTCCAATCCTGCAGGTTGATAATGTATGGCTTTGTAAAGGCTCTGGTGCAGGTCAATCAGCTGAACTCTGGTGATTTTCACTTTACTGACTGTTTATTATTCGGTTCTTTCATGTCTGCTACAGATCCAGGTAATGATATATAAGATTGCATTAGAATTTTGGTCCACTATAATCTTCCATTTGATTGAATAGGAATATTGATCTAGCAATTCTTTGTCATTTTCTAAAGTAAATGTATGCTAAGCTAATCAGGGATTTAGTTAATCAGTTCCCATTTTTCGATTGGTATCTCCTTGACTATTATTGTAAGAAATCAGAAATTGGAAAGTTATATCCATGTTTCAGGGTTCCAGTTAATTATCTTATTTATTTGAAACAAATCAAGTCGATTTTTATCTCTTCCTGAATATTATTGAACAATAGAATGAATCTCAAAATGCTTTAGTACAATTAAATACTACCAGTGGTTACCTTGGTGAAGTAATGGTAATTTGGTAATGTGGCAAGATATTTCCTGATCTAACAACACTGTAAATGGTGTGCTTTGTGTGAGTCATTGATTCCAGTACAAACTTTGAGGCATGTATTTGTGTAGAAAGCATTTATCAGGTATGGAAGTTTAGGTTCCATATTTAGTTTGTCCACCTTCTTCAATAAGGTGTCTGTGTTTATAGAGTTAAATGCTGTGCTAAGATATATGAAATATGTAAACAGTTATTTACCATCTTTGGAAATTCAGTAATAGGATGGTATAGAATGAAGTGGTTATCTATTGTGGGTGCCCAGGTCTGAACCCAACCTGTTCTTCCACTAATATGTTCTCAGTCACTCAATCCTTTATTTTTCGGAAGAAATGTTTTGCATACATCCTACCTTGATAATCTATCTTAAAGGTCTTGGTTTTTAGGATATTCCTTGTCTTTTTTTTTTGTATATGGAAACTCTGATGGAGAGGTTCCAACCTGCTGGGATATGACCAGGAATTTCTATTTATGTAAACAGCCCTGCCAATAGTGGAACCCATCTTCACTATGTACCTTATAGGGCAGTGGTGGCGAACCTATGGCACGCATGCCAGAGGCGGCACTTGGAGCCCTCTCTGTGGGCATGCATGCCGCCGCTGCCAGCAGCTTGCGCAGATCCATTAGGCTGCCACTGCCATCCGGGGTGGCAGCCGCACCCAGCACAAAGGAGGTGAAGCGGCCAGCTAGCAAGCTTGAGTAGAGGTGGAAGAGCATGCCCACACCCAGCAAGCCAAAGGCCACCCCGAGCAGAGAAAGCCAGATCCCCATCAGCGCCATGGCCCCCCAGTCCCAGCTAGGATTGCATGCCTCCCCCCATCTATGCTGGGCCTCCTGCCCACCGCCCCACCCTCCAGAGACCCCCTGGATCTCCCCCAACCCTGCCCGGCCCCCACAGGCGTCGAGGTGGCCATGCCCACCCCAGCCACGCCCACCCAGTGGGCCACACCCCCATGCCTCCCTGAGGGCACCACAATGCCCTGGCATTTTGTGATAAATAAGTGGGTTTTGGATTGTGGTTTGGGCACTCAGCCTCTAAAAGGTTCGCCATCACTGTTATAGGGTTTCAGTGACTGAATAATGTATTTGAATTCAATAATCATCATTCCTGGATGATCCTGCTTGGAATTGGCAAATAAGTTAGTTTAAAAATCCTCAAGAACTGAAGAAAGGATTGAATTCCTAATAGGAGATGGATGCCTACTTGTTAGATAACTGTTGACTATCTGCTGTTTCATGAGCTTGGATATAGTTGTGTTGCAGAATGTGTGTAGTGTCTCTTCTCCCTTTTTCTCATAATGATTAATGATATCCTGGAGCTTTTCTCTATACTTTATATAGGTTGAGGGTTCCAATAGAGCAGCACAGGACTGTTACATTGGAAACTAGAGTGTAGGGGTAAAATAAAATGGGCTGGTACTTAAAACAGATAAAAAGTAAAGTATTGGAGGAACTCTTTACAGCATTTGTTGTCTGACTGCCATCTTAGCTCCTCTATCTAAAATTTTATGATACTTAATTTATATTCATCTGTTCTGGCATATTTGCAATAGGCAGAAAAATAAATTGTCTATATAAATATTGAGAATGGGCATTGTTAGGGCTGAAAAAGAATAAGGCATTAAAATGGTATTTTATGCATAGCGCTTTGTATAAAATGTATGTGAAGAAATAATAGAAAAGTTTTTGATACATTGACCTCACACTTCAATAAACAAAAGAAATTGCTGTTAAGAATTTCAAAATAAACCAAGGGGGAAAGGTGATGGATCTAAAAGCAGGTGGCTGCTTTTAGAATTTGTTTTTTCTGTCATAAATCATTTTTCAAAATTGTTGGGCTTTACAACATTTCCACTAAATACACCACCTCTTTTTTATATTTTAAAATAAAATAAACAATCAACCTCTTTTTGGGGCTCTCATCAGCAGCTTTCACCCATGACTCAAGTGTCAAATATATAGGAAAATGTTGATTCATGGTTCCAACTTAAGCTATGAAGGAATGTAGCAGCTGGAGAAAGAGTGGGAAAGAGAGAATCTTGGCAATTGCACTGCAGCTTCCCAGGGAGGACACAACATATTTCAGAAGGAAGCCCAAAATAAGATTGTTCTGAACTATATGGAAGAAGGACGAAAAAGTTCAGGGTAACCGCACTGTTTTCTCCCAGGCTATCATTAGCTATAGACTACCTTCTCAACAACCTCCCCCCCCACTCAAAAGAAGAAGTTGGTAGTTGTCAAAAACAATTGGGTCCAATTTGGGGATGGGTTGCACTGCCTCTTTCCCTTCCCTCAGAGATACAGATACCATGGCATGGACTCAACTATGGGTCCCATCCTTGGCTGCTTTTAAGATCCAGAAGGATCTAGATCTAGTAAACAACTGGCAGTGCAGAGAACCTTGTCTACTTCCTCTGAAGTTAATTATTCTCCTACCTGCATTCTGTTAGATGAGTTACTACCTTTAAGAAACATCATTCTTGGAGTACTAAAATAAAAATACATAGTTTTCACTTTTTCCTCTTTAAAATACAAAGTTTAGAAGAAAAAAAATATTTGCATCTGGAAAGGTTTGCTGAAGCAGAACTGTTTTAAAACCACATGAACCTTCTTACCTTCATTTAGGCGGGTGTTCCAAATACTCTTTTTTTATTTGGTGTTTCTATGGTTACAGCTGTACAGCAGTGGTTTGTTCCTTTCTTGCAGTTGTTTTTTTCCAAGTCATATAAAATAGCTGGAAAATATTTGGTAAGTTGTAGAGGATGGAGGAAAAAAACAAACAGCATGATAATTAAAATGCTTAAGTGAAGAAATCCTTTCTTCAGTTAAGCCTTGAGTGGGATGGCTGATTAGCAAAGCCAGGAATCTATAATTATAGTTTGAACTTGTTATTTTTAGTATTCAGGCTTTCAGTATGGCTGGTTCAGTTGGGAAGCTTTTTATTCCCATTAGTCATTGAACTTGAGCATGTTGAGCATGACTAATTGTTCTCTCTCTCTCTCTCTCTCTCTCTCTCTCTCTTTCTCAGTTTTATGGCATAAAACTGGACAAATAATATAATATTAATATGATTGCTTAAGTGCACATTATTCAAAATGTATGCAAAAACAAGATTTGTGTCCGGTGGTTAAAATAAATGGTTACAGGTAGTCCACAACTTACAACCACAATTAATGAACAAGTGATGTGGTCATTAAACAAAGCTTCACATTACCGTACCCAATTAAAACCTTTCTTGCTGTGGTCATTAAGCAAATCACCAATGTTGTTAAGCAAGACATCACATGATCATGATTTGCAACCTCACTGGCTGGCTTCTAAGAAGCTAAGTCAATGGGAAAGCTGGCAAGGAAGGTTGCCAATCATGATCATGTGATGTCTCACTTAATGACCATGATGATTTGCTTAACAATCATGATAAAAAGGTCATAAAATCAGGTCATGTAATGCCTTGCTTAATGATCATACCACGTAACAAATTTTCTTGTCCCAATTGTGGTTGCAATAGAGGACTACCTATATTGTACCCTTAAACAAAAGATAAAGAAACAAAGGTGATAACAAAAGAGAAAAACTTTGTGGGACGATGATTTTGTTAAGGGTACTTAAGAAGGAGGTTGCCAGAATTCTGACTGAAAGGACAGAGGAAGTAACAACCACCACAATGTCCTGCAGCTTTATGCGTGTAGAACATAGTGTTCATCAGTCATTGAGAAATATATGAAATGAAAAATATTGTTTATTGTGCATTTGTTCATTTAAGAGAATGCATATCAGAAAGTGAGTTATAGAACATTTTGCGTAAATAATGAAATTAATATTGGTTGGTGAATATGACAATAGAGTTTCCAATAGAAATAAAGCATGTGAGAATAAATGGGATGCTCAGTGAGCAGTTCAATACTGAGCAAGGAGTATGATAAAGAAGCATGATGTGCTCTTGGTTGTTTAATATAATTAGGGTAAATGTATAAGAGATGCTAATGGTGACATTAGAGATGTGTGAGCTCTGAATCTGAATGAGTTGCAGCAAATATTGGAATATATGATTCAGTATGGAATATAGAACTAAAAAATAATGTATCCAAGACCGAGGTAGTTATGTTTGACAGGGAAATGGACTAAGCTGTTGCAAATTACATATAAATAACAAAAATTAGAGTGAACCATTGAACTTGTATATCTTGGTAGAATGTTCATTAAAGATGAAAAACAAAGGATAGGGAAATATTAAGGCATATAAATACTGTTAGAAAGATAATAGGTAGAATGCTTCTATAAGCACAACAAAAAGAGTAAAAAGATGGGGGGGGGGAACATGGCCGTGTATTGCTTCTGTTTTATCCAGATAAAAGTTGGGTAAGTCACAAGAAGCATAAGCATACATTGAATTCAGAAGAAATGATGTACTTAAGAGGTACATACAATAAAACAAAAAGGGATATGGTCAATAATAAATTGGTGCTGAAGGAATGTGGATTGAATATAAAAGAGACCAGTAGAAAAGGAATATGCTGAGTTAGTTTGGTTACATAGAATAAACGAGAATCAAATTGCAAACCAAATACAGGAAGTAATACTGAATAGAGGAAAGGGAAAATGGAGAAAGTCATGGTCAGACAGAGTTGACAAAATCCTCAGAAGAAACTGAAGTTAAAAGTTCAAAAAAGAAATGTATAAAGCAATTATATGGACACAAGGTAAACAACAATTGTTTGCAAAAATGAAAAGATATAAAGTGGTGCAGTGATTTGTGTTGGTATAAACTAGATTTAGCTGCATTTCTTTTTCCTGTCTTATACACTTAGTATTGCTTACCTCAAAAAGGCATGATATATATGGCCTTTAATTCATTTAGTCAAAAGAAATCTGAGCATAACGTATTTTCTTTTTTTTAATTTCTTCTAGTGACAGTCCTAGCTATTTTTCATGAGCTTCATGTTGATACAGATCTTTATACTCTCCTTTTTGGAGAAAGTGTCCTTAATGATGCTGTGGCTATAGTTCTCACACAGTAAGTGCAAAATCTCTTTTGTTAAAGTAAGTCAGTAATGGATGTTCCTTACTGTTTCTGAATTATGCTTTTCTTATACATATAACGAGAAATTTCAATTGTTGCTAAATATTACTCATATGTTAACATTCACTGTTTGGTGCCTTTAAAGTAATACTTTTATTTTAATTCTTATTACCTCATTAAACTTTTATCTAAGATAAATGAAGCTGCACTGATTCATAAGTGGCTGTGCACTGAGATTTCCATGGAGTACCTACAAAATAGGAGGCATTGTTTTATTTTAAATCATAAGTAGGTGCACACTGATATGCCTTAAGACCCATTAAACTAATTGTGAAATCCGCTGGTGAAATCTACTTCACCATGAGAAATTAATGCATCAGAATGAATGAGGCTAAATAAAACATGATTCTTCCTGGCTGAATATTATCTTGTATACTTTAAAGCACATTCACACATTGGTTTAAAAAATTACCAAGCTTTTATACATATTGTAAAATTATACAATCATTCCTCATAGTCATCAGAGTTTACACAGTGGGCTAAACTATAATATGATTTATTGGGCTTTGCTTTAGTGTGTTATCTGTCAATTTTTATTTTGTTTGTGTAAACAAACTATGGGTAGAAGTCATGTATAATCCCAGCCATAGCATGTATCTGTATATTCTTGCACATGTTTTTAGAATATTTTAGAATATTTAAATAACAATTAAATAACAATTGCATGTTATAAGGTTTCATGTTGACATGAAGGTTTCATGTTGTTGGTGTATGAATAAATGCTGACTAGAAGGTGATCTCCAGATATCTTGTTCTTATGGAATGTTTTTCCCCTTCTACAGGACAGAGGAAAGGGATGGTGGCTGTGTTAACATAATCACACAGATTACACAATTACATACTTGTATCACATTGTATCATGTTTTTATATAAAATTATGAAAGTAAATTATTCACATCATTGGTGTGGTGATATCTTACACATATTTTGAAATCATCATAGCTTCTACCAGATAGCTGTGCTTCTATATATAGGGCATGTGAAGTACTGTTTCCCCAGTGGCCAAGTTTTTATTGATAAAAGAAGAACAGAAAGATATGGGATTTCATATTTTTTGTGTTTCCCCTTCATTATAGTTTTTAAAAGAATAGTGTGCAGTATAGTTTGTTATAAATGGCTGGCAATGTGGATTTCAATTCTGGCCTCCTAATAATTCTTTAAACATAGCAATATGCACTATTTTTCAATGAATAACTTTGTATGAACTAAATTAAAGTAAGAGAGGGTTTCAGATCTTATTCATATCTGACTGTCCCCCTTGGTGTCAAAGCTTCTATGATCAGAGACTTCTATTCACAATGAGTAAGTGTGAATCAAGATCCCTTTCAGTCCAGCCTTATGATTCATCTGATGTTTATCTCTTTATATATTGTCATCTAAATAATATTACCTTAGTTCAGAAAAGTGATCCCATACATTCTTTTAATATATTATGTTAGAAACAGATGGCATCATATAATGCTACATAAATTTAATTGGTTTACCATACATTTCCTAGTCTTTTTAGGTAACTATAAGAATATTTTGGGGGGGAAATATGAAGCTGACAAACCTGAAAATAACATTTAAATGTTTCTATAAATATAACTCAGGAATCACATATGCATCCAGATGTCAAACATCTTTACTCGGATGTTTAGATGTCTTCTAACTCAGTAAGCCATCAACATAATTAATATATTTAAACACTTTAAAAGCTCTTGATTTCTTAAGAAAGGTCAGAATAAATGTCATTCTCTAATGCTGTAGTTCAAGGGCAATAAAAAAATAAGACCACTGTAGTAGATTGCACGAAATACTCCTAAGTGTTATTTGAAACTTCCCTAAAAATGGTCTGTCGCACATTTAGAATATTTTATATCCTAGTATTCTGTATTATTTTAACAATATTTATCATAAATGCTCAAATTAATCCTACTTTTATATTAATACTTTTGCCATATGTAGTAATGTATGAATTCCTAATTTTATACATAGTATAACAATTAAGATTTTCTGACATACATTTTGCCTCTTCCATTCATAATTAAACCTATATCTTCACTTCCGTGCAACTTGGTTCCATAAGATCAGATCCCCTTCTTTAAGTATTGATACATTCTTTACCTTTATCTTAGTTGCCAAATATACGGCACCTACATTTTTCGTTCTTCTGTTTCATCATCAGGTATTGATTTTCACTGCTGATCATAGTTTAGGTGACTGAAGATTTTTGCTTATTGCTTTTTAATAATATAGAGAAAAGTAGACTAGATTATCAACCTTAATCATAAGTGCAATGCCCCTTTAAGTCAAAGCATACTCATAATATTCTACAGTGTGCAAAATAGGGTTTTTAATTTAGAAACTGCCATACAAATTGGAGGTGCAGGCTGGAATACATACTCAGGTTTGGGGTTGTTTTGTATTTGATTGTTGTCAGCCTTCTTGAGCCTTATTTTGAGGGGGGAAAATAAATCTAATATACAAACAAATAGATGTACAATAGATATTTGTATATTTAATATACAAATAAAAGAAAAGTGCATGAAGAAAAATCTGGTAACTGAAGCAATTCATATTTTTGTGTGGCCTGGAACCTAGAATTTGCTTACATTCACATTTTGCATTTTGGTTATATTGTAATTAACAAAGAAATTTTCTTATAGAAATAGGGAAATTCCTATATAATTTATACTGAACTGAACAACAGACTCTGAATTTCAATTTTCACAGGTAACTGTAGGCAGGGCGATTGTATTAATGGTTCTATCTGACATGGAAAAAATTGCCTACATAAGAACCAAAATAGCAAAACTAAGGCTTCTACTGGATTCTAAGATAAATCGATAAATAGAAAGGAAATAATATATGCTGCAAATACAAACTGATTTGGTTTTGCTTTGTCTTGATTTGATGTTAGTCTTGTCTGTGGAGAATTTTAACTATAGATTTTGTAACATAAAATGAGCTATTTTTGTAATATTAAGCATCAGGCTTTACTAATAACATAATTATTTCAAAAACTATATTCAAATAATGCTCATCTGTACATCCTGTTCAGTTTGGAGAGGATTATCCTTCAATATTTAAGTTAATAAGTTGGATGAAAAAGAAGGAAGAAATGTTGATCAGATTTTAAGCTGAGGAAAAATTGGGTGTAATAATTAATACACTAGAAGACAAATAAAATTTAAAATAATATTGTGAGGTTTAAAAAAGATGAAAGGGGGAATAAATTTAAATTTAAGAAAGAAAAATACATTTTTCCCTGAAGTAATCAACACAATGTCATGGTTCTGATAGATGAAACCCATCAAAAGAACTTCAAGGCAAGATTCTTCCTTAAAGAACATTTTATTCAGGAGACAAAGTATCGGCACTACATAGTTGAACCCAAAAACTAAATTCCCTTCCCCCAGATACAAAGTAACAAAGTGCAATTCCCACCTCCAATAAGCCGTCATAAATCACATTCTCCAATTAGCCTAAAACACGGGCTTCCTCCCCAGCTCCTCAGCCCGCCAAAACGTTATCAGCTTGTCCTTGGGTTCCCACAAAGCAGAGTTATTATTCTGGCTAGCTGAGCTCGAGCTTTCATCCCAACCCCCCTTACTGCACTTAATTTCTAAATATCAGAAAAAGCACGTTAAAGAGAAAGAGGAAATGGCTGCATTTTCATCAGTTGTCAGCACGGGAACATGCAATGTTAGCAGTGTTGACACACCAAATGTAAAAATATGGTATGAGTAATTCTTGGTTACTAATGGTATTTACAAACTAAGTATGATGAAACTATGATATAACACATAAAAAAACTGTTCTTACTTGTTCCATAGTACAGGGTTTATAATAATTTCATTAAGTTATAGGAAAGCAATTTCTAGTTGAATGGTAGAAAAAGATTGGTAGTAAAAGAGGTTTGACAATTATCTAGGGAGGTGAGGGGCTTCCATTACTGAATTGCTCAAGTAGAGGCTACATAAATATTCTCATCTGTTCGAGATGCATTCATTAGGACAGTGATGGCGAACCTTTTAGAGACCGAGTGCCCAAACTGCACCCCAAAACCCACTTATGTATCGTCGGGTGCCGGGTGGGCATGGCCCATTGGGTGGGCGCGGCCCATTGGGTGGGTGTGGCTGCAGTGGTAATGGCAGACTGGGTGGGACTAAAAAGTTCAATCAATCAATTCCAACTTTGCGAGATCTTTTTTTTTCCTGTGAGAAGTTGAAATTGATTGATTGATTGATTGAACCTTTTTTTTTTTGCACACAGCGGCAGAGGCCTAAAGCGAAAAGGTTTTATAAAACCCAGCTAAAGGCCTAGAACTAGGGCGACAGTGTGCGTGCCCACAGAGAGGGCTCTGCGTGCCATCTGTGGCATGCGTGCCATAGGTTCGCCACCATGGCATTAGGATTTCTTCCCTGAGCCTCAGGTTCAGTCAGTGACTTAACTGGCCCTTCCATGATTCTGTGCATAGAAGATTGGAAAGAATTGATAATATTTTGTATCTATTTAATGCCTTGTGCTCTAAATATGATCACTTGAATGCATCTGGGAAATTCTAAAAAATCTGTTATAGCCAGTTCCCTTCATTAATAATTTGCAACAAAGTTTATGTGAATTTCACAAATCCAAAACTACTTGAAGTAATATGAAAAACTGGTTAGTTTTTTTTTCTTTTCTTTTCTTTTCTGTTTGGGTTCTTTCAAATATGAACCCCTGTATAGTGATTTAAGAAAGTTAAAAAATTCAACCGCACAGTATGTTTCCAGAGAAATGGCATGTGGTAGTTTATATAGGATACAGGTAACTGATCTGTAAGAATTCTGGAAGCAAATTTTCCAGCTGCTAATAGGTTTTTGCCTAAAATATTACTATTTTCACTGTTCCGCATGAGCCTTTAAATTGACATTTAGCCTTGAGCTTTGGATTTGGCTGAATGGAGACTGACCTGGACCAAAATTATGAGTGTATAATGTCAAACAGATTCCTTATAAACTAACCAGAAACCAAATCTGGAAGTGGAATGGAGCCAACTGACTAATGCATGTTCCTTCCAAGAAATGAGATCCAGTTTGGTACACAGTTTAAAGCACCAAGTTAGAGGCAGGCATAGGGAGACTTTGAGTTCTAGTCCAGCCTTAGGCGTGAAGCCAGCTGGGTGACTCTGATTTCTCCTCCAGCCTTAAGAAGCCCAGGAAGAAGACAATAGCAAACCACATCTAAAATTTTGCCCACAAAACTGCAAGGACTAATCCAGGCAGCTTCCAGAAGTTAACACTGATTCAACACACATACACAGAGAGAGAGAGAGAGAGAGAGAGAGAGAGAGAGAGAGAGAGTCACAAGATATAGTTTATAAGCCACAGCTTCTAGAGAGTTGCCCAGAATTAGAAATGTTTCCTCAACAACACCCTGCCAGTAATAATAATCTATCGTGAAAAATTTATGTAAATTTCCGTATTGTGTATTATACTGTTGTCTATGTGAGATAACACTTGATAGGGTGCCAGGAGCTTCATTGCCTTAAGTTTGCTCACATTGTACCTATCTTACTAGAAGGGATATGGACTAATTATCCAGTCAGAGTATTTACAATAAACTAGGTTACACTAAGAAAGAAGACATACAATGCACAGTGCAATCCATTTGAAGTCTCATTCATATGGAAATATTGGAATCAGAGTTAAACCAGTTTTTCACACAGAAAAATGCACACATTCTGTTTATCTGAACTTTGGGATAATTTATCTTCACAATATGGCAAACATTCCTTCAAATTTTTTAATAAAAGTTTACTTTCTAAACCTCAGTATGTTTTATAAGCTAAACCTATGCAACCAGAAGGCTAAACAGTTTTGTGTAGCCTGTAGTTTTAAGTGGGGAAGTTGCACTGTATGTTGTAAATTTGTTATCATAAAGATTTGGTATAGCTTTGCTTCTGCAAAATATTGGAATCTTCTTAAAGCATTTTTTATTTTCTTTGACGTTATGGTTTTTGCCGGTTTTCCTACATTCTCATGGCACCACTTTTTTTATTCAGTTGTGTCCAGTTTTCAAAGAATGCTTGAACAAATCCCTGCAGTTTTCTTGGCTAAGTTTTTCTAAAGTGGTTTGCCATTGCCTCCTCCCTAGGCCTGACAGAAAGTGACTGGCCCAAGATCTGACTTACTGTCTAAGGTGGGACTCGAAACTATGCTCTCCCAGTTTCTGGCCTGATGCTTTAACCACTACACCAAATTGACTTTCATTTTACACTACACTTTTACACCCCTACTTGCAGTTTAAATGGCCCTCTTTCTTAAATGGCCAAAACTATCGCTCTTTCACTAGCATAAATTTTCATTTAGACAGTACAGCTTAGAAAATCAAGGCCTGTTTTTCTCTCTTTTTTTTCCCTATAAGAGCAGGAAATCAGACAATACTATCCAGGTTTACATGCTTCAGTTTGGGAAAGCAGTTTTTTCTCCACAGTCCTTATTTTTAAGAGTAGCCTATGACAATCTGTAGCAGCTCCATAATAGAAAATATGTAAAATGAAAATGTATAAAAGGCAAAAATATATGAATCAAGTACAATTTCCTGTGATTCATATACACAAACAATGATCTTTTAAAGTGCATCTTAGCTGAAGTTGTTACCGAAAATCTAACTTGGTATTTCAATAACAAAAACTTAAATGATTTATCACTGAGCCTTGGTCCTCCTCTCTTAAATAATGAATTTTATCTGATCAGATGCTCAAATCAATCAATATTTTATGTTTTATATTTGTTAATTTTAAGGTTGAACAAAATCAATTGTTACTTAACACCTGCTTTAAAAATGTTCGCTTATGAGTTTTGGCAAAAAAAAAATAGGAATGAATTTGCTGTCTACTTAAAACAAATATTCCTTTGTATATCTTAAAAGCATGACAATTTAAAGTTTAAAATCAGATAATCCAAATCAGTAGGAACTTTGCCACATAACTATCAATAGAATAAAAGTGTTACTTCTTTTGTCAACTTATAATTTCGAGTCAACTTTTAATATCATAGATGTAATGTTTATGATAGATTTTCCCTTTCCAAATAGACTTCACATTCTGTGAAATGGTAGCTTTCCTATATTCTGATTCTAACCTACTGATAAAAAAGTAAACTGTCAAATTAAAGGACCTTGTAGAATTCTTCACAGACACACTCAATAACCTTTATATCAAGTGGGTGCATTTAAATAGCAAAGATTTATATAGAAGCTAAAACTAATCTCCAGCTGCGAATCTGAAATCAGAATGTATTCTTTCAACTTCTTGCCAATCAAGTGCCAGTATAAATACTTCAAAGCTAAAATTCAATGGACAGTTTTTTGATGGTGATTACAGCTAGCTCTTCTAAAAAGTATATAGAGTCAGCAGGGAAGTTTCAGAAGTGTAACTGCCTTGCAAATTCAGAAGGAGCCAAATCTAAGGAATAAAATGGTCTGTACTTTTCAAATGGACCTGATTATCAGAAGATCTCCATTGGATAAGTAATTTTTAATTTGTGTTCACTTATCACTTCTCCTGATTTTGTACAAAATCATCCAAGGATCATGTGGTGGCTACCAAACAAACAATGAGAAATATTCAAATGTTGTGATTCTGCAGGATTCCTTTATTGTGAAACAAATAACGTATAAGAATGGGTTTCTAAAACGATGGGAGCTTTTGATTCAATGGGAGCTTAGAACAGCAGAATAGGGAGAAATGTTTTCCAGTGTTTTCCTTGAAGTACCATATCTATCAACAACCTCCCTGAAGCTACAGGGAGGAAAGAGGATGGGTGAAAATTATCTTTCTTCTTATTGTACAGACAAAAGAACAAAATTGTTATTTAATCTAAAAACATCAGTTTCTTAAGACACAAATGTAAGAACCTCTAAAAGCTAATGAAACCAAAATCATTTTTCTTAAAGATAAAACCATTTTATGCAATCTTTGATTCCTCGTGGAGCAGGGGTTTTTTAAGAAGACAAAGAAGAATGTTACATTTGTTCTCTCTTATTTCTTTCCATGCTGCAAATCCAATATTTCTTCAGAAAGCTACACCATGGATGGCCTCATTCATACATCTAACATTGTACAATGTTTCTTTCCTCCTTTTTCTTTTGATGGTATTTCTTTAACTCATGTCCAGTAGATTCATTCTTTCAGAATCTCATTCTGTCACATTTTTCTATGCCCAGACCTCATCACAAATCAAATAGACTGTGTTGATTATATTAGACAAATTGATGGATTGAGAGGGAAGCAAGTTTTTTTTTCTGATATTGTTGTAACTTATTTGCTTTTCCATTTTTAAATTCTTCAAGTAATTTACTTGAAACAACTTAAAATATTAAAAAATAGTAACATAAATAACAAGTTCTCCTTGCACACACACACACACACACACACAGATGAAAGACAGAAGGGATTTGGGGATGAACAACAAGGTCAATTGTGCACTGAACTAGTCAAACAATAATCACTGATTGTTTGGCATAATCAGTAAATGTCCTGCTGTTTCCCTGTATAGAAATAGATGATATGTAATAACATGCCACAATGGTAACAAATGATATGGGCAATGCAATACTAACTTGAATAATGTTTCTTTGTAGTAAGACAGATTTGTATAATGACAGGGTAGTTACTTGGAAGGGTTCTTATTCTTTCCATTACAAGGCAATTCATGTTTCCTTGCTCCTTATTCTGGAGACTTTTGTCCCTTATAAACTGAAGAGTAGTAAGCTTTCAAGCAATTATCATTATTTTACATTTTTAAGATATGAGACAAAAGATAGATGCAGATGTTGATTACACATATAGTTAGGGCTAATCCTACCATGAGCAAGAACATAAAGAGATTCAAACCTAATCATTCATATACATTATACAAGCTAGGATCATTTTACTGCTTACCTGTATTTAAGCTCAGTGGCTTAAAAGATGTCAGAAAAGGTCTATATTCCGGTGATTCAAGTCTTACCACCACATGACAGAGTGAGCTCCCACCACTTGTTTCAACTCCTGCCAATCTAGCAGTTTGAAAGCATATAAATGCAAGTAGATAAATAGGTACCATTTTGGTGGGAGGGTAATAATAGCATTCTGTGTTTTGCCATATACTTTGTGCTGCAGCATAATGTCATGCTGGCCACATGATCATGGAAACATCTTCAGACAGTGCTGGCTCAATGACTTAAAAGAAACGGAGATTAGCACCGCCCCTTAAAATTGGCTACAATTAGCAGAGTAAAACCTTCAGGGACTCCTTTACGTTTTTTTTAATCATGTTCTTGTATTCAGAAACTTATTTACCTCTCATAACAGCTACAGACCAGTTTGTTTGCTCATAATATATCTATTAACAAAAAAATAGTACTGCCAACTTACAAGTTCTGAAATAGTGAATCTAATCTATGTCAAGAATATGATAACCACAAAAAATTAGGCTAATAAGAAAATAATATATTGCTTCCTTTCTCTGTTAGATAATCACATAAATGATTAAGAGAATCTTAATATAGCAGTTGAGGAACTCTACAATAGTGATATTTTAATCATGCAGTATTACTGCATTCTGTGAATTTTCATTAATTTCCAATTTTGGTGTTGTCAGGGAAGCCTCAGTCCTTCATCTTATGTTGGGTCAAGGTTTGATGCTCTCCTCTGTTTAATATCTTTACATGAAAGTATGGAGTATCTATCATCTGTCACTTCAGGGTCCAGTATCATCAGTATGCAGATGGTACTAGTTATATAGGCTGTCAATTTCTTGACCAAGTGTCTATAAGTCCTACAGGTCTCACTGCCTGGGTATTGGGAGAAGGTGGGACAGGCTTATGCTCAATCCTGTCAAGACTGATTGCCTGTGGATATTTCTCTCTCCCTCCCTCTTCCCCAAGATCTGTAGACCATCCATCTTTAGTCATTGATGGGATTACACTGATGTAATGGGAGTCATCCTGGATTCATTTCTCCTGCTCCTGCTCAAGACCTTTGCTCAGTTTATTTTTTTATTAAATGACACTTGGTATCAAACAATAAAACCACAATACAATTGTTGGAAAAAAAACATTAAAGAGGGGGGGAAGCATTGAGACCCCCATAAAGATCGTATCCCTAGAATTCCATCTTCTGCACCAATTGTGCCCATTTCTATATTGGAAAGCCCTCCAGTTACTCACACCTGGGTCATCTTACATTTGGACTATTGCAATGCATTCTAAATGGGCTTCCCTTGAAGAGCACTCATCCCTGATTCAAAATGCAGCACTGCAAGCAGTGATGAGTCTGCTTTGCTATGCCCATGTGAATTACTGTTCCCAAAATTGCATTTCTTTGCAGTGACCTTTCATACAATTCAACAGTAATAGTCCCTATTGAAGTGCAATATTAGGGGTGAAGTGCAATGGTGAATAGAATGTGAAGGATGTGTATATATAATGTATGTTTTTATTTGTGGTTTTTACTTGCGTGTAGTGTGCACTGTGGACAGCACTTAATTTTGTTGTGAGATACACAATGTCAATAAAGATATTCTATTTTCTATTCTATTCTGTTCTGTTCTGTTCTGTTCTATTCCTATTCTATTCTATTGATGGTGTTTTTTGTGGGACATATAGCTAGCTATACATGGCTGTTTTTTTTGTTCTTTTAAAGAGTATGTCATGCGGACTCATTCTAAGCTGTTGGGCAGCCTTTAAGCTAGATGGATAGACAGACAGGCAGATAGACAGATATCCTTTGGTGTGCCTGACTCTTACATAAAATGAAAGAGAAAAACACAGTGGACAAATGGAAATGCTATGAGTATTTAAAAAGATATCAGAACAGTAAAAAAGAAACAATTCTGCCTAATTGTGACAGCAGTTATGTAATGGAACAAAGGCAGATGGAAAATCTGTAATGAGGGCGATGATCTTGCAAGGTTTACAAGAAAAAGCTAGGCAATTACTTGACACAAATATATGAAATGAAAGATATCCCATGTGATTCCTGATGTACAAGGTGTAAATCCAACCTGGAATTCGAAAGATTTAACTAGAATCATGGGATCATTTAGTGACTAGATCATCTGTATACATTCAAGTTAAGCATGAAGTAATGCTTTCTAATTTGTTCAAATTGTGATGATGTCCATGAAATTAAGTAGCTTCATAGTAGCTAAATAAATTCATGGAGTAAATTCCAAGATTAGAAGCAATGTGTTTCTAATATCAGTTATTCTCCAAGAACAGCAGGCTGTCATCTGTTACCATCATGGCATTTTACGGATTCCCCATATATCTATTTTGCCATTGTGGAAAAAACATGCTGGGCTAATAATTCTTTACTTATTTCTACTCCGTTTTGACAAAGAGAAGGTTATGAAAAAGGCAACAAATGGGAATAATGATGACAGACTTTAAAATATCAGCTAAGTTAAAAGATCAGAATCATTTTTGTCTATGGTTAATGTAGCTGTATGAGCCACATTTTTACTATAATTAAACTTAAGACTTTTGAATCATGTTATTTATTTTTCTGAAAATATACAAATATAACAGTCTATAATTTTATATTCAATTTGTGATCTCAACTAAATGAGCGTATTTCACTTCCAAATTTGACATTTCAGAAATACTATTAAAAAAAATCATTTATGTATGTTTGGGGAGGGATCAGCCCTTCTACAAAGAGTAAGTCAGAAAATATGACCACATAAATTACTGGAATTATATAATATTGTTATATGATACAAATGCAGAATTTTGAAATTATATTCTATCTTTTCCCTTCTGTATAAGAATCAAAAATCAAATGGAAGTCTCAAGTTTTTGTCCTGTCCATCTGGGCTAGGTTGAAATTTACATAATTTCTTGAATTCCTTCTTTAAAGCTTTTTCTATATTTTCATATGGGAGAACACAGTATTCAGTTAAGTTTAAATCTGTTCTCTAAATTATTATGTAGCCATATTTTGGGGTCATTACTGGTGGCTGTGCAATATTCATTTCTAAACTATCATTACACTATAGCTTAATTACTTTAAGCTTTATGGTTAGATCTGATTACAACTCAAAATACAATCTAAATGCAGCCATATGTTGCTGGATTACTTGCTTGTTAAATAAAGATGGATTTCAGTGAGTCCCATCATAGAGTTTGTCCTCAGGGTTCTTTGAAAAGTATAACTTAGCTTGAGTCAGCCAGAATGTATACAGTTGCCATGTCCTATTGAATTAAATCAATGCATGGGTCTATCTATTTACTTATTCACACATAGGACAAAAATGAAATTGCAGATTTGAGATTTAGGAATGCTATTTTGTAAGGCTTATGGTTTACTTCCAAAAGTCAATTATTTAGCAATGTTTTAGTACCACAAATCACGTTGGCTTTAATTGAGCTTATTTGCAAATAGGAACCCTTTTCCCCCATTTCTTCTCCTGTGTTCATGTGCTTTCACACTTTGTTTTGCTCCTCCAATAACCTTTCTTCCATAATTTGGAAGTTTTTCTAAAACTAAGGTAATTTGATATGTAATTAACTGTACTGCACATTAGTCTGGGGCCATAGAAGATTGAAGGATTTTATAGTAGTTTAAGTAGCCTTCCCCAGTGAGCCCTTTAATATTAGTTCCTACAATTAATATTCATAAAGGCTTGCTACTCTTTTTGACTGAAGAGAATGTACAACTATACCATTTTTAGTCTTTATTCACTGTTCTTCCACCAATACCATATCTATGCAGTGTCTTAATGGGGCCAATGAGAAAAATACATAGTAAAGGATTGTAAGTCTCTGTTTACCACCAGGTCTGATATGTTGCTGAACACTTCCAAGACCCAAACAATCAGAGAACATCTATTTAATAGGAGAGAATATATATAACTCAAAGTTGAAATGTGGAGTCCTTGATGATATTTGAGCTAAGTGGTTTGTTTGAAAACATTTCATTCCCCAACTAGATAACATCATAGGGGTGAGTAAGTGTGGGGTTTGCTCCCTGTTTATAAACAGTACAGATAGTCCTTCGGTTATGACCAAAATTGGCACTAGAATTAATAGATATTATGTTTTGTAATTGCAAATCTATAGAAAGGAAAGATAAGATAACCCAGATTCTCAGGTGCTTTTGAAAAATTATAGCAAAGTAAGCATTGCTTTAGAAACAATACTTTCCTTTATTGCTTATATCATGTCATGAACCAGGGTTAACAATGCTGCTTGCAAAATCAAAATCTGTCCAATGAATAGATAATACTGCAGTCAACCTAGTTAGTAGATACTGTTAGTTTTATGTCACCTAAGCTTGTTGAATTCTCTGTTAAAATGTGTCCATATTGGTAAGTAAATATTGTGGGATTGAATTCCCAGAAGTACAAAGAAATGTTTCTTTTCCTCTGTCCTAAATCCTCATCTGCTGATCTCATCAATGATAGACTTTGATGAAAGAAAAATATTACTTGACCATTTTCTTAAACTGTCTCCTCATCACGTGCACTCCAAATATTGCAGCCTTTTCTTAGAGGGGAGCTGTTCCGGGTTCTAAATCATTTTAATTTCTGCAGTTATATGTAATGAAAAGTACTTAGTGATTTGAAAAACTGAATAAAAATAATGGCAGAGATATTTGGCATAATATTTCAGAAGGATAATTTGCAAGAGCTGTAAAGCATTCACCCCATTTTAATTTCTGACTTACGGTTTGAATCTGAATATCCATCACAAAGTCTTTGCCTTCCATTCTGCTATTTTGCTATTATATAGAGGCCAAATCAGGCATCCATTTTTTCATTCACGCTAGAAATAAGAACATAATCTACATTCTTGTGATAGCAGCTGGTTTTTATGTCTTCAATTCAACTCTTTAGAAAAAAAATGAATTGCCATGGCAACAGCTGCAACCATATATTATAGAACTGAAGAAGTGGAACTAACATTCATGAAGGCAGGAAGACTGTTAGAATAGCACATCATGCAGACAATGCCAATCATTTTGAATAAAATAGCTCGGTTTCTTTACTAGGAACAAATATCTTTTACGGTAACTTTACATATGGATGACCAAAGATAGAGTGGTTTAATAACCTTAGGCTCATTTTTCCTAGTCTATCCAGCACCATCTTGTCAGTTTGACAAACAAGTTTCAGTGTTGGTTTCTCTATATGTTATATGTGTACACATACAAAAAGACAAGACAAAGTGACCAATTCTACATGCAGTTTTGCTATCTTGTCCCTCTTTTCAGGATGCAGAATTCTATTTGCAATTACATCAATCATCATATTGACAGTTCTTAGTGAGTTGTGACCTGGGGTGGCTTTTTTCCTGTTATGACTGTACTAGCTACAAAATAAAACTCTGAGCTTGTTCCTTGGCATCTTGGGTAACAAAATCCTTTGAAAAATCTCCACTCTGCATGTAAAAGGGAAAGGGTTATAAATGTTTTAGAGTGGATGCAGGATCAAATGTATCATAATAATAGTAACTAAAAGATTGTATTACACAGATAGAGTTGTTCAGACTATCTCATCCTGTCTTTCTAACCTCTGCAAATTCAGCCATGAGATCAAAACAACACTTATTAATTCATATATGCTTTAATGCTGATCCAAACCCTAATTAAGCAAGGATTTTCATTGCTAAGCAAGATGGTTGTTAAGTGAGTCGTACCTTTTGTCACAGTTATTAAGGTTGCTGTTAAGTGAATCACACAGGTGTTGAGCAAATCTGGCTTCCCCCATTGACTTTGCTGGTCAGAAACCAACTGGGAAGGTTGTAAATGGCAATCACATGACCCCAAGACACTGCAACTGTTGTAAGTACATGCCGGTTGCCAAGCACCTGAATTTTGATCATGGGGATGCTAGGACAGTCCTAAGTGCAAGGACCAGTTGTAAGTCCTTTTTCGGGTGCCATTGTATATGCCGGGTTTCAGATGTCTGTGTATCTTTTAAAAATATTTGTCTGCACACTCAAAGACCAGATGCCAAGAAAACACATCATATCTTAAGAATTTATGTCCCTCTATGTTCAGGGCTCAACTAGGCATGGGTATGAAATTATAGATGTTGGTAACCATTTCTATTTAAAGTCCGCAACAAAAGCAGACATAAAGATGTTTTAAGCAGGATTTTTGCTTCACAAGAGAAGAAAACTATTTGTGCCTTCCCATCATGGTTCAAACAAAGTCAACCCTCCTGAACTGCAGTTAACCCCAGCAGGAACACTTTCACTGCCATTAGAATGTTCCTCTTCAGTAAAATACAACCTACAATGAAAATAAACTGCCTTGGCTTTTGGCAACATTACAAGATACTGTAATAGTAGCTCTTAAAGAATGTGATGCAAGAATCCTAAGTAGTAAATAAGATGGAATGTAAATCGTAATAGTTTATTATTCTGGGATACTACAAGCAGCGTGGATAAGAGGTAATAATTATAAGGGACCATTTTACAATAACCACTACTTTAGGATGAGGAACACTTAAGTTAGAAATCTATTGTGACATTAGAGAATGCTGTTTCTTGTCGGTTTGGTTTGGTTGGAAATGAAGCTTCTAAAGTGGAACAGAATTTTGTGTTAAAATGTATATATTTCATTGCAGTAATCCAATTTTGAAACATTGATTGTCTCAGAATTATCTGTGGCTGTGTAACAACCTTTTAGCTCCCCACAAGCCTCCTCCTTCTCTAAGAAATTAAAAAATATATGTTGATGGTATAAATGCATCAATTTATTATTGTAGTTGCTGCAGAAACAAAAGACTATAGAGGCCAAACAAGTATATTGTGGTTTTGTATCACTGAATACGATTAAGGATGTGTGGAATACTCAGTAAAGAGGAGTTATATGCCTGCCATTGTTATACTCTGTCATGGAATAAACTTTCCAAACAAATATACCAAATTGCCACGATACAAAATATGGTGTTACGTGTACTACAAGGACTATCGTGAATTATAAAAAAACAATTGCATAATAGTTTACACTATTTATACCCTTAAACTAGTAACGTACAATAACATAGCAATCCACACCTCTTATAGTCTTAAAAATAGTAATGCGTAGAATAGAAAGTTGAGACTTCACTTTCTTGCCCAAGTTCTGATTCTCCTAGATGTCAACCAACTTTGCTGTCCTTCTGTTATATGAAGTTATTTGAGTGAAAACTTGGAAATCTGCCTGCATAAACTGACATTTTATTATATCTATGACATAATATAAGATACTTTTCTATTTTCCACCATAGGATACTATTGGTTGGAAACATGCAGAAGAGGCCTTCATTCTGCAGTAGATATATGAATACACAACATATATACACAACATATATCATTATATATATATATATATATATTATAATTATATAGAACAACTATAAAACCAAAACTATTAAGTTTCGCAAATAACACTTTCTATCCACCAAATTAAGAAGCACAATGTATTTCTTAAGGCTAGGCAAGGTTTTTGACACCTGAGACAATTAATCTCACAGTAGTCTCTTCATTCCAGGGTAGTAAAAATGCAGTAATTATAAAATATTTTCCCTTCCCTTACATGACAGCCAATTTGGCTGGCTGAGGCAACTGCCTTCCTATGCCTAAGAAGAGAGCTGTTGCTGAGGTCTATATAGGAATGTTAATGTATTTATGATAGATAGTGAGGAGGCTGACAATTGTCTGCTGTGTCCACAGCAGGCTCTTTGGCAGCAGAATCCTCTGAATCAGAGGTAGGCAGGAAAGCCAGTGGTAAAAACCACTTCTTCTTTTTTCTTTTTTTTAATTAGATTGTACATATGCGGGTGTCTGCAGGAATGATCAGCAAATATAAAAACGGGGAAAGTTTCAGTTGCATTATCACAACAGCCATCTTGTCTTTTCAACCCTACTCTCCAGACACTCCTGCTTTATAACAATTCTTAGGCATTACAAAAGGACCATATTCAGCAGCCTTACCTCATTGGCTTTGCAAAACCTTGTACTGTCTTCTCAAGAGTAATGTCCAGTGTGCTTCTAATGTTGCCTGTGACCTTCAGCTGCATTCTGGCCTGTAGTCAAAAGCAGATCTGAGAGGCAGTAAATGTTTACTTGTAGATTTTATTAATTTATTGGCCCTTACTTACTATTACTTTTTGAAAATATTGTTGAAACACAATAATTGATCGTGCTTGTCTGATTAGTCTCCTGTCATAATTCAGTGAAGTCTAATTCTAATGTATGTGTATTATTTTATTAAACTTCCAATTTTTTTCCTTAAATATCTTTGGAAAATGTGAAAATTACTGACTAGCTGGGGGCAGAAATGCTCAAATTATGGAAAGGGTGAGGTGTTTATCTTTTGCTGTACAGTCCCTCTCCAGTAATACCCTGATTTCTCAAACTTTCTTCAATCCATGCAGAAACTCTTCACATGGCCCTTTCAGACAAGGACATGTAGGCCTCCTGGGAAGCTTCAGAGTGCAGGAAAGATGCAGAACAGATCTAGCATTGCCAGCTTCAGCAGTACAGTAAGCTTAAAAACACCGCCAAGAGGAATTTAGAAGAAATGTTCAGGCAGTGAAGAAATTGCTGGAAACACAAAAGCAACACTAATAAAGCTTTGAGAAATTATGAAGCAGATTGTAGCACAACATTACTTGGGCGGCTAGAAACACAAATTGAGCAGCCTATTCTTTAATTTCAGACTCCTGCTTGTTTCAGGTGGAAACTTTTTCAAAAAGCAGATAAAGCTATTTTAAATGTTCATATTTTTTTCAGAAGACTAAACCATGACATATGAACTTATTTAAAAATGCAAAAGATAGGTGGATTCACAATGAACAAATTGTGACTTTCTTTAGATTTCTGTTAATTTGAGCATATGTTGCTTTGTAGCAAGAATACAGTTTAAAATAATTCTCTAGAAAAAAATGTTCTGCCAAATCTCAATGGTTCAACGTACACTCAATCACAAATAATATAGAAACTTGCTGCCTATTTTTGCGTTCTTTCCTCAATTTTTGCTCATGGATGCTGACACATTCACCTCCACATTTATATATTTGGGAAGGTAATAAGGGGAAGATGTGGCAGCAGATGGCAATGACTCCCTTTTCTAGAGTGGCAGCAGAGACCTGGGTATATTAGGCCCACCTACAATGCCACTTAGTGGCACAGAATTACTTTGTGAAATCCTAGGGTTAAGACTGCTAAAATCATATGCATATATTACACCCATATTGCAGGGTGTCCAAAAGTTAATTATTGCATTATATTAAAGTTTATATTTTTATAATATTAAATAAAAACAGCAATATATTATGAAAATTAAGATTAAAAAAGAGAACATAAAATAAATATATTTGGAATTTTAATTAGTTTTATTCTGCCTTTATTATATTTTTATAAATACATCAGTGAACATACTTAATATTCTTCCTCCTATTATTTTTCCTACAAAAGGCTGAGAATGACTGGCCCAAAGTCACCCACTTGGCTGTCATGCCTAAATTGGGACTAGAACTCACAGTCTCCTGGTTTCTAGCCTGGTGTCTTAACTGCTTGACCAAACTGGCTCTTGCATATAGTCGATTCAAATAGAAGCAATTTGTATATAAGATTTGCAGGTGTTCTCCTGATTGAATATATATATATATATATATAAAAGAAAATAGTGAATATCTATGACACTGAATCTGATTAAATTTGACTAATATTTAAATATTTATTTCCTTCAGTTTGGGTACCACCTAACTCCAAACCAACTCTGGGCAGCTCACAATATAGTAAGCAGTAAAAACAATACAAAACAAAACAGGAATCCAGTCCCTTGATACAAAAACATCTACCGCTCTGCATAGACTTGGTTAGACCACACTTAGAATAATGTATCCAGTTTTGGTCATCCCAATACAAAAGATATATTGAGAACAAAAATTATTAGGGGTCTAGAAGCATACGAAGAACGATTGCAGGAACTGGGTATATCTAGTCTAGTTAAAAGAAGGATCAGGGATGACATGATAGCATCTTCCAGTACTTGAAAGGCTGCCACAAGGAAGAGAGGGCCAAGGAAGAGACAGCCTACCAAAGCACCTGTAGGCTGGACAAGAAACAATGGATGGAAACTAACCAAGGAGAAAAGCAACCTAGAACTAAAGAGAAAATTCCTAACAGTGAGGACAATTAACCAGTGGAACAAATCATTTTCAGAAGTTGTGGGTACCCCATCACTGGAGGCTTTTAAGAAGAGACTGGACAGAGGCATATCATCAGCATAGTTATTGATATTTCTTCATTCAATTTGAAACAATTTATCATATTTAATATTAAAGATATTAAGTACTTTATGGCAATATAATTTTTTTTTAAATCCTGTACCAAGAACTCCATATCCATCAGTAAAAAGGACTAAAATAAAAGGGTCTCAGGAAGAAAAAAAAGATTCTTAATTAGAATTTGGTGCAGATGAAGTTGCATTTAATTTTATAATGAAAAGATTATGCCAATCTGACAATATTATTAACATTCTAGGTCACTCATATCTACTATTGAGCAGGAAATTTAAATGTTTTTACCAGATGATCTTCCCACTATGGCATAGCATTAATTTCCCATAATGATATAATCTTGATGTCAGCAGCCAAAGACTTGGGCATAAAAAAGGAACTCTGGTAGAGATAACTATTTCTTTGCTTTGGAAGGAAATGTTTGGTTTGTGTTTCCCTGGGGCTTCATATTGTGAAGCTGTTGACATGCTCCTAATTTGGTTTATGAAGGGTAAAGCTATGAATGACACAACTGTAACAGTTTATGAGTTCACTGCTGAAGATTTTGTATGCTCCATAATTTGTACTGTGCGTGTGTAAGTGAGCTATAAAACTAATCTTTTTTTTCAGGAGTATTTGTGAACATACAGAACACATATGGCCAATAAATAATTCAAAGGCATCTAACTCACCTGTAGATTTTTTATGTTATCTACCAAGTTTTGAAGTCTAGTTGGATTGAAAATTATGTTCACTGTGACATATGTTTACAGATTGGCAAAATGACACAGTGGCAAATGATATTGCCTTGAAAAATAAACCTTATTTTGTTATGCCATAACATTTGGATGTAATAGCAGCCCCAAGGAGTAGCTGCTAGACTTTAGTAAAGTGCATCCTTAAGCTCTTGAATTTTGAATCTGTGCTATGTGAAAAAAATCATTATTTTTCTCTTCTTTTTGTCTTTATTTCAGTTCAATATCAATTTACAGTCCCAAGGAGAATCCCAACACCTTTGATGCTGCTGCCTTCTTCCAGTCAGTGGGGAATTTTTTAGGGATCTTTGCTGGATCTTTTTCTATGGGCTCTGCCTATGCAATTGTCACTGCACTAATATCCTTTGTTGCCAAATTAGAGTATGTGTGGAAAATCAGGTGCAATAAAATGCAATCATTTCATGTTTCACATCGAATAAGACTTTGTGTTTTAAGATTTTAGAGATGCCATAAGTATAATCTCTATTGGCTCTAAAGTCATTTCTGTCATAAATTGCAGCTGCAGATGAGCTTGAATGCATATGCAAATTTGTTAATCTGACCACTGGAGGTGTTAACAGATGGGAAGAATGAAAATGAGGGTAAATAGCCTTCTATAATCATCTTCCTGCTTAAGTTGTATATGATTCATTCATTTATTTCTTCTAATGACATTACTTAGTCAGTATCCATATCAGGAATTTGTACAAGCCATAGTTAAAAGACTGGATGACTTAAATTAACTAATATATTTACTCAGTGTCTGCAACAAGGTAGACATTTAGAGTGTATAAAACCAAGACAGTTTCTTACATTTTTCTGATTCTCTTTCTTGCAGTCATATTTCTGTTTTCTTTCAGGACAGCATGTCACTGAATGTCTCCTGTGGAAAAGAATGATATGTTTTGCCTTGAATTAGAACTTTATTTGTTTTTTTATAAATTTAGAAGAATTTTAAGGAGTAAACAAACCAAAAAAAAAAATCTTCTAGGAGGCCCTTTTCTGTAGCAATGTAGAATAAGAGCTATTGCTATAAGAGAAAGAGGAGTTAACAATTTAGAAGTAACTGGGTTTTGCCCCTGTGGAGATAAAATGCTCAAAGACAGGACAGTTCTTTGAGGAATGTGAGCAAGGAACAAAGCGTGTGTTCCCTTTATGGAGTATCTCCAGAGTAGTAATTTACAGCATTATCTAGACATCACTGTGTAAAGTTTTCTTTATTAACAAAGGCTGGTTTATGCTATAAATTGCTAATGCAAAAGATCTTGTGTCTGTCTTCCACTTCAATATATGGCCTCACTAGCTTCACTGCATTTTTTTAAAAAGCAATGAAGTATAACAGCACCGTAAAGACTAGTTTATTACCCCTTTAACTTTCCCAGATCACAGTCCACTTCATTAGATGCAAATGGTCTGTGATCCAGGAAAGGGAAGGCAACAGAATTCTTTATGATGGTTTGCTTGCTTGTCACAAAATACTATCAGGAACACTTCCCTGAAAACTATATCTTTTAAGTCTCCTCAATAATACAATGGTTGTGCCTTTATCCTTCAGCAGATAAATTAAAACATTTTTATGCCAAAACACATGTTTTGCTGCTACTTTATCAGTGGGGGTTTTTTTCATCCTAGTTTAGGAAGATAGTTTTTTTCAGGTTGACATTTTTGGGTTATGTTGTTAGCTACCCTAAAAAACAAAGTGATTTGTTTAAAATAAAATAAAATAAATATATATAATTATAGGCTCATTGAGGTATAAAATATTTCATAGCCTTTGGGTAAATTATGTTTAAATATACAATATAAGGCTGTGAAATTTAACTGACATTTGCAAAAGTCCTTTCTTTCACACATCCTGTATTCTCTCATTGCTGGATGAGTTTCTTTCTGAAGGAGCATGGAAATCTGACAGGTATTTAAAAGACTCATATAACTTTAAAAAATATACAGAAAAGAAGGTATAATGAAGCTTCAGAGGTAAAAACCAAACTCCCCCAAACTCTGCATCAGCATAAACATATCCAGATCCATAACTTTCCAAATATACTCTCATAAAATTTTTATACGTTAGATTTCTTATTGCCAAAGGCCCTGCTATTTTGTTAAATAGAAATGCAGAAGCTTACTAAGTAAATAAAAATTCATTTAATGAGAATTTTAACAAGCTATAGAAAGAATAAAAATAATAATGTCTATTCCATGTAACTATAGAGCAGATAATACAATGCTACTTGTTTTTAATCCAGATTTAATAACCTTAATTAGTATATATCATGGAAAGGTAATTCCATCAAGCTTAATCTTCATCTACAAGTTGCATAGCCATAGACACCCTACTTCAGTCAGCAGAAACAATCCAAACATATTTTGGATAGCTTGAATCTAAGCTGTCTATGAGCTGACTCAGTCTTGTATCTTATGGACCATCAGATCATGTCAAATTCCAAAGCCTTTTTCACCTTGGAATAGATCAATTTTATTTGATGCGGTTAAAGAAATGTTAGAAGGCTCTTACAATCCCCTGAATATCTCCAGGCTGTACCACCAAAATTCAGTGGCAGAACTGCCAATTTTCAGAGGCATGATTTTTGGCTCTTTGCCATAGAAAAGTGTGATAAGTTTCTATGGATTGTTAATGCACTAATTTTTAATTTAAACACAAGCCAAAAGAAAAAACAAACCATATAGTCAGTGATGTTATCATATCTTAATATAAAGTGCTTATTTTACGCTTTGCCATGTTGCCTTGGGTAATCAATTGAGTGAATATAAAGGATTCTAGATAATATATGCAACATACTGCACAAATAATGCCTTAACACAATGGAATGAAATTATTGTCTCTTGACAAAATGTCTGTATGTAATATTTCTTCCATTGATTTACTAAAATCTTAATATGCCTATTTTTACTTTTTAAATTAACACTAAATAGGTTCCACTAAGCTAGCAATGACCTTCCCCTTAGCTTGAAATATTATAATCCTTGAGGTCATTCTGAGTTGATCGTCCTGTTTGCCGTTTGACTTTATAACAGATTTATTTCTATGACCTGAAAACATTGTAAAGCAAAGTTGAACTAGAATTATGAATCATATGAATAGAAGTAATAATGGGAAATTAAAGTTATATCTGTCCAAATCAGTGATGTAGTCAATTATTTCAAAGCATGAACAGTTATAAACATATCCAGGAATATTTTCCTTGAAGTTGCTTGTGAAATAAATATTCATACAAGCAAAATTAATTAAGCTTTTCCAGTGGACTCTCAAAAGTATAAACTTGTTGGAAGTGGAAATTGTTAATCACTGCAAATTATTTGTAACTAAAATATCTCTTTTCTTAAAATTCAAAGGGAAATTATCCACAGCACGAATATTTTTTTGACCTGGTCATATCTTTTGAAGATATGACAAGATTTTTTTTTCTTAGTTTTGTATACAGTCAGGATTCTGAGAAAGAAAAAGACTCAGACAGTACTTATTCCCATTGAACCCACTGGATTTATATTTTTCCACAGACAATGGATGTATGAATGGATCTACATCAAACATTCACTGCTTGATGTCCCCATCATATTAAAAGCAAGAGAGAGAAAAGAGAGAGTGTCATAATTTTCTCCAAAGCCACCAGAACATTTACAAAAGGGGCTCCAAATTATAATTTCACCACTGTTGACTATATGGGAAAATATTATCATAATTATTTTAAAATTATAGTCAATTACATTTAAATTAACTAGAATCTAATGGAATCTAGTTCCATACACAAACATAGGCACACATACACTTAACAGTATGATACTCATGTATTGTATCCACTCAAAGGCTGACTACAGTCCTAATCCCAAATAATAATATAGCTCTGGTCTCACCCTTGGGTCCAGAAATGTTTAACTGCCTAATTGTTTCAACCAGCATATCAATGATTAAGAATTTTCAGTAACTTATATAAACCCAACCAGTTGAGAATCAGTGGATGAAGGGAATTTTATGATGATTCAGTGGCAGTTTGAACATCACAACTCTTAATTTTAACTTCACTTCTTCAAAATAGTGTTGAGTTTATAAGAATTCTTTTCATATTAGTACTGTACTTAATGTTACAAAATCAAGTTGAAAACTAAAACAATTGCTCTTTTTCCTTAGCTGTTTTTTCCTTTAGCACTTGACAAAGTTTACTAAACTGTGTGAGTTCCCCATGTTGGAAACTGGCTTGTTTTTCCTTTTATCATGGAGTGCCTTCTTGTCTGCTGAAGCTGCTGGCCTTACAGGTGAGTATTTCATGCCATTGAGGTAATTAGGAGGTTCCGTTTTCTGCTGTGATAAAAAGATATGTGTGAAATCATACAAAGATATGTGTGGAATTGTGTACTTTGATGCAGTGTTCAATAAAGATAGAGAAATGGAGAGATTTTAGGATGTAAAAATACTGGTAGAAAAATAATATGTAGTACTGTATGTAGTTTGAATATTAATCAAAAACAGCAAAAATGTGTGTAAAAGGATATCTTTCCCTGTTTTGTTATATGAAAATGAAAGCTGAGTACATCAAGAGAAACTTATAGGTGAATGAAGTATATTAATGTGCTAACTAAAACATATGATAAAGGAACAACCAATATAGTAAAGAATGAATGGCTATTGAATGAATGTGAACTGAATACAAATACGAGCGACTATTATGAAAAAAGCTTGTTGAGTTTATGTAATTGTATCAAGAATGTGAATGAAGATTGATTTAAATAAAACATGAAAAAAAATGAATGGATCAAGAGATAGGGTAAAATTGAGAACCTTATGAATAAATTTGGTGAGTTCCTCAAAAGAAAAATGTGAGAAATTTCAAGAAAAAAGGCAATGTGTGAAGCAATGTAGGAATTTTATGGAAGCCAGAATGGTTTGCATGATTAGAAAGTGATAGTGGTATTAATATAAATTAGTTTCAGTTAAGTTTCCTTTTATTTTTCTTATCCCCTGCTTTTGAATTTTGTGGGAATCTAGGTTAACAACAACAACAACAACAACAACAACAACAACAATAATAATAATAATAATAATAATAATAATAATAATAATAATAATAATAATAATAAGTTGGAAGGGACCTTGGAGGTCATCTAGTCCAATCCCCTGCTCAGGCAGGAAACCCTATATCACTGATTAATTGTTCTAACTCAGGAAATTTCTCCTTAGTTGCTTCTCTCTTTGGTTAGTTTCCATCCATTGCTTCTTGTCCTGCCTTCAGGTGCTTTGGAGAATAGCTTGACTCCCTCTTCTTTGTGGCAACCCCTGATATATTGGAACACTGCTATCATGTCACCCCTCGTCTTTCTCTTCATTAAACTAGACATACTCAATTCCAGCAACCGTTCCTTATATGTTTTAGCCTCCAGTCCCTTAATCATCTTTGTTGCTCTTCTCTATACTCTTTCTAGGTCTCAACATCTTTTTTTACATTGTGGTGACCAAAACTGGATGCAGTATTCCAAGTGTGGCCTTACCAAGGCATTGTAAAGTGGTATTAACACTTCACATGATCTTGATTCTATCCCTCTGTTGATGCAGCTTAGCACTGTGTTGGCTTTTTTGGCAGCTGCAACACACTGCTGGCTCATATTTAAGTGATTGTCCACTAGGACACCCAGATCCCTCTCACAGTTACTACTATTGAGCAAGGTACCATCTATACTATACCTGTGCATTTGTTTTTTCTTGCCTAAATGTAGAACCTTACTTTTTTCACCATTGAATTTCATTTTGTTTGATAGCGCCCAATGTTCAAGTCTGTCAAGATCCTTCTGTATCTTAAGCCTGTCTTCTGGAGTGTTGGCTATTCCTGCCAGCTTGGTGTCGTCTGCAAATTTGATGAGTTCCCCATCTATCCCCTCATCCAAATCATTGATGAAGATGTTGAAGAGCACTGGGCCCAGAACAGAGCCCTGGGGCACCCCACTGCACACGTCCCTCCATGTAGATGCAGTTCCATTGAGGACCACATGCTGAGTACGGCCGGTCAGCCTGCTATGAATCCATCTGGTGGTGATGCTGTCTAACCCACAATGACCCACACATATTTATGTATTTCTGTGTGTGTGTATACATACACACACACATTAATTTATTCTCATTCACAGAAAGCAAAGAAACACGTCTAGAAGAGGGAAAGTATTAAAATTAATGGAAAATCTCTTTACATTTATGGAATAAATTATATGAATTGGATTAGTGGAATATTTGTAACTCATATGAAAGAAATAGTGAAAAAATATGAAACCAATTTCTAATAAAAACAAAGTAATAAAGGCGGGATACAAATCTAATAAATAAATTTTATATAATTATAAAAATTAGTCTTATCCCTGGAATAGGATACCTTCACCTATTTCTGTTTTTTAGAAATGTTTAAGATTTTTATTCAAAATCTATCATTAAAAGAAAATTTGGCTTCTTGTAATGAAACTAGAGAATTTTTCTATGATAATTTTGTTGCTGGACATACGGCCAATCCAAGCATAAATTTCCATTTTTAGATCTTAAGACATAGGGTAAAATCATGCAGTATATAATTGGGAGATGTCATGTTTTCACACTTAAGAGACATACTGAAGTTTCTTCTTTTATATGATTTAGAAACTTTTTCCTGTTCATTTATATATATGGAATAACAGTAATTATAGTATTATAGTGCTCACAGATAGGTTTTACATTTATATAGCAGATGTAAAAAAATTTAGAAGCCAAGGTGTGAATATTCCAGATCCAATTAGAATTTTTTTTAAAAAAAAATCCTATAGAACCTTACAACCTGTTATTAATTTCATTGGAAAAGAAATTGCTCAAATTATTACAATTATTTTTTCCAGTTTGTGCAATAAAATTTAATGTTAGATGTTTGTGAATATAGGAGATACTGTAAATGCATAAACTAGTTTTATGAAAAGGCTTCCAAATGGATTCTTCAGGAATCTTTAATCATTATCATCTTTCATATGCTATATATTTTACACTTGTAGCATCCCACTTAATTTCTTGATAAGCGCTATTGGAAGAGAATTGGATACTCCTTGACTTATAATATACTTCAGGATTAATATGTATATTACATCTTGTGGAGGAAAGCTTATGCCTATGATATACAACCAAAGAGAATTATGATTCTCCTGCTCTGTTCTTTATGATACTGGGAAAAATCATTTATCACTTTTGAAATCCTTTCCAGTAGTAGTTCTTTTTATTCATGTTTTTAAGGAAGCTCTTAGCTCCACTCTAGTACCTATATTTTTATTTTATTTTATTTCTGCATGAATTCACAGTATTCTGAATGTATAATTCAATTTCCTCTATAGAATCCATTACAAAATAGAAAGCTCATAGTTCATACACATGAGGTTGGTTAAAGGGAGTGATAATGCCTAGCCAAAATAAACATGTAAAATTTATCTTCATTTAGAACAAGGTTCAAATGTTGGTACTCAAATGTCAAGGTAAAGTGTTATGTCCCTATATGACTGCCTGAAATGTTTCATTCAGTCACTTTTCTGATGTTTTTCTAGAGTTCTCTGATGAAAATCTGCAAGTACTGTCAAGCTTGCCAGTTTTCACTGGCACAGTTCAATTGACACACGCCTGAAAGCAACACTCTGACATCCAGTTGTGTGAGACGTTCTAATTAAAACACTTCATAGAGAAATCTTGCCACCTTGGATTTGGTGTGATGCAAACTTGCCCAGGTTATTTGCAGAGGACTTTTCTTACCCAAAAGAATCAGTTGAAAATTCCAGAGCAAAGTAATTTTTATATAAATAAATAGTTCTGTCAAACATTTTCAACACATTTCTCAGTTATAAGATTTAAGATTTACTTGAACCTATATCATTTTCTTTCTCCCAATCATTTGTGGACCTCAGAACAAATTATTTTTTATTTTATTCTTTGATGAGGAAAATCCATACCGTACAGCTAAAAATATCAATAATCATTCCAATCAATTGAAACCCATGATTATTCAACAGATTTTTCATATTATATATTTAGTTCATTATTAGTTCTTCCATGGTGGCAATCAATACAGCATATACAATCCTTTCAGAAGTAATGGAGTTAAAAATAACTTCATTGCTTCATCATAAGTAGCTTTAAGTGGATTAGACCTGAAAATCAACATCTTGGTCAAACTGAGAAAGCTCTAGAGTAGGCAATCAATGTGGATAAATACATTTAGCAGTTCTAAGATTCAAAAACAGACAAACATCATTCCTAAATTCTAAAAACTAGACCAGACAAGGAAAAGTGGAAAAGTAAAACCAACATCAAACTCAGATTTTAAATTACCTTAAATCAAGTAATATAATTATAATTATTATGTAGTTTATAATATAATTTTAATTTACTGCATCAGAGATCAGGTTCAGAGTTTTAAAGAAATAAATGTGATGCTATGTGGTCAGCTTAGCAATTTTATCTAGAACTGATTAAATTAGCATTAGTGCTAATTCTAGAACACATGCACGTGTACATTGAAGCTTTGCTCACCCGCCGCTTGCACAATCCAGGTCCCATCAGGCTGTGGGACAGTACTAATGTGCAGCCTGGGGGCTGGGGATTCCTCAGCTATATTCTTAGAGAACTGTGTTGAAGAAGCAGCTGTGGAAGCTGTTTTTTGTAGGTGAGACTAGGCAGTTAAGTTGATAGATGATTTGTTGATTGGGGCCTGTGTTTGAGATTGCAATGGCAGGATATTTGAGAGGCCTGAGGGTTGACTAAGACACGCCATAATATCTATGGCAGGCAGAGGAAAGATATGGTTAAAATTTAGGGATGACTACCTATGGGAAGGCAGTTCTGATATCTTCAGGTGATTCTCCTTCTGGTCCCCAGAATTCAATCTGAAACCAGCTCACTGAATCCTTGGTGATCTCAACCTCCAACTAATGATGACAAATGATTTTATCCTTGATGAGGCATTGACCTGGCATGTTTTACCAAGATTTGGGGATGAGGTCTTCCCTTGGAGGTTCAAGTGTGACACCAACCTTGAGACTGGGCTGGAGGGTTAGGGGCTGGATGTCACCAGAAAGCATTAATGGCTTCCAGAGGGTCTACTCCACATATAACTTAAAGAGAAACCCTTTGTTGAAGTTGGGCTGTAAGCATGCATCAGTTGGGTTTATTATATATTGTATGTAGCCAGGGGGCTGGATTTCAGAGACAGTATGAGACTTTTGTCAAGAATTTAGTGGGTGGTTTGACGAAGCCTTAGTCACTACCTGGAGTGGGTGGAGGTTTCTTTTCGGTGGTGCCTTCCGCCTGGAATTGTATTCATATTGCACAAAACCTGACATGATTTAAGCAAGTCCTAAGGACCTGGTTCTTCTCCCCTAAGCTGACATGTTGCCTTGTTGAATGTTTTGTACAATTATGCCTGGTTTTGGCCATCTTGCAGAGGAGAGAATATTATTGGTTGCTTTTATAATAAGCTTTCCAGGGTTGGTTGTGTTGGGTGGCTGTAAATTTAATAAAACTTAAAATTTCATTTTATTTGAATGATTCATTCAAAAGAAAAACAAAACTGCCAACTTTTCAACTGCTTATATATTAATAGAAATTTCTTAGCAGCAGATTAGGAAATATATTGCCTCATTTACATTATGACTCAGAGATGTCATTGTAGCAGTATATTTGTAAGTTATCCTGCTGGTTCCTTTCTCCTTGGTCACATGTCATCTTTTGCAGGAGCAAATCCACCCTTCAAATATATAACGCATAATAAAACATATTTGTACAATAATATCTATCATCTTTAAAATTTGCACTTAAAAAGGGATTACAGATGATAATTTCACCATCTGAAAATAGATTCTCCAAAACAATAAATCTTTTGATTTTCAGGCTGGGCAAGGCTACTTTTGATGTAATCAACAACTAAATAAGAGTATTATTTCTGCAGCCACAATTTTATTTCTCCAAGTTGCACCAATCAATTCAGCATTTCAGTAACCTTTAAATTTTTTTGTTGAAAATGAACATGCAGCTTAGTAAGAAAGGATGAAGGAATTATTTTTAGTTCCAGATAGTGAAGGCTCCTCAAACTTTTAATGAGGAGAACCAATGACTATTTTTTCTTTTAACAATTGCTATGTAAGCAATAGCATTTTGAAAGAAAATCTGAATAATGTCAGAAGGAAATTGAATATTTTCACTAATAAAACTTGTCAAGAATATAATGCAGTTGCGAATCCATTGTAATGCAATTTTTATCTGTAAAAGCAAATTGTAGCTATTTGCACATTTTAACTGTGTCTGTTGTGCAAACCCAGTTCCAGATTGCAAACTTACTCATATTTACCTGAGAGTAGATCCCAGTGAAGTCAAGTGGCTTATTTCTGGATAGACAATAACTAATTGGTGTGTAAAATAGAAATTAATGTTGATGATATTATTTTTTACACAATCATTTTGTCATGCAATCTAGAATGTATCTAAGAAAAGAACCTGATATGTTGCTTTTATTCTGGAATTACTGACTCAATTAGCACCAAAATTTTACAAGACAGCAGTCCTTCTCTTTGTGTTAATAATGTCACAGCTAGAAATATAAGAAGGACCCCCAATTTACCAAATGTTGTTAGGAGACAGCCTGATAAGAAAAGTCTACCAGGTTTCCTATGCACATTGCAATAGACTGACCCAATTGAGAATATATCAGACCAGGATATTATCATATTAAACATCAGTGTTGTATTTGGATGATTTCATAGCAATTCTGAGCAGTTAGACCAAGGATGAACAATTAATTTTCCCAAAGGGCCACATGAGAAATGGGGACTGTTGTGGATGGCCGAGCTAATAGGCTGAACTTACATTTACTCAGTTGCGTGCATGGTGTACACTTATTTATGTTTGATTTCTAATTTCTGATTGACCTCACATGGGCCAAACAGGAACAGCCAAAAGGTCGGATATGGCCCGGGGGCCAAAACATGCCCAGATCTGAATTATACAATTTTCAAACAACAAAGCTCTATAGATCTATAGTAAGCAGGTCACATTACAGCAAGATGCAAGAGCTTTCTGACCTCAAATTATTTTGATCAAAGCTAAATACTAGTTCATTGAAGCAAATTATTATAACACCTTCTTATGGCTTTTTTATAGGCAGTTAATGCTGTTCAATTATTTTTCAAGCAGGCAAATCCCTTCCCTCCCCCCCATCCTCCCCTTTTCCTTTCAAATACACTCTAGGAAGAAATGAAAACAGCTTAATGTGTGTGTGCATTTCTTTTTTTTTTCAGGAATAGTGGCAGTTCTTTTTTGTGGAGTCACACAGGCCCATTATACATACAACAATCTGTCAGCAGACTCCAAAATGAGAACCAAACAGGTAAAGTATGCAATCTCCCCATCTTTCTGAACCCTTGCTTGCTTTGTATCTCCTGCAACAGTAATTAGGTATCTCACAAAGCTGACAATATAGCCTGGAGAGATTTCATTATAACAAAACAAAAAACAACAACAAAGCTTGTATCTTCATTAAGGGAGAAGTACATCAACAACTGATCTTTGCTAGCAAATGCAATGGCAATTCTTCTGCTAAGCAAAATTTAAGAAAGGTCTTTTTTTCTTTTGAGGCCAGAAGCATCAATATTATCATAGATACGAAATACGCAGAGCTGGTGATACTTTTCAGTGCCTTTTATCAAGTCAGCCTGGGCCTCTACTGGATATATGCTTTGCTCAAGGGCTTATAGCTTGATGGAGTTTCTATCTTGTCTTTGCTTGGAATCACTGACACACCTCTCCCTGTCATCTCACAAATGGGGATTAAAATTCCTTTAGGTGAAGCATGCTTTTCAAAACTGAGAACCATAATTCATGGAAGATAGCTCTTTGGTTCTGTAGATTCTAGGGTAGTAATGAAGTTGAACTGTTTTGTTGTAAGAAATAAGATAAAGCAGTTAGGTAATTTTAGACCATGTTTAATGATGTGGTAACATCCAATTTGATGGTGAGGTGCGTTATGTTACTTTTTGTTTCAGGTACCTCTGAAACAACTTAGACCCACTAAGTCCAGGTGAATATTGCAGGTATCAGATTTCAAATAAGGAAAAGTACAAGCCAAGGAGTTCTGTAGGGAATATAGCATCTGGAGTAGATGAATTGTCTGAGTATTCTCCAGGTCCTAGAGAAAGAAAACACTTGAAAATATATGCTGTTGGGGCAGAAACTTCAAAATAGAAATTCCTATAATCAGTGAAAATAATGGGTTACCTTACTCTCAACATCTAAGCACTCTATCTGTAACCCTCAAGTAAATAACGTGCTTTCCTTAGTTCTGTTGTTCAACCTCCTTAGCTTGTTATGCTTTAGTGCCTTTAATATTAACTTTGATATGTCATATCACTTCTAGTTATTGCTTTCATAATCTTTTACTACTTCTATAATCAAAAACTATACTTGTTACTGTTCAGCTTTCTTTACTTTGGTTTGGGATGCAAATGTTCATCTTAATTGCCCATGAAATCTTGAAATGAAAACAACTTCATAGATAATTTCTCATGTGCTTATAGCTGATTTTAGACTGTAATCCTAATATGACTACATAATAATTCTAAACCTCTGCTTCAAAGTTGTATCTTGACAGCAGCACAACAAATATTTTTGCAGCTACTCAGATACCATCATCACATTCAGAAGCCCACATTTGACATGAAAGTAGGAAAAATAGATAAAAGTTATCCAGATGTTTCATCAAAACAACCATTTAGGCTGATTAACTAGAGCATTATAACTAATAGATTCTTATTACTTTTCCACAACCTGCTTTATTTGTTCTTTCTATGTACAATTAGTATATAATCTCTCTTAATCATGATATTCTAAAAACAGAATTGGAGGCTGATGTGATGCTTTTTCTGTGATAAAATACACAAATCAGGACATTAATAATCAAATTACTCATTTAAAGACATCTAATTGAAATTGTATGAAAAAGACCATGGAAAAGTTTTTAGCATCTATCTGTAAAGAATGCTAGCTTGAATGTGATAATTTCTTTGAGACCTTGAAATTCACATCAAAATAATACTAACATTCCACATCCAAGTACACTTTTTTGGAAGGACTATTATAAGGACAATAACCATTTATAGAAACTATATGATGAAAGCTATCCTGCTGAGAGAAATTTGTTGAATGAAATTAGATGTAGATTTGTAATATTTTTAGTATCTGTACTACATTGTTCATTTATATGAGAATAAGCCCTACTTATTCTAGTGAATAAGTAGTGAATATATAGGTTTGATATTACTGTAATACCTCCATGCCTCATCTCCCTAGCACTGCGTCAAACTGACTTTGCCTTCAGTCAATCATTGAAAATAAAATAATTACATAAATTGATAGAATGTGAATAGTAGTGTTATTTAAAATATTGCTGACCTGGACAGCTAGTCCTTGTCAATCTCAATTTGGTATTTTAAACAACTCTGATTTATCAACTTTTATTGAAATGAGCATACCAATATGCTCATGGATATGTGAGCCAACCTGACACTTGTGATGCTGGACTTCAGAAAGAATCTATATCACCAATTTTGTAACATGAAATTTGTCAATAGAAAAGGAAAGGATATTCCAAGCAAATTTCAGTGAATGGTTTCAGAGTTATTATCAGCATATGACTTAAACCTTACAGCAAGAATGAAGAACCTCTACCCATAGGCCTAATCTAGCCTGTAGAGTTGCTCCATTTGACCCACAAGTGGCTTTGTCCTCCTTCTTGAAATCCACGCACTAAAGACATGATCAATATAGAGGTAGAGGAATAGCTATTCTGAGAAATCTGCAGCTAAAACTACAACTACCAGCTGTTAACATCAACATGGACACATCTGAAGAGTCTTTAATTCCCCAACCTTAGTATATTACAAAGGGCAGCTCCTTTCTTGTTCAGATCAATGACTCTAAGATGGAAGACTTTGTGTAACCAAGATGATAAACTAACATCACTAACTTCCTTGTCAAGATGGCTGGACTCCTTGAAGATTTCTGCTTTGACCAGAGCTATATGGTAACTTTCCAAAGTCCCTACTTCACAATCATCAATAAAGTTGATGGTTTGGTGTGGATTCTGAATTTAATAGCTAGTATTAGTTGCACTACAGCTACTTCTTAGCAATAAGTATTTGGAAGACTATCCAAACAGCTATCCTTTTATATCTGGCATTCTATGGAATTGTATGACATTTAGCTAGACAAACAAGTGGTTTTGTCTAAGAGTGACAAAAGACCTGATTCTTTTTAATAAAACCTTTCTGGATATGGTCCACTACATTTTGCTGCAGTACTAGTTAGGGCAAGCCTTTTATAGACAATTAATCTGCTCTTCCCAAACTGAACAATCACTACAATGTCAGGATTTATTCGTACTTATTGTACCACTGACTTTTGACTTTCAACAAAGTAGAAAACATTCTTGGTCTAGAAAGACTAAAGTGAAAGAGCTGGTGGGTAGCAAGACTTTATAAGGAATGGTCACTAATTTAACTGAGTTTAAGAAGACAAAAAAAATTAACTTTCTACCAAAATTCGTAGTCATTTCTCAATATTTATTTTCAATAAATGTAGAACCACTAACATCCAAATATGTATCCCTTTGACATATTTTTTTCCAACTCCCAAGATGTTAATATACTGCTTAATCTTTTCTTTATTTATTAAATATTGAGACCTACGTCAAAACATATTGTCCCAAAAATGTCATGCCATAGATTTGTGATGGCTCTCTTCTGTGGAGTGGCTTAGTCTGAGATATACTGTCCTTCTCAAGGTTACTCAACGCTATAGGCTTGGCTCTCTAGGAAAGTTTTCCAGAACGTGGGCAGTACTCTTACGAATGTACCCTATTAGTTTGGTGTTTTGTAAGCCATTCAGAACCAATGGCTTATAACTGAGCAGTCTTTGGAATTGAGCATCATAAAAGCTTGAGCATCATAAAAACCTCAATCAATAAAAATAATTGAATCAAATATTATTATAATAATTCAAGAGAAGAAGGGAGAGAGAGGGTTAAGAGGCTCCAAGCTACCTTAGGTGTCTTTTTAACAAAACAAATAGTCTAGTAAGTGAGGATTCTCAAATTCATTACATTGTTTCTTTAAAAAAGTATCTTTTAATCTAACAGAATAACACAATAATAGAATAATAGAATGTTCTTTTTTATTTGCTTCTTCCAGGAAACAATTTTTCCTTCATCTCTGTTCTTAATTATGATGTCAATCAGGGTCATTTTGGAGTTGGGGAACTTAGACATTAGATGAATTAATAAATAATGCCAACTAGGACAGAGGTCCCCAACCTTTTGGGTACCAGGGACCGGTTCTGTGGAGTCTACTTAGGATCGGAACTGGGAAATTTCTGAGTTTTGGATAGGATAAATGTTTAATTCTTTTTTTAAATAAGAATTTTGAACTTAAATTACTGTTTACATTTTTGTGCCTCAGAATGACAGAAAACTGCACCAATAGTCATGGTCAGAGCAGGCATAAAAAGGAGGCTCAAGGACAGCTACTATAGCTGCCTACACCCAGCTTAGACTAGCACCTAAAAAGAAATTTGCATTGTTTGTATTGTGTTTGTTGAAGATTCAACTATTTTCTTATAAGTGTGCAGATCTAACAACATTACCTTTTCTATCTCCTCCATATTTTTAAAATATAAAAGCATGAATTGAAATCCTGTTAAGTAGTGCTTCAAAGGACCTTGCATATTGGAAGCAGTTTCATGTAGAACCGTGACCTTTCTTGCTGAGTGATTCTTCAATAAATTGTTCTGAGGTGAATATTTTCTTTCAGAATGATATCCATCTTCTACATGTTAAATATCTACTTTTAATATTAGCAATATGTTAAGAGAAAGCATATCTAAATGTGCACTGGGAATGTCAAGATTATAAGCAGAATTCAAAAACAAGATCCTGAAACAATTACCTATAATAGAATATCTTAGAAAATAATAAACAAGAATAAATTAGTTTTTGTTTTGCTTCCCTGATTTAAAAATACAACTGCTCATCTAATTGGCAGTTTTAGAGTATTATTTTCATATAATACATGTTTTCTATCATTTACTTATTCATGCAGACCTATAGATATTTTTTTTCTCAATCATTCTGGAAAAACTACAGATCAATACTATATCCTAGAATGTTCTGTATACTCTTACCTGTTTTTAAAATTTAAGGTGATTCTGGATATTTTTGTAAGATCTCACTTGCCTTATGCAGAACAATTTGTCTGCAGATATCATTATCTTCCAGGATATCTGGAGAAATCCATCACAAGGGTAATTATATTATCCTTTCCAAATAATATGTCTTTAGATTTCACTTAAAAATATTGATTTCACCAAAATTTTAGTATTGCTTATGATTATGTATAAAAATATGCACATCTGGAAGATTGTTAAGTAAACAAATGATTGTAAAAGGATATATATAAACATACCGGACAAGTAGTCTTGTTAGTCCTGCAGCCATGATGGTTCAGTCAAAATTTTCACCAGGTTTTATGGCACAGCAGATGTAACACACACACACATTCCCCCCCCCCAAATTGGCAGAGCTTTAATTTCACCATCACAGTTGCCATATTGACTTTCTTGATGAAACACTGCAAATATCCCTGCTAATATGTGGAGGTGCCATTTTTCACTATATTGTCATGTTTTCAGCAGTCTGCAGCTTTTCTGGCTTCTTAGGCCTTTCAGGACTAAGACGATATTAATGTTCTGTTATAGTAATTTAGATTATACTATCTATCAGAAAAGGAATGTTAAATTATGATATACTAGCAACAGGTGATAGCAGTGTTTTTAAAATTAAGCAAATAAACTCATTATCCTGAACTCAAAAGCTATGGCATAGAATAGATTCTGATATGTTAGGCTAAAAGTTTTTCTTTCAGCAAATGGAAATAGATAAATAAATTGTGTTCTATCTCCTCAGAAATAGAATTGATTGCTAGAGGTTAGGACTATAATAGCAAGATGCAAGAAAATGTTATATTTATAAGGTGCTTTGAGAGAGAATGAGATTGATTTTTTTTTCTTTTGAACCATGAACAGTAACCTGCTCCATTAATCCAAATATAGGTGCAAAATAAAAAAAAGGTAAAACCATTTTTACCTTTTAGTCTTAGTGATTTCGGGGCAGCTGATTTGGAATGAAGACATGACTTCTTTCTGATGAACACAGACATAGCAATGAATCCTTAAAACATTTACAGCTCCATCTGTCAGTTCAGTGGCATAACAATAGAGAATGTGGCTTCAAAGTATGTCTTTTGTTGAAATCCAAAAATCTGTGCTCCCTTGTCTCAAATAATTGTGTGTCATTAGATATATATGTTTGTGTATGAATTATATCAGGTTTGAAAGATTTGAAATTCATTTCTACTAGTCCAGATTCTGTTTTCTTGGGTCAGAAGGATTGAGTGCACCTTTCTTCACAAACTATAAGAAAGAACACAACAACTAATAACTTCTAAAATTTTGTGTGAGCATTCTCAGGTGCAAGCCATGGCCATGTTGGAGAATTCACATAACAAGTTTGTCACACGCAAACTGGCTACAAAGAAATTCAGTGAAGGAAGCCAATGCCTCTATAAATGTTTGTTTCCACTATCATATTACTCATATTGTTAGGAAGATTACCAAATGAGCAAGTGAATTTAATGATTACCACAAAATAAAACATCAGATCAGATCTGGTCACTTCAGCAACCTCAAAAACCTATGACCATAACTCCAGACTCAATTACAATTACAATCATAAGTCAAGAACTATTTGCATATAAACAAGGAGCAAACCCTACACTTACTTGCACTGGTGATGTTATGTAGTTGACTAATGAAACATCTGCAAGCAAGCAACCAAGTTCAAAGAGCACCAAGGATTCTACAGAGCAAGTAAACAGAGTCTGCCATGCAGTTCCATCATCTCCCAAACATACAACTTGTGCCTAGGATGGTTAAGGTTGATCTACAAAAACAATTTGGGCTGAAAAAAATAACATTTTCACATGGAAAGGAAAGAGGAGACTGAAATGTGCTATGGAAAGAGAAAGATGGGAGATGTGGTTAGATTGGGAATAGACAGAGAACATGGCTGGCAAACCAAATGGGGTTTAGACAGTGTTAGCGGTTGAAAATCTATGAATTTAGAATGGACAAAAGACTATTGAAAAGGGTTCCTGACTGAAAACAACAACAAAGCTTCAAGGGTTCAGTGTACCCTGCATAGAATTCCTGAAGGAGAGAGAGGATCTCAAGATCAATACTCTGCTAACTTTATCTGAATCCCTTGATTAATTCTAAAGAGATTGAATATAGCTAACCTGCTGACTTCAAAAAAGGAACCTTTTGGCAGACAAGGAAATAGCTAAACATTGAATGGAAGAGCGGTGAGTGTCATAAAGTGATCTGCTTTTAGTACATTCTTTATTTTGGCAGTTAAGCTAGGAAAAGGAAGGGGGATATGAACTTCTGGTTTTTTTATTTGCTTTAGCGGCATGCCATTTACAGAACTATATAACTGTAAAAGTAAACCTTCCAGAAAGAAACCTTTTTATTTTGCAATGCTATAAAAAAAGAAAGAAAAATGAATTGGTCCATAAGATAGTTATGGTGCACTGGGTTCTTATCTGCTTTTCACTTTAGATTGATGGAATAGTCATAATTTTTTAAGAGTGACCTCTTTTAAGTTGATTCAAAAGTTTATATCCTCCCCCCAATCTTTCCTTTTCAAGCCTAAATATGTATTTGGCTCATAGTCTCAAATTTCAAAAAATATAGTGTGAAGTCAATATCTCCTTATTGCTGGAACCATAAGTATTCAACTGGAGTTGCTGAGGACATTTTTTAATACCTATATAGTCATTCCAGAGGACGATGCCATATTTGATCAGAAATAGCACATTAATAATTTTCCATTCTGATCCACTTGAAGAAAGTGAATTATGTTGTCAGCTTTCTGTCTGGAGATAATTGTTTCATATATAGCATAAAATAAGAACTCTCAGATCAATATGGAAGATTTCCCCATTTGCTTCTACTGGCTCTGAGGTTCATGAGTGCTTCTCTGCTAAATGAATGCATTGGTGACTAACTTCCTTGAATCTAACCACTGCTAAATCAAAGTGGATAAGACAAATTTATCTAAGAATTAGGATAGTTTTCAGTGTTTATCCTTTGACCATAGTTTAAAAAGCACAGAGGCTGGGTTCATACATCATATTATGTCATGAGATGGCTTGTTTGATTTTTGCTTTATCATTGTGAATCCAAATGTTGTGTTTTATAAAGCATAGTTTATAGTATAGCAGTATATATGACTCATACCACTGTACTGTATTCAACAAACCATGACGTTAATATTAAGTGTAAACATTGCTTTGAGCATGTGGGACAAATATGCAAAGAGCTGGCAATTCCTAGTGTCATCCAGAAAACTCATGATATTAAGTCCAAATTGTCTACTTTTCCATAATAAAAGCCTGTAAACTCTTCCTCTCCCCTCCCCACCTATCCCCGATTTCTGGAGATGTGTCAAGATGTAGTTTTTCCAACTGGTATTATAAAACACAAACACACACACATACACACTCCTTCTTTAAGGGTAGATACAGTAGTCTGTTTCAGATTGAGAGCTGCTTTTATTGGGATAGGGTGAATACATCGATATGTGACATCTGCAGCAGGCAAGGTTATGGTGCAAAGAGAATAAAAGTGAGAAATAATATATATGGAGAGGATGCAATTTTCCAAGTACTCTGGATGTTCTAAAAATTATTATAATAGTTTAAAATTTTCCTGAAATTTAATATTGGTGCCATGTTAACATAATAGCTTCATTACATATCATGTTGGGCAAATAGCTTCCAGTGCATTGAGGGTGGGCACAGATGTTTGGTTTGTAGTCAGAACAAAACATTTTGAATTGGCTGTGTTCCAAATGAACAGAATTTGAAAGGCCACAAGAGTAGGTGGGATGGCAGGTCATGTGGAGTGTTACCTTCCATTCAGCATGCTGAAAAATTAGCCAGCTTTTGACAAAAATGTTTTTGAAAATATTCTTTAAAATTCCCATAGGAAACAATAGAAGTAATTGTTTCCTAAGGGGATTTTAAAAACTATAATTACAAAATAAAGTGATTTGTGCTAGGCAACTAGTGTTCCATTATCATAAATCCTGTGGTAGTCTATAACATTTTAGCCAGTATATGTAATGTGTACTGTATATTGATGATTTTATAAGATTGTCAACTGGTATTCTAACAGTATAGCTATCCCTGTATTTTTGTATGTTTATTAAAACAGTTTTACAGATTTGAAGTGGGGCAGATAATGTGGCTTGATTCATAAAACAGGAAAAAGCTTTTGCGCATTTTTATTCCTGTACAAAGTACACTTGACGTATGCTGCAGTAGAGAAGAATGGCTATTACTTAAGCAGATTTCTACATTTACCTATCCTAGACAGCCCATACCCTGCTGGGTCATCATTTCAGATATTTTCTTACCTAAACAGAAAAACAGAATGACCCAGAGCAGGCAAAAAAGCAGCGGGAGGTGGAGTGACTTCCAACTTCCTGCCAGCTTCCCTATTGAGTTTCTTTGTGGGAGTCTGGCAGGGAGCATCCTTCCTTTCCCTTTCCAGCAGACAGGTAAGTGACTGCTGCTGATTGGGCAGGGAACAAGGGATTATGAGACTGGCTAGGAAACTGTCATGGGTTGTTGAAAATAAAGATCATGTGACCACAGTAGCCCAGCAGCAGTCAGTAGGACTGAAACAGTAACAACTTCCCAAAATTTCATTCTCTCGGCAGTCTTGAGTCCTGGATTTTGGACACAATTTGTATGTAAAACTATTTAAAGTACTTGGTTCAAACACTGTTGTCCTAGGATGCAGCATTTTGCCCATGAGAACGAGAGTTTTAGTAGTATATAATAGGCTAAACTACCTGTTTGTCATCTTGTTTATTGGACTTAATATTTTTAAAAAATCTGAGCTGATTTGTGGATCATGAATTGAATGCCCAATTTGGTATGTTTACCTTGTCCCGATTAGTACTCATTCGTCTACTTTAACCTGGATGATAATTTTGTTTCTCTTTCATTTCAGTTGTTCGAGTTCATGAACTTTTTGGCTGAGAATGTAATCTTTTGCTATATGGGACTAGCACTGTTTACATTCCAAAATCATATTTTCAATGCTCTATTTATATTTGGGGCATTTGTATCCTTTGTTCAAGTAACAGGAAATGCATTATACAGCAAACATATGGCATAAGGTGGTTATTTTCATGATGAACAGATAAATTGTATAATTGGAGATATAAACCAGAATCCAGAGAGCTCAATGCATATATAAAATGTTTCTGCTGTTTATTTTTTTCTGTGCAAGAATAGCCAATTCCTCATCATACAATTGCTAAGATGTGAAGATATACTCTTGGCTTTACTCCTGACATCAGACATATTGCATGTCCTACGTCTGGAGACCACCTTTGAATGTGTGGTCATTGAATAAACTGATACATGAACAACTGCTTGAACACAGACATCTCTAGGTTGAAAACACAAATGATATGCTTGTGCTGTTCCAGTTATATGAATTTTATTACTACTATAATTATGTGCCATCAAATCATTGTTAACTTTTAGTGACCACATAAATTTTCTTCATGATGATCTGACCTTAACCTGATATTTAGGTCTCCCAATGTGTATTCATCACCTCTGTTATTGAGTTCATCCATCTTGCTACTAGTCACCCTCTTCTTCCATTTTTTTCCATCTTTCCCAGAATTAGAGCTTTCTGCAGAGAGAGAAGTCTTTACCTAATGTGTCCAAAGTAGGATAATTTGAGCCTAGTCATTTGTGTCTTGAGTGAGAACCCTGGATTATTTGTTCAATGAGCTATTTTTGTTTGTTGGTTTTCTTAGCTGTCCATGGTATTCTCAGGAGTCTTTTTCTAACACCAAAGTTCAAAAGCATCAATATTCTTTCTTCTTGTTTCTTCAAACTCCAACTTTTGCTTTAATAGAATGTCACAGGGGATACCATAGTGCACAGTTCTGATCTTTGTAGGTATAGACACACCACTGCATTTAAATATCTTTTTTAAGGCCTTCATCGCTGCTCTACCAAGAATTAGTCTTCAGTGTATTTCTTGACTGGTTGTTCCTTTACTGTTGATAGTTAATCCTGTCTACCAATTCAGTATCTTCACTGTTAATTCTAAGGCTAATTCCTCTATTTGTTGTCATTAGTTGGGTTGTCTTTATGTTTAATTTTAGTCCCACTTTTTTCATTTTGCTCCTTAACTTTTAGTAGTGGAATGTGCAGATTCTTTGCATTTCTGATAAGAGTACTGTCAGCAGCATGGCACAGATTATTGATATTTCTTCCTTATTCTAAAACCATCCCATCTTCTCCCAATCCAGCTTCTCTTAATATATTCAGTATATAGAGAGTGAATAAATGAGAGAGTATACACCCTTGTTTCGCTTATTTGCAAACCTAGAACTAGTTTGTTTAACCATGTTCTATCTGTACTATGGATCTCTGACCTGTATATAAATTCCTCATGAGGACAATGATATGGGTTTTTTAATCATTTTTCTGAGTCTATTCTACAGCTTTATGTGATCAACACAATCGAAGCCCTTTCTATAATCAATGAAGCACTTAGTGACTTCCTTTTGATATTCTTTGGCTTTCTCATTTGTCCAGCATGCATCAGCAAAAATGTCTCATGTTTCTTGGCCTTTTCTAAAACCATCTTTAAAATCTGGCATCTCTTTTTTCATGTAGGACTATAATCTACATTGGATAAAGTATTATTTTGCTAGCACATGAGATTAAGGTTATCATATAACAGTTTGCACACCCCGTTAACTCTCCTCCCTTGCCCCCCCTCTCTCTCATAGATTAATCTTTTCCAATCTGTTGGCACTTGTGTCATTCTCAGATTTCCTGGCTCAGCTTGGTTAAACTCTTTACTGATTCTTCTTATTTTTATTAACATTGGATTTTTTTATCCCATCTTTTTATATATAACTAAAGGCAGTCAACATGTCATACCTAATACTTCTGTCTCCTATTCACAACAATTATATAAAGTGTGTTGGGCTGAGAGAGATTGACTGGCCCAAAATCATCCAGCTGAGAGACACCTAGAACTCACAGCCTCCTGGTTCCTAGGCGAGTATCTTAACTACCACCTCAGCTGGCTCTCTTAATAATAACAACAACAACAATAATAATAATAATAACAACAACAACAACAACATCTACCAGACTATCCCACCTCCTTTACATAGATGATCTGAAGCTGTATGGAAAAACATCATCTGAAATAGAATTGCTGCTCAACACTGTCCGTTTATATCGCCAAGATATTGCAATGGAGTTTGGCTTGGACAAATGTGCCACACTTACTATCAAACAAGGAAAAATAGTGAAAACTGAAGGAATCGAGATGCCCCACGAAAATAACATTAAGAGTCTGGATGAGGAAGATTACTACAAATACGTGGGTATCCTTCAAGCTGACAACATCAAGCACACTGAAGTCAAGAAAAAGATTAGAGGTGAATACATCAAGAGAGTGAAGAAGATCTTAAAGTCCAAACTCAATGGAGGAAATACTGTGAAAGCAATCAATACCTGGGCAATTCCAGTCATTAGATACACAGCTGGAATAGTGGACTGGACTCAAGCAGAACTAAAAACAATGGATAGGAAGACCAGAAAAATAATGACAATGAATCATGCCCTTCATCCACGCAGTGACATACTCTATCTACCAAGGCAAATAGGTGGAATGCTGCAAGTACATCAGATGGTTGAAGAAGAAAAAAAATGTCTTTGGAAGAATATCTGAAGGACAATGATGAAGATGCACTGAAATTAGTATATCAGGAAGGCTTACTGACTAATGGAGAGACCAAACTGGCCTACAAGAAAGACCAAATGAAGAACGGAATAGAGGCATGGGAAGACAAAGCACTACATGGCCAGTACATTAAAAAAAATAGCTGGGAAAGCAGATAATAACAAGACCTGGCAATGGCTAAGAGCAGGAAAGTTGAAGAAAGAGACCGAGGGACTAATTCTGGCTGCACAAAACCAAGCCTTAAGGACAAATGCATACAAAGTCAAAATTGAGACGACAGCAACAGACAGTAAGTGCCGCCTATGCAAAGAAGCTGAAGAAACAGTGGACCACCTGGTAAGCTGCTGCAAGAAGATTGCACAGACTGACTACAAGCAGTGGCATGACAAAGTAGCAACAATGGTGCATTGGAAGATCTGCAAGAAATATCATTTGCCTGTAAGCAAGAACTGGTGGGATCATAAAATAGAGAAAGTCATAGAAAATGATAAAGTTAAACTGCTCTGGGACTTCAGAATTCAAACAGACAAGCACCTGCAACATAACACCCTGGACTTAACAATTGTCAATAAGAAAGACAAAAAAGTCTGGATAGTGGACGTGGCAGTGCCTGGAGACAGTAGAATAGATGAGAAAGAACTGGAGAAGATAACAAAATACAAAGACCTACAAATAGAAATAGAGAGACTGTGGCAAAGGCAAGCAAGGGTAGTACCAATAGTAATAGGCGCCTTGGGTGCAATCCTAAAACAACTGAAGCACCACTTGAACACCATTGGCATTGAAAATTCGCCATTAGTCAATTGCAAAAGGTGGCCTTACTAGGAACTGCTTCCATCCTGCGACGATATCTGTAATAACATCAAACATCCACATCTGCCTATCCCAGGTCCTTGGTAAGGACTCGATAGGTAGACAAAAATGCCAAATCCAGTCTGAACATCTGGCTGACTGTGCGATGATCAATAATAATAATAATAATGTTGGAAGGGACCTTGGAGGTCATCTAGTCCAACTCCCTGCTCAGGCAGGAAACCCTATACCATTTCAGACAAATGGCTGTCCAGTCTCTTCTTAAAAACTTCCTGTGTTGGAGCATTCACTGCTTCTGGAGGCAGGTTGTTCCACTGGTTAATTGTTCTAACTGTCAGGAAGTTTCTCCTTAGTTCTAGGTTGCTTCTCTCCTTGATTAGTTTCCATCCGTTGCTTCTTGTCTTGCTTTCAGGTGCTTTGGAGAATAGCTTGACTCCCTCTTCTTTTGTGTTGGCATATAAAAAAATTTATAGTGAAGATTTCCCAAAGATTTAGGGACAAAGCTTGACAAAGATGGAATATGAATGTAGAGCTAGGGTACAGTGTTCAAGAAAGAATTATAAAGATTGTTTAAAAGAGTAAAATGCTCAAAGAAAGGGCAGACTGTGAGTAGCAATGAGAATATTGTATTTTTTCCTACTCCACTTCCAGGTAAATCATGATTCTGCTTCTGAATTAAATAATATATTTGATTAATCTTGGTCTTATATCATAGAGTCCTTCATTATTTTCCTCAGCTTCTAATCCCAAATGATGTAGGTGGCAGTTTTTGTAGCAAGAGCCTGTAACATATATCCAATATCATTCATTCTGAACCTGGGCCGAAAACAAAAAATTCCAAGGAACTTTCAACATATGATGATGTTCTCAGGTAAGCTGATTGTTTCTATTATGACACCAAAAAACAAAAACCCAACCACACTATTAGCTAACTAAATAATATATGTTATGCCTTGTAGTTTTTAGATTTGTAATTTTTTAAAAGGAACACAAACATAAACAGAAATATTATCACTGTATCATTTGTTCCAAAGGTTCTTTTTCCAACAGGCAATTGGACTTTCTTAGTTTTTTTTTCTTTGAAAATGTTTTGCTTGTCATCCAAGAAGCTTCTTCAGTTCTAACTGACTGGTGGGGAATGGAAGGATTTATATTCTTTGCAGACATGTGGTCGGTCATTAGCTCTTTGAGAGTCATTAAGGCCACTTGAGGGTTTATGTCAGACTCACCTGAATCAAAGTGCAAATTGGTATGGAACCTTCTTGGGACTGCTGAAAGGACTGCTTTGTAAACAGGAGAATAGGTGATGTTGTATCCCTCCCCCTCTGTTGCTCAGTTTTAACATAGATGGCCTCTGACTCCTCTTTCAAACCAGTGGTCGTCTCTGCCCAGAATGTGAACTTTGCTTCTGTCTTCCTTAACATCTACTGCATAGTCCAGGAAGGCTAGACTATTTTCCTTCAATCCTCTTGTCAGAACTTAATGTTGCTGTCCACAGAGTAAATGTGTTTGAAGGCTTCCACCTCCACAGAAAAATGATGAAGCAAATAGAGATTAAGGAAGACAGAAGCTTCACCATTGAAGTATACAAAAAATCCACACACATAGATGAGTATTTACATTTTGATTCTCACCAGCCGGGCTGAAGGTTTGCCTACCAGCAAGGAGGGAAAAGAGAAAGAACCAAAACACATCAAGGAAGCTCACAGAACTTGTGGCTATCCTAACAGGGCCTTCATCAAATCCACAAAACGATCCAGCAGAAGCTCCTTCATAACAGACAAAGAGAAGAACAACAAATGGAGCAACCTTGTCATTCCATACATTGCAGGAATATCTGAAAAGCTCAGGAGGATTTTCAGCCAACACAACATATGGGCACATTTTAAACCCAGGAATATATTAAAGCAGAAACTTGTCCACCCCAAGGACAAAACTGAGCAATGTGGTATATGCAGTACAGTGCAATGAGTCATGTGCAGACCTGTACACTGGGAAAACAAAGCAACCACTTCACAAATGCAGAACAAATTCATCAGGACAGGATTCAGCAGTCCATCTGCATCTGAAAGACAAAGGTCATTCCTTTGAAGACAGCAAAGTTCACATTCTGGACAGAGAGGACCACTGGTTTGAAAGAAGAGTCAAAGAGGCCATCTATGTTAAAATTGAACAGCCCTTCCTCAACAGAGGGGAGGGATATGACACCACCTATCTCCTGTTTACAACACAGTCCTTTGAGTGGTCCCAAGAAGACATCACAATGCTTGCACTCTGATTTGGGTGAATCTGAGGATACAGATAAACCCCCAAGTAGCCTTCATGACTCATGGAGAACTAACAAGAGACCCTCAGAGTGTTAATGATCAGATGACTGCAAAGAATATAAATCCATTCCCTACCAGTCAATTAGAACTGAAAAAGCTTATTGGATGAGAAGTGAAACATTTTCAAAGAAAAAAAACTAAGGAAGCCCAGTTGCCTTTTGGAAAAAGTACCTTTGGGACAACCATGATCTGGATGATTGAGAATCTCCATAGACACTGTATTCCTTGTTTAAAAGAAGAACAAGAAATGACCATTATACTGTTCTTGTAAGAAATGGGGAGAAATGTGTTGTATCTGAAAGAGAGCTACTCTGTGATCAATGGCATTCACTGGGAAGGCTTATTATCATTTCAGAAAGGCTTGCCTCTATCCTCTGATGATGATGTGCAATAATGATTCTAATCACTTTAATTACCCGGGTGCAGCATGCCTATTATAGAAGTTTATGAAATGGACTTAAAGTGGAAGCTCACTTGGAGAAATGAAATTCAGATGGTATACCATATGGTTGTTTCATCTCTATTCTCTGGAGAACAGGCTTATTCATTTTGGAGGGTATATCTCTCATATTAAAATAATGTCAGATTTCCCCTAGCTTTAATGAAATAGTGGCCAGCTGAAGATTTCATGGGTTATAACATGCTTTTAAATGATGCAAAAGTAAGCATACATCTTTTTTTACTCACTCATTACATTATGTAAACTCCATGCCTGTTATATATTAAGTATGTATGTTATACAACTGCCTAATATATATAAATTATTAGCATTAGATTGTTCTCTGATTTGTAAATAGCATCACTCCAACTCTTTAAAATTATATAAAATCTATCTTCATTATTATTCTTTCTTTCTTTTCTTTCTCTAAGCCAGGCATGTCAAACTGCCGGCCCATGGGACGGATGCGTCACGTCGAAACCGCGTCCACCTCATTGCCGGCAATGGGGAAAAAGTCACGATACATCACGCAACATCACGTGACGTCGCGAGTTTGACATGCCTGCTCTAAGCTATCACAGTCAAAAATTATTCTCATTGGCCCACATGGAAAATTCAATATAAAGCAAACCCTATATACAACGTATTATTACAATGATGCTTGGATAACACTGTAAAAGACTAGTGAAGAAATGCTATTAAAAGAGCATGTTTGGATATGGACCTCAGCATACAGAAATGATGACACACATTTTTCAGGAATGTCAACTCTCAGCTAAAAACCTTCGCATTTCTTCAGACTTTTTCAAATATTTATATTGCTTTAGCTTATGAGGCTGATTCCACTAGCTAATGGCCTATTTATTTTTATTCAAGTTTGGAAAATGAATCATTGAAAAATCACTCAGTTATTTCAATATTTCAAATTTCCCACCTGTTCCTGATTACATATTATGCTACTGGTTTCAATGGAGAATAGGAAAAAAGAAATTGCATGCAGAAACATTCAGCAAGATGAAGGTTGGGTAGTATTTTTCTTCCTCTTGAAGAGATTTTTAAAAATTCCACTACTGCTTTCAGCTTTTGTTTTCTTCTCATACTCCTATTCTTTGAGCAAAGAAGTAACAAAGCACGTGTCTGTTGTGTGACATGTAGTTTTATATGGACCTAATGGGAATTGCAGAAACTAGTAATGCTTTTCCACGAGATTGACAGGGAGAGGAAGAAAATGTCTGTCTTTAAAATGTGCTATTGAGTATCAATATTTCCATTTGACTGCAGGTAGTCCTCGATTCACAGCCACAACTGACCCCAGAATTTTAGTCATAAGTCATTGTAGTAATTAAGCAGATCACCATGTGACTTAACTCAATTTTATGACTGTTTTATGATGGTCATAAAGTGAGACACTGCAATTATTAAGTGAATCATGGGGTCATTAAATGATTCTGGCATATTCAATGGCATTTTTTTGCTATTTTCTGCCAGTGCTGCAGTGACCTTCAAGAATAGATCATAAGTAGCTTTTTTCAAACTATTGTAACTTTGAACAGTTGTGAAGAGACCCATCATTAAGCAAGAACTATTGTATCTCTCCTTTAATCTAAGTACACACTTACTCAATGAATTAAAATACTCAGAATGGAGGAGGAGTTTGTGGAAAAGAGATACCCCAATATTTATTTATTTATTATATTTGTTTGCCGCCCTTCTCCCCACGTATGTTTGCTGGTTAATAAGAAGTCCATAAGAATGCTTGTTTATCATAACATAAGCATTTTAATATTTGTCTTGTTCTCCTAAATATTTTACAAATCACAAGCTTGTAGGTGAAGACAAGTCCCCATCACAATATACAATAGTATGCATGGAAGTCTATATTTTCTTCATATGTCAACCTAGTTCTTGTTTAGTAGAGTTAATTAAAAAATATTCATAATCTCAAGACCAGAAATGGGCCTTTGAAGCAGTAAATGTTATCCTCCAGTTGGGGAGCATCTATTATAATTCATTTTTGTGAGAATAGACAGAATAGGAATAGACAGAAGGAAGAAATAGACAGAAGCCTTGTGGTTCAAGAACCCTATTCAGACAACACTTTTAGCAGATTTGGGAGAAAGATGACTGCTAAAATGGTTACAGCCAAAATCATTTATGTGACTCTTTTGAAAAACAAAGAAAATGAAATCAAGGTGTAGTTAATTAAATAAGTTTTAAATAATCATTAATAACTAATGGCAGCTGAATCAAATAAAAATGGATGGATGGATGGCTTTGGGAAAGATATAATCCATGAATGTTTGTACTACAATAACTAATGTTTTAGGAACCCCAAGATTCTTTGCTATTTGGGGATAGAAGACTAAGTTTTAATAATTTTTTATGTTTATAACAGAATAATAGTGTAGGAAGGACCATTTGGGGCATGAAGTTCAAATTCTGACTTAGTGTGGGGATACCCAGGTAATGGCTTTTTGAAAGAAGAAGGGAGGGAGGATTTGATCGCCTCTAGATAGCTGCTGAAAAGCAACTAAATGTTCATTTCATTTTCTTTGTTTTCCACTAATGGAAGTGAGAAAATACTTTGTAGATATAAGTATTGCAAAACCTTGTCATTGTCTTTCCCTTTCCTTTTAATTTTTTTAATTTCAGCAGCAATGAGAGAATAAGAAGGTGGAGAGGGGAAAAGCATCAAAAGCTTAAATGAGATTGTGCAATTAATAGTGTGTTTAGATTACATTTTTGACAGACAAGGCACATTGTGACCAACCTTCTAAACCTGGTTCTATGTAATAAGAAGATGAATTTTAAATTTTATCCTGGAAAACAATATTCTCCATGATGTGACTGTATATTACAACGTTAGAAAGTTTTATTCGGCTTCTTTAGCCTTCTCAATCCTTCCATGGCTGCCTCATCATAAAGGAGTGGAGTGTATTCACAGGAAAAATGAACAAAGACCACCAGGAATATAGATCAAGAGTATGTATTCCCAGCTGAAAGCTCTAATAAAAGTCAAGGATCACAGTGAAAAAAATGGAATTAAGATTAAATATAAAGGAGTCCAAACTAATCAAAACAGGAGAGCAATTAGCCTTAGAATTTACAATTAAGACAATGAAGTGGTGGTTAGTGTCTGCCTTTAAAATTGACTATCAACAGTTAAGATGTACACCCTTAATTGGAACCTGGTAGGACAGCTACAAAGGAAAAAACAAAAGAAAAGATATTCAGATGCAATGATGTATCTATTCCTACAAATATCAGTGGAAATAATATCATTCCATATTACATGTCATTGGAAGCAGTGGTTGGATTTGAAGAAGCAGGATACGAATATTATTGACACTTTTGAATATAGTATTAGAAAAGACTCTTGAGAAGACTATGGATAGCCAAGAAGAAAAATAAATATTTCACAGAGCAAATCAATCCATGGTTCTCACTAAAGGCACAAATGACAGGCTCAGATTATTATATTTTGAATATATTGTGGGAAGACCCAACTTGATGAAGCATTATTACAGTACCACCAACATGTGGATTTACAAATAATTAATTTGTACCTATCTCTGTGCTGTAGGACTTACTAGATAGACTGGGGAGTTTCATAGGAAAGTAGGGTGAATCACTCCATCAGATTTCAGGAAAGCAGGGGGGGCCTGCAGGATATGTCTAGTGATCTAGAAGAGCTGCTATTTGAAGGTAAAGGAAAACTCTTGTAGTTTGTTCCCATAAAACTGTTCGATTATTTTCTTTGTGCATGAGAGGTGAAACTGAGTTTAACAAAGGAGGTGGTGTAAAAGAATACAGACATAACTTTGGAGGAAATATGCAAAAAATGTTACTTGAGCTCAGGTCATTACCAAAAGATTATCTCAACATGGCAAATTACACAACATAAGAAAGAAAATTAAAATTCCCCTATCTTGACTTTCTCTGGTATAGGGAGGGAAGAAGAATTGTCAGGTGTGTGTGTGTGTGTACACACATACACACCCACACATGTATATGTATATACAAAATATGAGTGCTTGGCAACCAGCATGTATTTACGATGGTTGCAATATACCCAGGTCAAGTGATTGTCATTTGCAACCTTCCGGCCAGCTTCTGACAAAGTCAATGCAGGAAGCTCGATTTACTTAACGAGCATGTAATTCACTTAAAAATGATGCCAAAAAGATTGTAAAATCAGGTGTGACTCATTTAACAACTACCTTGTTTAGCAGTGGAAATTCTGGTCCCAAATGCGGCTGTAAGTCAAGGATTACTCATATAGGCTATTAATATATAACTGATTATATCCTACAGTAAAGTAGGGTTCTGGTATTTCTTATGGTACCTGATTCCTTACCTGGCCTACTTTGAAGTTCTAACATTTATGTCCTCATCCAACAGAAATCTTTTTACATTCTTATGTGCTAACGCATTCATCTGATTGGGATGGAGTTGTATGGTTTCTGATTCTAAAACTTGATTAAATTCTTTGTTAAAACTGTCTTCCTTTAATAAACAAATGTTCACAACTACGGGAATTTAAAATATTTAGATAAGGATGCTTAATGAAAGGTTGATTTTAAGCTATAATATGAAGATGCTTTTGCAATCTTGTAACTAAGTTATAGCTAAACTCCAATGCATACAAAATAAACAAAATAGAAAAAATGATGGAGATGAACTCCATTCCATAAATCAGCACTGATCTATACAATAAATAAGCTAAGTGAGAGTCAGCAATGTGGCAAATTTACAAAAGGAACCCTCATGGGTACTTATACATAAAAGAAATAACTATATTTTACACATGGAACAAGCCTTTTATAATACCTACATTATTTTTCTCTGGAAAAAAATATATGAAGCAAATTGTAATTTCAATGTAACAAGACATCTTCTAAATTAAACCAGTAATTCAAACAAGACACTTTAGATAACTTTATTTATATATATATGCAGGTCTTGGCGTATTCCGGTCAACGAGGTCCCACTCGCCATCTTCAGGCTGGTGTCTTTGGCTTCGTGCTTGTGCGAGCAAAGCATGGTCGGAGCTGCCGTCCTTCTATAAATATAGGAGGGGGTGTGGCGTGTTGGCTTTGTTGCTGTAAGCGGGTTGGTTGGCTGTGTTGTTACATCTTGATTGGAAGATGGAATTGATGTAAGCAAATTAGTCAGTTGTTTGGTAACATCCTGTGTGGCTGAGGTGCTGGCTGTGTGCCCATTGTTCTTTTGTACCTGGGTAATGGGCTGTGTGGTAACATTATGAGCTCTATTGTAGTGATATCCTGAGTCCTGTGCTGCCACATCATGGGAGGTAGGCTGCGTTGTAACATACTGAGCCTTTGCGATGTAACCTCTTGAGTTCTGTGATGCAATGTCCTGAGTAGATGGCTGTGATGTAACATCACGGGCTTTGGTTTGGCTCCGAGTTTGCGGTCTGGCCATGTGTTCATGGCATGTGTCAGTTTGCTTTGTGTGGGGGTCGGCGGGGGGTGCAGCAGTTGGTGATGCCGCCGTGGTGTGGATTCTGGATGATGGTTGCATTTCGTCTATGGGATGGGTTTGGGTTTGAGTCTGGTGAGGGTGGTCCTGTGTTGTTCTGGGTCCGGTGTCGGTTTTCGTGGCTGGGACTCGTTTGTTGACTAGGGCTAGTTTCCAGATGTCTGGTAGGCGGGAGGTATCGTCACGTTTATTCATGTTGTGGGGGTATTTCTCTATTTCAATGGCTTCCATAATTATTCTCTTGTTGAAGTGTTCAGTTTTGGAGATTAATTTGGTACCTTCAAAATCAATTTCATGTCCTGTTGCTTTAAGGTGCTGGAAAAGGGAGGAAGTTTTTTCTTCTTTTCTGACTGCGTTCTTGTGTTCTGCGATGCCAGCATTTATTCTCCTATTAGTTTGTCCAATGTATGTGGCTGGGCAGATTTTGCATGGTATTTCATAGACTCCTTGGTTTTCTAGCTGGATCTTGTCTTTGGGGTTTCTTAAGATGTTGGCTAGTTTTTGGTCAGTGCCGAAGGCTGTCTTGATATTGTGTTTGTGGAGAATTTTGCTGATTTTATCTGTGATGCCTTTGATGTAAGGGAGGAGGGCGATGCCGTTGTCTTGTTCTGTGTCTTGGTTCTTGGGGGATGTCTCCTTTTGGATTAGGTTGGTAATAGTGTTTCTTTGGAATCCGTTGGAAATTAATACATTTGTGAGAGTGTGTAATTCAGTTTTCAGGTGGTCTTTGTCGGCTAGGTGTTTGGTTCTGGAGATGAGGGTCTTGGCTATGGAGTTGATCTGTGCAGGGTGGTGATGGGATTGTGCATTTAAGTAGCGGTTGGTGTGTGTTTTCTTCCGGTAGATGGTGTGTCCTAGGGAGCCATTGGGTTTTTTGTAGATTAGGACGTCCAGAAAGAGAAGTTGGTTGTTAGCTTCTGTTTCCATAGTAAATTGTATTTTGGGGTATAGGCTGTTGAGATGTGTGAGGAAGTTGTCCAGTTTTTCCTTCCCGTGTGGCCAAATTACAAAAGTGTCATCTACATATCTAAGCCAGAGTTTGGGTTTGTGTTCAGATTTATCTAAGGCTTTGGTTTCAAAATGTTCCATGTATAGGTTTGCGATGACGGGTGAGAGGGGTGATCCCATAGGTGCTCCTTCTATCTGTTTGTATCTTTGTCCATTGTGGATGAAGTATGTGTTGGTTAGGCAGTGGTTGGTCAGATCTAGGATGTGTTTGGGGGGTTGTATTTGTTTTGGATAGCTGTCAAGGCTTCTTTAATAGGCACTTGGGTGAAGAGGGATATGACATCGAAGCTCACGAGTAGGTCGCTGGGTTGTAGGTTTTGTTTATTGTTTCTATGAAGTGGAGTGAGTTCTGTACGTGTGAGGTGATGGATTCTGTGCAGGGCTGAAGTTGTTTGGCAAGAAATTTGGCAAGATTCTGTAGAGGTGAGCCTATGGAGCTGACTATGGGTCTTAGTGGTGTTCCTTCTTTGTGTATCTTGGGGAGGCCGTAGAGCTTGGGGCATCTGGAAGATTTCTCTCTGGGGGTGATTCTTTGCTGGATCTCTTCACTGATGGGAGGCTTTTATTTTGGATTTGGTGTTTTTTTCCAGGTAGGTGGTGGGGTCTGTGTTTAGAGGTTTGTAAGCGGGGTCTTGGAGTAAATTGGATAGTTTGGCTTGGTAGTCGGATGTGTTCATCACCACAGTGGCGTTACCTTTGTCTGCTGGGAGAATGATTATGTTGTTGTCTTTCCTCAAGTTGGTGAGTGCTTTTTGTTCTTCTTTATGTAAGTTGCTTCTGGGTGGATTGCTGGAGCAGAGGACGTTGGTGACTTCAAGTCTGATTTTATTGGCTTCATCTGGGTTGGTTTTGGTTAGGGTAGCTTCATCTCCGCATATGATGTTTTCAGTGGGGATGCGTTTGGGGGTGACTGCAAAGTTGAATCCTTTGGAAAGGACATTGGTTTCTGCTATGGTGAGGGTTCTGTCTGATATGTTATGTACTGTTTGTTTCATGAGTTGCTGTGGCGGGGGGTTGGGCTTCTGGTGTTTTTCTAGTCTGTGGAGTTTGTTGGTGTGTGTGTCTGTCTTGTGGGAGGTTTCTGTTTCGGCTCTCCAGAGGGCTAGTTGTTTGGATTTGTCCCAGAGTGCTGGGTGGATTTTATTACTGAGTTTGAGGTGAAGAGTGAGTAGGTCCCTGTTGGTTTGGTCTAGTAGGAATCTTTTCCTGTGGAGTTCGTTTCTGATTAGGGCTAATTCAGTTCTTTTTAGGATCCTTTTGGCGGCTGAGATTTTGGAATGGAATTTTAGTTGGAAGCATGTGGGGATCACGTTTTTGTCTCAGCAGTTGCGTAGGAATGTGAGGTCACATAAGATGGTGGCTTTTCGGAGTTCGAGTTTCTCGTAGGTCCTGGTCAGCTGGAAGGTTTCCTCCCCGTAGAGGTAAGATATTTGTTTTCGTAGATTTTCACGGGTACAGGTATGCAGGTCTTGGCGTATTCGGGTCTTTTCCCGTGTAAGATTGAGAGTATCTTGGCGATGTTTCAACGAGGTCCCACTCGCCATCTTCAGGCAGCTCCGACCACGCTTTGCTCGCACAAGCACGAAGCCGAAGACACCAGCCTGAAGATGGCGAGTGGGACCTCGTCGAAACGTCGCCAAGATACTCTCAATCTTACACAGGAAAAGACCCGAATATGCCAAGACCTGCATACCTGTACCTGTGAAAATCTACGAATATATATATATATATATATATATATATATATATATATATATATATATATATATATATATATATATATATATATATATATATATATATTTAAAGTCAATTAAATAAAATAATGAACTCTGGGATATTAGAAAAAGGGGCTTCTTTATTGCTGAGCTTTCGTTAACAACCTGTTAACATCATCAGAGCAAAGGGCTAAATGGCAAGGGAGCATGTGCATAAATTCACATAACAGTTGGAAAACGGTTACATTGTGGCATGTGCACATAGCGTGCTTAGGAAGCTCGTTTAGAAAAATCACATTGACGGTAGTAGGTATACAGTAGAAAGTCTCCCGACAAGATTTAAAAGTCGCGCTTGACAGCTGTCAGGCGCGCAAGCCGGAGCGTGCCTGTCAGTTGTTCGGCGCGAGGTTAACAGGGAGCCGCGCGGAGTCTTGTGCCGGCTGGATTCTTTTAGTGGAGAGTAGCTTGGATGTTCGTCTCGCCCTCTCACGTGCAGGTGTTGTGGGACTGGATCTGTCAGCTGTTTGGCGCGTAAGTCGGATCGCTCTCATCAGCTGTTCGGCGCGAGGTTTTTTCGGGGCATTGTGTGAAGTCTTGTGCCGGCTGGATTCCTTCCGTAGAGGGCAGTTTTGATGTTCGTCTTGCCCTCTCACGTGCAGGTGCTGTGGGACCGGATCTGCAGGGAGAGAAAGTAGATGCCCTCGTAGGGCATGTAAGTGGTTTGCTTGTCCTTATTTCCCCCCCCTTTTTTTGGAACGTTGTGGAATCCTTATTGTTAAAGGAGTCACTCTTTTGGATTTTGCAGTTTTTCCAGAGTAAGGTTGCTGCGTGTGTGTGTATTGTTGTGTATAATCAATTAGAATGTTTGTGTGTGGTTGTTTGTTGTGCTTGTCTGTTGTGGGTGGTTTTGCAGAGTTTTGGAATTGGGTTGTAACAGCTTGTTTTATTGCAGGTGTCAGTTCTGGTCTAGGTCTTAATATTCTGCTTCTGTTCAGGTCTTGTGTGTGTATGTTTTGTTGTGTGTGAGTGTCTTGTGAGATTGGATTTATGTTTTGGATGTTTGTGTCATGGATGCAGTGGTCAGTAGTGTTGTTGCTTCTGTGTGTGAAAGTGTCAGGATGTGTTGTGTTGGTTGTGCAAGTTGTCATGGTTGTGTTAGAGTTGTGTTCTTTATTTGGATTAGATGAAAAGAGTTGTGTTGAAGAAAGGGTGTCTGTTATGTAGGAGTTTGGCATGTGGCTGAGGTGGTGTTATCGTGTTGTTGTTGGTTGAGTTGAAGTGTTTAGGTGTTTTGTGTTGCTGTAAGTGACTTTTTAGGGTTTGGTAAGGGGGTAGTAGGTCAATGTGTCTGTTGATGGAATGGCAGTCTGAAAACCAAGCTTCTTTTAGAAGACGGCCGCCTTTGGTGGAATCTTGAGCTATGACTTTTCCCTCTTTAAAGTTGAAAGTGTGGCCATGTTCGAATATATGAGTCCAGACTTGGGAGCGTTGTTCCTGCCTTTTTATTGCTAAAACATGCTCATGTATTCTTGTTTTAAGTCTTTTTGATGTTTCTCCAATGTAGTTACATTGGCATGTATTGCATTCAATTTTGTATATGATGGAGGATAAATCACTGGTTGGTAATGGTTCTTTGGGCCGCATCAGCTTGGAGCGTAATGTTTGGTTGGGTTTGTGTGCGATGTTGATGTTATATGGGGCAAGAATTCTGGCAGTGGCTTCTGAGACTCCATTGATATACGGGATTGTTGCCCAAGTCGTAGTAGCTGAAGAATTGTGGATTGAGTGTGGTGTCCTATCTTTGCAGCACACTCAATCCACAATTCTTCAGCTACTACGACTTGGGCAACAATCCCGTATATCAATGGAGTCTCAGAAGCCACTGCCAGAATTCTTGCCCCATATAACATCAACATCGCACACAAACCCAACCAAACATTACGCTCCAAGCTGATGCGGCCCAAAGAACCATTACCAACCAGTGATTTATCCTCCATCATATACAAAATTGAATGCAATACATGCCAATGTAACTACATTGGAGAAACATCAAAAAGACTTAAAACAAGAATACATGAGCATATTTTAGCAATAAAAAGGCAGGAACAACGCTCCCAAGTCTGGACTCATATATCCGAACATGGCCACACTTTCAACTTTAAAGAGGCAAAAGTCATAGCTCAAGATTCCACCAAAGGCGGCCGTCTTTTAAAAGAAGCTTGGTTTTCAGATTGCCATTCCATCAACAGACACATTGACCTACTACCCCCTTACCAAACCCTAAAAAGTCACTTACAGCAACACAAAACACCTAAACACTTCAACTCAACCAACAACAACACAATAACACCACCTCAACCACATGCCAAACCCCTAACCAACATAACAGGCATCCTTTCTTCAACACAACCTTTTTCATCTAATCCAAATAAAGAACACAACACAACCATGACAACTTACACAACCAACACAACACATCCTGACACTTTCACACACAGAAGCAACAACACTACTGACCACAGCATCCATGACACGAACATCCAAAACATAAATCCAATCTCACAAGACACTCTCACACAACAAAACATACACACACAAGACCTGAATAGAAGCAGAATATTAAGACCTAGACCAGAATTGACACCTGCAATAAAACAAGCTGTTACAACCCAATTCCAAAATTCTGCAAAACCACCCACAACAGACAAACACAACAAACAACCACACACAAACATTCCAATTGATTATACACAACAAGACACACACATGCAGCAACCTTACTCTGGAAAAACTGCAAAATCCAAAAGAGTGACTCCTATAACAATAACAATTCCACAACGTTCCAAAAAAAGGGGGGGGGAAATAAGGACAAGCAAACCACTTACATGCCCTACGAGGGCATCTACTTTCTCTCCCTGCAGATCCGGTCCCACAGCACCTGCACGTGAGAGGGCAAGACGAACATCAAAACTGCCCTCTACGGAAGGAATCCAGCCGGCACAAGACTTCACGCAATGCCCCGAAAAACCTCGCGCCGAACAGCTGATGAGAGCGATCCGACTTACGCGCCAAACAGCTGACAGATCCAGTCCCACAACACCTGCACGTGAGAGGGCGAGACGAACATCCAAGCTACTCTCCACTAAAAGAATCCAGCCGGCACAAGACTCCGCGCGGCTCCCTGTTAACCTCGCGCCGAACAACTGACAGGCACGCTCCGGCTTGCGCGCCTGACAGCTGTCAAGCGCGACTTTTAAATCTTGTCGTGAGACTTTCTACTGTATACCTACTACCGTCAATGTGATTTTTCTAAACGAGCTTCCTAAGCACGCTATGTGCACATGCCACAATGTAACCGTTTTCCAACTGTTATGTGAATTTATGCACATGCTCCCTTGCCATTTAGCCCTTTGCTCTGATGATGTTAACAGGTTGTTAACGAAAGCTCAGCAATAAAGAAGCCTTTTTCTAATATCCCAGAGTTCATTATTTTATTTAATTGACTTTAAATGTCCATACCTGGGATTCCAATATTTAAAATTATTAAAGACATATATATATATATATATATATATATATATATATATATATATATATATATATATATATATATATATATATATATATATATATATATATATATATAGAGAGAGAGAGAGAGAGAGAGAGAGAGAATTTTAAAAGAGAAAAAAAGTCTCCCATCATTTTACAGAGGAAGGTAAGACCTAATCATTTGTTTCTCTAACCAATAAAATGAGCTGCATCTAAAAATCCTAACGTGAACCTTGAATATGCAGAATTCTAAGATGAATGCCCATTCAGAAGATAAAATAAAATCACTGCACCTAAATAAATGTCAAAGCACTATCAGAATACCTGATGTAATATTAATTAAAATTAAAATTTTCCCATAGAAAGAGATTTGGATATCTGTTTTTGTAAACATGCGGTGTAATTTCAGGTGTATGCAGTGCATTCATTCTTGGGCTATTCACAAGAAAAACTGTTTATATTTTTTTTTTAATGGCTTAGGATGAGTACATCACAATAGGTTATGATCATGTCCGTGCTGAAATTGTGCCTGCAATCCACTCTCACCAAAAGAGCAGAAGGCATCATTCAGGACTTTTATCCATTTTTTTCCCTGGGACATTGGCATTTATACCATATGTTTCATTTATACTCTTTGACCAGCAGCAAACTAGATGATCTTAATTCATATTTCTGTGACATCCTTCATTTATAATTAAGCCAATACTTTCACATGTATTTACCAACTCCAGTTTAACTTCCCTGAATTAAGCAATATTCACTTCTAACTAATAATTTATTATATTACATGAAGTCACTTGATTAGATTTACTGCTGAATTTTTCTTCATGTTTGCAACTAACCCTTTTTAATAAAATTAGCATACAGCTTAAGTGGTGGAAGAGTTGTGGTCCACTAATGGAATAATTAAGCTTGTATTATGTATTATGTATTTCCACGGTCTCACCTTGCAGCAGCAGCGGCACCAACAGCCCCACACAGCCGGTCCACTTCTTCTGCGGCCGAAGCAAATGCCTCTGCAGCTGAGAATGGAGCTCCGGCCTGCATTTCGCCATCAGAGGCCTTCTGGAAAGGCCTCTGCAGCTGACCACCAAGCTACAGATTCGTAGCTCGGTTCTTGGCTGCAGAGGCCTTTCCGGAAGGCCTTTGATGATGAAATGCTGGCCGGAGCTCCATTCTCAGCTGCAGAGGCATTTCCTTCGGCCGCAGAAGAAATGGGCTGGCAAGACAAGGCAAAGCAGGCTGCAATGGTAAGAGGGTGCAGGGCGCATGGGGCAAGTCCACCTCCCACCCCCTAGGTTGATTTTTAGATGTGCGAGTCACCCCAAAACTAGGCCTTATTTTGGGGGTAGGGCTTATATTAGGCCCACCCCCCCAAAAAAAAATCAAGCTAGGGCTTATTTTGGGGGTAGGTCTTGCTTTCAGGGAAACACAGTATTCATGGTACAAAATAAAAACACACAAGAATGAAATAATACAACCTCACAAAATAAAATAAAGATGTCAATATGAAAGCAAAAGATGGCTCTCTGAAATTACTCAGTCTTCCAAAGTTTCCCAAAAACTAACAAGGAGTGAAGTAGCCAGATCTCCACTGGGAGGATATTCCACAGCATTCTCTGGATTTTTCCTTCCAAGCCTTATTGTCTCACCTGTATGTCCCATCCCTCGTTTGGTCACTAAACCGTTTCTGTCCTGTGTAATTATTTTCCTTCTTAGGACATAATCTGGAACACTCTACATTCTAAAATAATATATATATATATGAAACTTTGAGCTTCTCTCCAAGTTTTTTTACAATATTTTTATGCCCTTTCTCTTCCCTTTCTTTTTTCTGAAGGCCTACGTGGTGCAATAGCATTTGCGCTAGCTATTCGGGACACAGAATCTCAACCTAAGCAAATGATGTTTACAACCACTTTACTAATTGTCTTCTTCACAGTCTGGGTGTTAGGAGGTGGCACTACATCAATGCTTACATGGCTCCAAATCAGGTAAGTATCACTAGTTTATAATTTCTTCTAATAAATAATTATTTGTTCATCCAATTACTTTTTACCTCTTTTCCTTTAGCAATATTCTCTCTTTGTTGAGGGAGGGGTTGTCATATATAAAGGATAGATAGCCATGAATAATTAAAAGGGATCTCAATGTTGGTGGGTGAAGTTCTGAAATATTTTTAAGCATCTTTCCTGTTCTTACTTCTTATTTAACTAGTTTTTCTGGAGTGTGTATCTGGAGATGTGCTTCATATAAATCAGCCTACTTCAGTTTGGCACCCCAAGACTAGTATAGTCTCAAAATTTTAAGCTATTTTCATTCATTCTGGTAGTAATTGCGGTTCATTTGAAGACTGAAAATTTGACAAAGAGTGCTGTAAACTAATATATTTATAGTCCTAATTTTAGTCAGTATTGGTGCCTCCTGCCAACTATTTCAGAGTTGGATGACAAATGCTGTTTTTATTGCATATACTTTTCACATTGCTCATTTAATTTTCTTCTTGCTTCACCCATACAACTGGAAACCTTTGCTGACAAATCACTGTTATTAATTGGTTAATTTATTAAGTGTAGATTGAATACGTGCTATTGCACCGGGTTTTAATGGAAATTGTCTTTTTGAAGACAGAAGGTTTTTTTTTTAGTAATAATTATGACATTGTACAATTTATATTTGTTGTAAATTGTAATTTAGATGCATCATTCAGAATGACTTTTCTGATCATAAATTGTTTCTTTTTATTGTTTAGTCAAAACAAATCTAGATTTTTAAAATGAAAGATTATCTAATTGAGTTAGATTGGTAATATGGTTGCTAAATGAATCTGGTTTTCCCATTGATTTTGCTTGTCAGAAGGTCGCAAAAGATGATCACATGACCCTGGGACATTGCAACCATCATAAATACAGTCCAGTTGCCAATTGTCCAAATTTTTATCATTGATGGTGGGAATGTTGCAACAGTCATAAGTGTGAAAAACAGTCATAAGTCACTTTTTCAGTGTCATTGTAACTTCAAACGGTCACTAAATGAACTGGTGTAAGTCGAGGACTACCTGTGATATTGTCAGAGTTTCAACTCTAGAAAAGTAGCATTGGCCACTATCATGAATGGCTTGTTGTGAGGGGTGGATGGTGGGACTATGGCCATCCTTGTTCTGCTGCAAGTCAAGATACCATCAAACATAGTATCCGTTTTAATGGCCTGCAACGCTTGAAGACATCGTGGTGATTCTGCTGCAATCTGACTTGATTGATCCAAATTGTGATTAAATGGAGAAACCAGGCCCACAGTCACTCAATTATTGCATGTACCATGGCTGAGGTCCTTCTTTAATCTTACTTAGTATTTGCATTAATTGAATAGATAATATCATATGTCAGTTTAGGGTTAGGTATTATCAATATGTAGACGATATTAGCTATCTATTCCTACCCAAACTGAATAGAACATGGTAGAAATTGAGTGGGCTTTGTATTGCCCATTGAAACCTTCAGTATATTGCAACTTAAAAACAGTTGTTGGTAATACAGCAGGATTGTTAATAGGGACATACACACACACATAAATACACACATTCCACGCAGAGTTCTAAAACTGAAGCCCAAAGGAAGGGGTCTCATAGTCCAAGGGAAGAGATAGAAAATGTTTGATGATTCAAGATGGACCATGCTTATGGAAATAATTCCTAAGTAACATAGTATACCTGAATACAAAGTTGTACTTAGTATATACCTTGTTAGTGAATTCTCTGTCAAAAAAGATATCTAAGTAGAAAAATTGTATTATGAAAGAAAGAAAGAAAGAAAGAAAGAAAGAAAGAAAGAAAGAGAAAGAAAGAGAAAGAAAGAAAGAAAGAAAGAAAGAAAGAAAGAAAGAAAGAAAGAAAGAAAGAAAGAAAGAAAGAAAGAAAGAAAGAAAGAAAGAAAGAAAGAAAGAAAGAAAGAAAGAAAGAAGAAAACAAGTATAAAAAACATTGTTTTCTTAACCACCATTCTATCAAAAGAAGAGGATGGAATTAGAATTTCCTATATAACTTTTATTTTTTTTATCTACAAATCAGTGTCGTCTCTTAGTGATCATATTGTTAAAATCTATCTGTGAACTTCAGATAAATCCAGCTATTTTATAGTATATTTATGGAGTCACTTAAGAAGTTTTAATAGTGTCACCAAGGAAGAATGTACTTGCATTATTGCTTTATAATTCAACTATTTCTTACCGCTGATTCTATATATAGTTCAAGCTTTGTTTACAATCATGCCAGACTATTGCAATAAAACACAAGCTGAAAATAACTGCATTGGAAGTATAATAAAGAAGCTTAGATAAACAGCATGCTGACAAAATCTGTATTGGTGTAAAGAATAAACAAAAAATGTCAGGACCCACATACTATGTATGAGAATTGTGTTCCTCGGATATTTTGATTGCTTTTTCTGATCTTCAATGTCAGCCAAGTTCATTGTAATTTGGAAATACAACTCAAGCGTCCATCATTCTTATCAGATTTACCACGGTTTCATTGGATTCAGCTATTTCATTCATAGATAGATAGATAATTAGACAAAGATTTAGCACCAACAAAATCTCACAGCATCAAGCAACAGGCTTGCAAACAGAAGAACAGCATATGAATCTTCTGCAAATATTTTCAATAAACACATATAAATGTATTTCATAGTGGATTTTCTTAGCAGATGCTGATCTTTTACTATATTGTCACAAAGAATCTTTGCTTTTCAAACTGGAGATTTGTCTTGCAAGCTACAACTGTAGCTTTTTCATAATGAACTTTTAAAATCATACATAATGAAGTGCCTTATTCATGTTATTTCACCTACCCCCAGCGCCTTATGTGGGAAAGACCTTGGGAGACATGGAGAGATGCTGCCTAGGATAAAAAAGGGTGTAGCCCCCAGCTGGATAGTGGGTGGAGCAAGAGGCTAAGAAATGACCTTCCCTAGTTTCTCAGGCGGTAAAGAAGATGGCAGGAGAGCTGTACTTTCAGACTTGCAAGATTCTATTAATGTAGCTTTACAATAAGTAGAATTAGCTCATCTAGTGTTTCCTGTCTGGTCTGCCCAGGAAGGCTAACACCACCCCAGAAAAAGCTAATAAAGATCCATAGAAGAAATTCTTCTCATCCAAATTCTAAATATATAAATGTTAGATAAAATTTCCTTGTTTTCTTATGATCAACAGTAGGATGTATCTGAATTAAAACATCCTTTTTGTTATCATGGTAATAGGGACCAACATATATTTGTCATAATTTTGTATCACACACACACACATACGTGTGTGTGTGTGTGTGTGTTCTTACGCTGAATCTATAGCTAAGCAATATTTTAGGTTAATTAGCAAGATATATTTAATTTTATTTTGATTGATGCTTCTCCATGATCAACATCTAGGGTTTTTTTTAACCATTATTACTCTAGGTCAGTGTTTGTTAACCTTGATTACAATGTGTGGACATCAACTCTCAGAATTCACCTGCCAGAAAATGGTGGTGGAATTCTGGAATTGGACTCCACATATCTTAAAGTTGTCAAGGTTGAGAAACACTGGTATGGCTGTCTTTTCAGTTGCTTCATTTCACTAAGCATTTTGGGAGACCAAGAAGCTGGTTAGAATCTTTCATTGGACAGAGATCTCATAAAAGCATTCTCATCCATTTACCATCTTCACATTCCAGTGATTAAACAGTGTAAGATGAAACTGCCAGCACATTGTACAATGGAAGCTGTTATATTTTCTGTGCCATTATTTCAGAATATTTCCCATCTTCCCCAGAAACACTTTCTCCTTTTATTCTTACCCAGACACATTCAACAAGATTTCCATTCTCCAATTTATGAATTTCTGGGCAGGTATAAACTGTATTTTATATCTTCTATTTCCATACTTGGTGTACGTATGTGGAAACATTTGCGATTATAAGTGATACTCCCTAGTAGCTTCACAGCTGCAGTTTGCTCCTTGACTAATACTACTACCATAGAAACACCATGAATTTGACAATAGGGAAAGATATAACCTGTGATACTACATTGTGTAGTAATGTTAAGTGGCACTTTTAAAGTTCTTTATTTTCCCTTATTATGGTTCTTATATGGTAGCAAAGCATTTTCTATATATTCTGGCTATCTCCTCATAGTCATTCTAGCTATTGTAGTCCAGAAAATTCTTTAGAGGATGTTTTCAGATATAATATTGTCCTCTAACAAAGTCTTCATATGAAGGGCATATATACATTTTCTAAATCAAAGTTATATAATAGGCTTCTTTTTTGGTCCATAGAGTATTTTTGAACACTGCTAGTGAAATGGGTTGATTTAACATCACAGAATTCAGTATAATTGAATCACTTTGTGTCCTAAATCAGAAGAACAGCAGTGCTTTTAGGAACATAATTCTGGATACATTTATTGGCACATGAGTGTTTTCTTTGATGGGTCATATACAGTTCATGATTTTTAAAGTTATAAAAAACTATGAGTTGAAAAAAGCTACTGAGAATAAGTTCACCAACTTCAAAGGTATCACTAATATCTTGCATATTACTCCTAAACAGTTCCATTTTAAGCATTCATTTTGGAGTCAATATAGCAACTGCTTCCACTGAATCAATGCGAGTATTAGCTAGCATTGCCTATTATATGCAGCATAACATTTCTCATACATTTATTTTATTTATAAAATTTATGCATCTTCCATCTCACTATCCAAGTGATTCTGAGAGATTTACAAATGATAAGTAACACTAAAATACACCAGGCAATATCTGAAAGCAAATAAAAGGTAGGAATACTTTTCATACTTTCAATGCATATATGAATTATTCCCAAATGCAATAATATTTAGACTCAAGGTTAACTATACAGTTACTTTGCCAACAAGAATTCAGTACGGGGGTATGCAGATAGCTATACAGCAAAATAGAGTAGCTATATGATGCATTTTCACAGAGGAATTTATGCTGTGAATTGGCACGTTTTAAACACATATATATACCCACACCTTCTGAGGTTCCTAGCATAAGAATGATTTTATCCTGATATACATGGTGTGCTATAAAAAACACATGAACACAGTAGTCATGTTGGCAGCATTTGGCTAATATTATTCCTTTAACAGGTTTGTGGTATTTAATTTGATAAGAGATTTACCAGGCAATTCTAAATAGAGACACGGTGAGAAGCAATAAGACAGATATCTCAGCAATTCTCTAGTATCTGAGAAATATCCATTCAATTTCTACTGCCACCTTCTACTGCCATAAAGGCAACATTCATAAATACATTACTAAGTCATAATGCAGTTTGCTTGTTTGCAGTTTAGCATGATTTATGAACCTAGCCAATTTGGTTTTCCAGCCTTGGTTTATAGCTTAATGAGTTGCATGAACTAAGCAAATTTGAACTAGTTAGTAAACACTTGTTAAACAAATTATATCTTACCATGTTGTGTGATCACAGTAGCTCCTTCCTTAGTTTTAACATTATGTATATGTTGATACAGCTGTAATAAAATAGAAAGTTTGAATCTCACTAATAAAGGAGAATATTTGTAGATGATAATGTTACCTAGTTTGGGTAATGAAATGTCTGCAAGAAAACAACCAAGCTCAGAGAACATCAAGGACCCTTCATCTCATTAACAATTCAGATTCAGATTCATTGTCTCTACACTTCTTGGATCACTGAGTAGTCAACTATATAGCATGCCTGCTCTTCAGAATTTATGTCATATGTGAAGCAATTCCCAGAGGGTTTCTTCCCTTGTTTATGTTGTTGCATGCAACTGGGCATGCCAGTAAGAAAAGTGGGAAGAAAGATAAACAAGATGCTACACAAGCATTCCAGATCCTGGTTTTTCCAGAGAGATCTGAATATGTGCTCCAAAAAAGAATTACATATTTGATATCAACAACATTAAATTAGGAGCATGGAAAACCATACTTCACAATCTACAAACATCATAAGGCATCAGTTCCCCCATGCTAATGAACAGATGACCAGCATAAAATATAGTGCAGATTCAGGCAGCTCTACCTTACACTAAAATATATATATATTAAAAAACTGTGTGAAGTAGATTCTTTACTACACACTTTTCCCATTCTCCTTATTAACTGAATAATAATATTGGTTTCATTAATAGTGATCCATATAAAAATGTCTGTCTATTCAGAAAGACCATGTTTGCATATCCCACTTAGCACATAGTCTTGCAGTTTCACTAGGTAGATAACTTTGTAGCTTTGTAACATATTTAAATGTTAATATTGTACTTTAAATTCATCATATCCCTCTTAATAGAGATTACTTGATGTAAGAAGTAACTGAACTGCTTAGAGTAATTCAAGCTTTGAAACCCATCAGTGTTTTATATTCATTCTGTACTAAGATTGCAGGGATTCAAAGAAGCTTTTTTGCTAAATTGAAAATCAGTGGAAGAATCTAATGACATCATATCTACTCACGTTATTATTCCTTTAATGGAGTAGTTTCAAAAGTTACATTCTCAATACTTCAGAAAGAAAAGGTTTGCTTGAAGATAGTTTTGATGTGTTTTTTTTGTTTTTTTTAAAGGTGGAAGGGGGACATAGCATCAAGGTATCTCATCAATTGACAGTAAAGCATTAACTCAGAATTAAAATTGGTGATATTTTTTATAAAATGAAATCACCAATTAAAGGCCTGTTTTAAAAAGACATAATCTGAGAAGCTTTTTAAAACTGATAAAGAGGTGTGTGTCTTCGGCTCAGCAAGAAATTCATTCCAAAAAAACTGAGCAGCAACAGAGAAGGTTCAAGCAAGTCACCTCAAGAAAACTCCATCCAACCATATATGCATTTCCTCAGATGATCACAATAGATTGATGGAAAATAATACAGAAAGAGTTCCCATCTTCCGTTATATACTAAAACAGGTTAGATATATATTTAAAGTAATTGTTAGCACATTCCCTGAAATCCTCAAATTAATGTTCTTTTCACCTAGGAAAAAATGAAATTATTTCTTTTCTCCTGGCAGAATGATAATAGTTTGAAAAAATAGAAATTTTCAGCACAGTGTTATGATAGTGGTTGTCAGGGTCTCAGAGAAACTCCTCAGACAAACTCCTATGGATTACTAAAGGATTCAGCAGAAGGAAAAATAGTGGGCTATCAATGGTAATTCTGTATTGATACCAATATTCATCACTGAAGTACATCTAAAAAGAACAATATGATCTTCTAATTTGGCATGTTCTTTCCTAATATATCAGTATCTGAAATTGTCTGAAACTGTTTAGAAATAAAAAATTTATTATTGCATACAAAACTGTGATTTTAGTCTATTCTTCTCCTTTAAAAGGAAAACAAAGCATCAAGCAATATCATTTAAAATGGGCTAAAATGGATCAATGGGACATTGGTTTCAAAATTCCTGTTAGTGCACCCAGTTGTTTATCTTGTTGGCACATGCTCATTGTTCATTTGTCATTTTAAAAAAGAAAAATGCAATTAAATGAGAAGAGATTTTCTTGTAATTTAGTTCCACTCTCTGTTTCATAATGCCGTTCAGCTAATATCATTCTTCCATAAAGATGAAAAAATAATTTCCTCAGAGTGACACATACATTGATTTGCTATTGAAAAAGGAAATACTATTCTGGCTATGTATGGTCATAATTTTCACTGAGTAGCAGAGCAATGTCATTTTGACTACAATGTTTATTTAAAAACTGTTAACTGAGATTCTTATGTTATGAGCTTTTGCAGCATAAGTCACAGTAATACACTGGTTAATTTTTCATTAAAATAAAATCCTGTCAAAGTAGCTCAAACATCGTTCATACAAGTGAATGATTCACAAGTTCATAAGCAAAGAAATTTGGATAGGAATTGAGATTAACAGGAACAACACATCAGCTTCTGTTTATTTGCACTTAGATATATTTGCATATGAACCCACTGGATTTCTGCTCTTTTCATCTTGCAGGTTATTCACCCATTTTCTTTCACCAAAACATATTTCTGACACTCCTCTAAACAAGTTAAAGAAACATGTTCCATTAAACTTTCTTTAATTTAGCATTTTATCTACAAAGATAAAATTAAGTTTAGTTTAAAAAAAATCTATCTCCCTCACCTACCCTTCTGATGATTCAAAGATCCTGTAGAGCCTGTAATTAAATGCAATGTGGCTAATAATTAACACATTTGTTCTCTGTAAACTTTTAATCAAGACTGGACATGTGAATAGCTTGCCCCTGTTTTCAGGACAACCATGCCATTCCCCCCCCCCCATATAATGGTCTGAGTAGAGATACAGTAAAAGTAACAAAGGGATGGATGACTTGCCTATGTTGTTTTTTATGTACTTCTCACAGTTTGGCTATGCATTTTGTTCTGTAGTGATTGTTCAAAGACAATTTCACTAATTAATTTTGGAATTAGTGCTTGCACACTATACCCTTGCCACAGATTTCCATGTTCTCCATTAATGGCACGCTGCTTTTTCCTTCAGTAAGCTATGTGCATGAATGAAATAATACATATTAAAACTTTATAATTTTTCTTCAATTTCCAGCCTCTGATGCTGCTGTCCATTTTACCAGTTTCATTTTAGTTACACATTAGGCTATATTGATCTATGCTCACTTTATGCTAAATTTGATAATCTTATATAAAAGAGAAGAAACAGTCAGAGCGATAGATGCAAAAGATATGAACACAGTTAATGTATACAATATAGTAGGTAGTTCAGTAGAACTATAGTAACTGAGCCAGGGAACAGTAAATGGATTATTTAAAACAATTGTTTAAAATGAGTCTTAAGAGTGTAATATTTGGGCTAACCTGCTGGCTGTTTTTTTTTTAATTTTTATATATGATTAAATGTTGGGTCGATTTGATTATCAAATGGAGGTCCCTTCACCTGGAATATTTGTTTATTTAATATAGTATTCTTGTTAAATAGGGACGAAAAAGCTTACAACTATTTGTAGACCTGTTCTGTAAAGGAGAGGAGAATTTAACAGGGTTTTTTTAAATATTTTTTTTCAGCATCCAGCCAGGGTGGATTCTTTATGTTTAATGTTAATATTTGGGACATTTCTTTCTTTTCTATACATATTTTTTCTTTGTCTTTTCTTGTTGTTAATGTTGGATGTATGTTTTTCTGTTTTGCATTTTATTCTTGTTGATAAAGCAAAATAAATGTATATTAAGAATGAGTCATAAGGATTTCTTTCTATTGTTGACTGAAATCAAATACTGCTGCTGGAAAGACAGAGGACTCAATTAACAGAGAAAAGGATCTTTTTAAAGAAAGACTCAGTGAAACTATAATTCAAGTTTCCCATGATCCAGTAGAGGTTGATCAAAAATTGGCTGAGATAAAAGAACATGAACCAGACTTCTGAAGTAGTATGAAATTGAACAGCAAACTGATAACCTGTTTCTGCAGTAATTTCCAAGCTTCAGACTAGATATTTTTTAAAATCCTACCATGGATCCTTAATGGGAATTAAGAGAATTTCAGTGCATTGGTTCCTGGATCAGTCACCATATGCTTGTTAAACAGGACAATTTTAGTAATTCAGAGGAAGGCTGACAATGAGGGTGCCTAGCACCCTTGAAGGGACTGAGAGTCATTCAGGAGAAACACAACTTTCTTTGCTGCACCCAAAGGTGGTTTTTTTCATAAGGCAACTGGACTTTTTTGTTTGAAGATGTTTCGCTTCTCATCCAAGAAGCTTCTTCAGCTTTGACTGGATGGTGGGGAATGGCATAATTCATAACAACCACTTCATAAACGCATGGCACAACGAGAACAAACCCATCAGGACAAAGATTCAGCAGTTCATCTACATTTAAAAGACAAAAGCCATTCTTTCGAAGACAGCAAAGTCCACATTCTGGACAGAGAGGACCGCTGGTTTGAAAGAAGGGTCAATGAGGCCATCTATGTCAAAACTGAACAGCCCTCTTTCAACAGAGGGGGAGGGATATGACATCATCTATCTCCAGTCTACAACACAGTCCTTTCAATAGTTCCAAGAAGGCTCCACACCCATTTGCACTACTCAGATGATCCTGGCAACACAGATAAGCCTCTAGATAGTATTAATGACTCGCTAAAATAATGCAAGTGACCAGCTGTCTGCAAGGAGTATAAATCCTGCCATTCCCACCATCCAGGCAGAGCTGAAGAAGTTTCTTGGATGAGAAGTGAAACATCTTCAAAGAAAAACAAGAAAGTCCAGTTGCTTTGTGAAAAAAAAGCATCTTTGGGACAACCATGACCGGGATGACTGAGAATCTCCATAGATTTTCTTTGCTGCAGCTTCTTAACTGAAAATTGGAACACAAAATTACTAAATCTGAATCAATCCCCAAAGTCAAACAGAATGAATGCCCTATCCCTCTAATCCCTTTTTTGACTACCGCCTTAAACTATTCTGCTCGGTACATGCCTGATAGATTAACTTCTTATATAAAAACTAAAAGGCAGGCTGAATTGCTATAGTTGTTCATTTCCTAGCGAATCAGTGGGCAATGAAAAATCTATTCTACTTGTTATGCTAAAGTGAGCATTTGGTTGATAGGTATTATGCTGTGTGATTGATGTAATAAGTCATTCCATCAAAATTAATTTTCTAGGCATTTCAGAAAAGTCATAATTATTTATGGACTGTGATCTTGGATGGCTCAATAACTGGTATATTTATTTCATGCTCTAAGTTGCTCACATGCATAATAAAATCATCAATATATAGCCACAGCATATATATTTAGGATTTTCATGAAATAATATGTATGGCACATTAATACACTAGCAAACATTATACTTACAATTTCCCTAATCACAAAACAATATCTCTTTCATAAATAATAACATAAATAATAAATAAAACATAAATAATAAAAAAGCATCCACATTCAGTTAAGCTTTAGACTGACAAATCCAAATAAATAAAAAGAAAATTAGCTGAATATTTATTTATTTTATTTATACAGTGGAACCTTGGTACTCATTGTTAATTGGTTCCAGGAGGCATAAGTACCAAGAGCAATGAGTACCAAACAATTTTTTTCCCATAAGGAGTAATGTTGTGAATCACAAGGCAACTGACACTTACAACTTCTAGCTTATGTGTCAAGTACCAAACAATGAGTATTTGGACAAAATGTTTGTATCAAAATGCATTGAGTACCAAATTTGATGAATTTCAAAGCATTTGAGTACCAAGGTACCAAGAAGTATATCAAACTTAACTCCTATATCCCTCACAGAGGAGCTCTGGGCAGAATATACATTACAGGAGTAGTCCTACAATTTATGACCATTCATTCAACAACTGTTCAAAGTTACAACGGCACCGAAAAAGGAACTTACAACTGGTCCTCACATTTATGACTGTTGCAGTGTCCTCAGAGTTATATGATCAAAGTTTGGGAGCTTGGCAATTGACTTGTATTTTACAACAACAAGTTGCAGCCATTTGCAACCTTCTCAGGGGATTTCTGACAAGCAAAGTCATTTGAGGATGCCAGATTTGATTAATAACGGAGTGATTTGCTTAATGACCATGGCAAAAAAAAGTTGTAAAATTGAGCTTGACTCATTTAATCACATCACTCAGTAATGGAAGTTCTGGTACCAACTGTGTTCATACATCGAGAACTATCTGTATTATAAATTTTTCACCATATAAACTAGTTAAAGTCATCATTTATCAGATCAGCAGAACTACTATTGTAGTCACATAAATACTTTTTTGTACTCTTCCCACTTTGATTGGAGACAGGCACAGCATTTTCTGCTCCTCAGTCTTCTCTTATTCCTTTTTCAACTGCACCATTTTGCTAACTCTATCACTTTGCCCTCCCTAAAGAAGCTATGGGCCAAAGGAACTAGGTCCTGTGGAGAAGCCCATTTCCTATGTGCTTCCAGATTTTTTTTGCAGTCTATGTTTACATAACTATAGTTTTCTCCAGGTGTACATAATGGGATAATTAACATGTTTAAATAAAGCATTTCTAACAAGCTTCTCAAGCAATTTCACCAGCACCTTTTAAATGCTGTGAATGTGTTACATGCGTATGAAAATCCTTTGGGATTCCTGTGTTTTCTTGTATTTATAATAATTTGTGATGTCTTGTAATTTATCCCCATGCTAAGCCTATGACTTAGACAAGGAAATGAGCATTGATAGATCCAGTGTCCACCTACTAGGGAGTAACATTTATTGAATTCAATGGGAAGGTAATGTACAGTAATGCACTTTATAAATGATTAAATTATTAAATAAACATACTATATATGGATGGATGGAGAAACTCCTGTTAAAAAAACAAAAATTGTGCAGTGCTGAGCACAATAAATGTCAAATTGAATACTTTAAAAGTTATGTTATTGAGCCTATAAAACTATTCTATAATTGACTGAATATAAAAAGGTTAATTAAGACAGCTCCTTAATAGCATACCTTTTAAAAACAGTCCTCTGTGGTGCAGGATGGATATATAGTATATATATATATAGTAACCGCTAATTATACTACAACATGGCATTTTTATTGTTAATTTTCAAAGAAATAACATCCCAACAATAATTTGTTAGTACATTTGTAAGATTTAAATGGGAAGTTACCTCTTGTCTCAGCAAGGAAGTAATTGGTTTCAGTGCATTTAAACACAGAATATTAGTTGTGACATGGTCTTTTTCTTTATTCAAAGAGACAATTGAACTATAGTATTAGTAGAAATGAAATCTTAAAGGAACACCTGAAGTTCTCTGGTTGGTTGGTTGGTTGGTTGGTTGGTTGGTTGGTTGGTTGGTTGGTTGGTTTTTTAAACAAAGTGCAAGAAGATTCTGGCTTTTTTATTTTTCATCTCTCATTGTTATACATCTGTATGATCCAGCTGGCACTGGGATCAAAACAGTAGTATGGAATAGCATGGTTTTATCACATTAATGAGAAGTTTAATCCATACAAGAGATGAAATTAAATCTTAATTGTAACATAGCTGGTGCAGTTTTATTGTCACTGTGGAATATCCAAGTATCAGCATGAGTTACTTTGAAGGCTAATGTCATAAGAGATAAGCCCGACTTCTGGTTTGAGATAGCTCTCAGAGGTGCCCTCACGTAACTTGCCCCCATCCCCAATCTTACATCATAATCAATGCAAACAACAATAGCTATATCTTGATCCACAAGGATAGGAGCACCATATTAATTTACCACCATGTTCCCAATGCAGGCTCTCTCTGGCATGTATGGCTGAATGTATATCGTTCTATTTCACATATATATTTGAATTGCAAATTATGGTATCCTTAGGAATCATGGTTAATGTTGGAGGTTGCTGAAAGCTGCACTTCCCATGTTGGGCAGTCTGGTCTAGAAGCCATGATTTTAATTCCTCCCATATTCCTCATAGCAGGAGTAGGCATTAAACCCGAGTGCAGCATATCCAGTAATTCAGCTGCCTAATACTTGAGTTCAAATTGGTGAGCTGGAAATCAAGATTGACACCAAATTCTCATGTTCTCATCCCCTGAAATGATTGACTCCCCCAATCCCTCCCCATACTTTGTCTCACCTATCATTACCAATTTCCTCCCTTCCAACTCTACCCCATTAGCTACCTAATCCATTTCCAGTGTTGCCTTCATCCAGTCAGGTCATAGTGGCACATATAAGGTCTTATTCACAATCAGTGGCATACAAGAGTGGGGTGATAGAAATGGTCTGTCCCAGGTGCAGGCAACAAGAGATGCATTTGTCTAGTTACTTGAGGGTGTGGATTGTATTGCTGCTACCAGTACACCAATTGGCAGTTGGCAGTATGGTGCAGTAAAAGTGAAGGAAGAAAGTATTCAAAAAGCTTCTTTCAACATGTAAAAAACAAGAAAAAAAGTCAAGGAAATGATTGGCCCATTAGTGGGAGAAAGTGGCAAGAAGGTGACAAGCAACAGGAAGAAAGCAGAACTATTTAACTCATTTTTCCATCCGTCTTCAAATCACCAGGACTAGAGGGATTACACCCCAAGGTTCTCAAGGAACTGGCAGATGTGATCTCAACTATATCTTTCAGCACTGGGGAACTACCGGAGGACTGGAAAAGAGCTGATGTAGTTCCCATCTTCAAAAAAGGGAAAAAAATGGATCCAGGAAATTACAGACCTATCAGCCTTTTCCAGATTCTGGAAAAGATAATCAAACAATGAATCAGTGAACACCTAGAAGCAAACAAAGTCATTACCAAAAGCCAACATGGGTTTGTCAAAAACAGATCATGCCAGACAAATCTTATTGCATTCTTTGACCAAGTGACAAAATTAGTGGACCAGAGGAATGCTGTGGATATAATTTATTTGGACTTCAGTAAGGCATTTGATAAAGTAGATCACAACCTACTACTTGATAAGATAGAAAAATGTGGGTTAGACAGCATCACCACCAGATGGCTTCGTAGCTGGCTGATTGGCTGTACTCAGCGTGTAGTCCTCAATGGAACTGCATCTACGTGGAGGGAAGTGAATAGTGGAGTGCCCCAGGGCTCTGTTCTGGGCCCACTGCTCTTCAACATCTTCATCAATTATTTGGATGAGGGGATGGATGGGGAACTCATCAAATTTGCAGACAACACCAACCTGGCAGGAATAGCCAACACTCCAGAAATCAGGCTTAAGATACAGAAGGATCCTGACAGACTTGAACATTGGGCACTATCTAACAAAATGAAATTCAATGGTGAAAAAAGTAAGGTTGTACATTTAGGCAAGAAAAACCAAATGCACAGGTATAGTTTAGGGGGTACCTGCTCAATAAGTAACTGTGAGAGGGATCTCAGAGTCCTAGTGGACAATCACTTAAATATGAGCCAGCAGTGTGCTGCAACTGCCAAAAAAGCCAACACAGTGCTAGGCTGCATTAATAGAGGGATAGAATCAAGATCACGTGAAGTGTTAATAGCACTTTACAATGCCTTGGTAAGGCCACACTTGGAATACTGCATCCAGTTTTGGTCACCACGATGTAAAAAAGATGTTGAGATTCTAGAAAGAGTACAGAGAAGAGCAACAAATATGATTAGGAGACTGGAGTCTAAAACATACAAGGAACGGTTGCTGAAATTGAGTATGTCTAGTTTAATGAAGAGAAGGATGAGGGGGGACATGATATCAGTGTTCCAATATCTCAGGGGTTGCCACAAAGAAGAGGGAGTCAAGCTATTCTCCAAAGCGCCTGAAGGCAGGACAAGAAGCAACGGATGGAAACTAACCAAAGAGAGAAGCAACCTAGAACTAAGGAGAAACTTCCTGACAGTTAAAACAATTAACCAGTGGAACAACTTGCCTCCAGAAGCTGTGAATGCTCCAACACTGGAAGTCTTTAAGAAGAGATTGGACAGCCATTTGTCTGAAATTGTATAGGGTTTCCTGCCTGAGCAGGAGGTTGGACTAGATGACCTCTAAGGTCCCTTCCAACTTTATTATTATTATTAAGTATCTGTTCCAGGTATCAAAAATGCTAGATATGTTGCGGTTCACAATTAAATTATATATGGGGCTAGATTTATTGCATACAGATCTGGTTGTCTGTGAGACTAGGCATAAATTTATGCACTAGTCATCCATGGCAAGGGTCTGTGATTGCTTTCCAGTACTGGATACTGTTGTTGGATCTGTTTCTAGTACAGACTGGCATGATAAGTGAACTATCAAGCCAGAGGAAACTCATCTGCCTCCTAAGTCATTGTTAGTTTCTCTGTTTGTTAGCCTTTTTCTAGAGGCCACACATGGTTTTATAGATTTAGTTTAGACTGCCAAATTGCAGATTGTAAAAGTCTGCAGTAGAAAACAATTGTACAATCTCAGTTTCATACAAATGTCTGACATAATACTGTAAAGAATATAGTTTAAGGATTATAACCAAATGCTTCAATAAAAAGATAAAGGCTTAAGAGATTGAAATGAAGGTGTGTGTTGTCAACCATTACATTAGTGTCTCAGATAATAAGGAGCAGTTAACACATGGTTGACTAAATTTGCTTAAAGCCATTCATAAAAACGTGCAAGAACAGTTACTGACAATATAAAAATGACATAGATAAATGATCAGAAGTAACTCCAAGTAAACTAAATGTAGAATAAGAATTTCTGCTCCACCGGTTATTTTAAAATGTGATGCTTTAGTCTCCATAAGATAGCCAATGAATTAGTGACAATATTTTTTAAAATATTTTTAAATGAAGCACTTGTTCTGTCTTTTAAAGCATTCATCGTGATCCTAAATGATGATGGAGCATTATGTGGGCAGGCTGAATATTTGCCTGGCAGTATCTTCTTGTAATTTCAGGCTGTAATGGAATATGGCCAAGAAGATTATTCTCCAAGGAAGACTGTTGGCAATTTCAGGGTTGTTTAGCACTGCTAAGATGTGGCATGCTCCATTGTATCAGTTTTCAAAGTATATCTTAATAACTGATCTCTGAAAAAATGAATATTTCTAATGATCTTTGTTTTCTCTGTTCCCTTCTAATAATTTATATTCATTATGTGCCTTCAATTTGGTTTCAGTGACCACATAGATAAGTTTTCTCCATGATGATCTATCCCTAGCCTTGTTTTTCAGGTCTTCCAATAGTATATTCACCACTGTAACTTAGTCTCTCCACTTTACTGCTGATTATCCTCTTCTCTTTCCTTCCCCATTATTATGGCCTTCTCCAGAGAGTTAGGTTTATACATAATGTGCCCTGAATAGGATAATAATTCAAGCCTATTTCCTCCATAGTTATAGGGAATACCACTGCTTGCACTTTTATGATCCTTGTAGTCATGGACTCATCACAGCATCTGATAGCTGCTCTACCAAATGCTTGTGTATGACATAATTCTAGATTGCTTGTTCTTTTACTTTTGATGGTTGATCTTAAATGGCAAAGGTAGCTTCCATATGATTATTATTTGATAAAGTAGGCAAATTTGATAGTGACTTGAGTTGCAAGATTCCATTTTTAATACATAGAGCTAAAGTCAAAAGCTATGTCCCATCTTTTTTTCCAAAATAAATAAGAGCTGATGTCTCAAGAAATGTACAATACATACATATGGTTGTCTGAAATCTATATTTAGAACCAATCAAGATTTTGAATTTAAATTATTTAAATATTTAGATAAATTTTCATTTAAAATAGGAATGGACCTGGTCAGAATGTATGTTTATGCATTTCACATTATTTTTCAACTGTGCACACTTAGTTCATGGTGGAAGACACATCAAAGCCATTTATAAACTGTACATTCTGACTTGCTGGGTGTGAATGAAAAAGATCATTGCAAACATTGAACAAAACGAAAACAATAATTTAGAAATAAGAGGTGAAGCAGATTGTCCCCTCCTCATGGTAAGTGTAATTATCTGTTTCTCATGGACTGTTTTGTACTATCTTAAATTAAACTAGGCTGCTGTTCGCACATGTGGTCATTAAAATATTGTACCAGTGATTAAGTATTTAACAGCTAATCTGGATATTATTCCAGTGATCATGGCCTCAGTCATATATAGCAAAATAACTTGGACCTCCTCAGCTGCAGGGAAATAAAATTAGAAAGTTGCAAAGGAGGATTTGTATAGTACTTATAGTAATCAGAATTACTATATAAGAGGGTAGGCATTCTGATCCCCTCCAGATATCTGCCATAATCATGTATCATTAAATATAGTGGCTAAATATTATCTGAGCTGAAGTGCAAAACATTATGATAGCACTTAGTTGCCCAGTCCATTATACCATAAGTTTATTTTGAATACCCAGAGATATAAGTGGAATGCCTCAGGTTTTTAAAATTTCACTATGGATTATGTCAATACCCCCTTAATAGTTTTCCAAATTGAGCTAATTTTTGAAAGAATAAGCAGTATATGAATAAGACAAGAGCATGCTATTGGGTGCTATGTCTCTGTTAGTGACCAACAGTACAATTTCCAGACTTGATTTTGAAAATGAGGTAAATAAATCTGCTTCAGATTTAGTAAGAAGGCATGTATTCAGGACAAGGGAGTTGCATAAGCTTTGTAACCATTAACTTAATGAATATTCTAAACAGAATGTTTTTCATTAATGATGTTCCGCTTTTTCTCCTGTGCTGTCCATAGCAGTCTTGTTCAAGATATCTGTATTCATGGGAGGTATCTCAATTATGTGCTGTGCCTATCCAATTAAAGAGTCTTTGATTAAATCATAGCATTAGTTTTTGTTTTCAACCAGTGCTGTGTGGTCCCTTTCAGATACCAGTAGGAAGGAAAAGAGGTGAAAGGATGTAATCACCATTCCAGTAACCAATTATGATGTTGTTCTCATTACCAGAAAGGAAAGATATGGGACATATGCAACAAGAATCTCAGAAGTTTTCTTGCACTAGAGACGGTCTCACCATTTCTGATCGTAGAAGCTTAAAACAATAGCTGTGATCTTTATAACAGATCTTTAATTGTTTCCTCTGGATTGTTATAGAATTGCTAGTCCTGGTCTCCTCATTCTGAAGTTAGATAGGTATGTGTATATGTATATCATACTTACACAGATATATGATAGACATATGGTTAAAAATCAAAGTTAAAACAATTGTTTAAGAACAATAACAGTTAAACATTGAGTTATGTTAAACCATTTACAGTTCCTTTAAAGCATTTTAATGAGTGTAAGACAAATCAATATGTCAATTAATACCTAATCAGTGATACTAACATCATAAGCTACAATGTTTATTTCAACAGTTCACATAGAAATCTTACAATAAGCACTCTTAATTGTACCATAAGAAAAGTGATAGAAACATAAAGCATAAATCATATATGTTCTATTTTAAGGAAGGATAAAAAACACTCATTTAGTTATCTTTGTGAGCTATACTGCACAATTCTAAAGTTTATCATACAAGACGTTAATGAAGAAACATGCCTAAAGCCATTCATAGTTTCTGAGCTGCAGTTTAAAGCTAGTTTCAGTTTCTTTATTGCTTCTGTGCATTTGATAAATTTGGATGTTTGCATAAGGGTTTCGCCCTTAGTCATGCATATAAAACATGCATTATTTTTAAAAATGCCCAGTCTCTATAATCATATTAAATTTAGGACTTTTTCAACTGTACCAAATATCACTATAGGAGAATACATGTGTAAAACAGCGTGCTGACATCAAAGCAATGTTGTTTATACATATTTATTAAATTTATATGCCACTCATTTCACTATCAAAGCAACTCTGGGGTGCTTAAAACAGAATAGAATTGTGCTATGAAGCCCTGACAATACAATGGTGCTGTTCCATTAAAATAAAAATACAATATAAATATATTAAAAGCATTTAAATTCAGTTTTAAAGGAGAAAGGAAGCAAAACTATTTTACCAATCCTTAAAAAACATCTCTAAAAAATGAAGTATTGTCAGATGCATTGAAAAGGTAAAGAGATATGACTGGAAAAAAAGAGTTGCCCTAGATGAGATGGGTAGCACATAAATCTAATAAATAAATACAAATTTTAAAAAATTTTCAAAGGGAATAGTGCCACAGCAAAGGTTAACTAAGTAGTAAAGATGAGCAGTTCAATCTGTTTCTAATGTACATCAATTCTTCATATTTACTCATCTTTACTCATAACAAACCAATCTATTTTATCCTATTCTTTTTTAAACTGTAAATTTGAAAATGTACTTCTAATTATATATTTTTGACTATATTTTCTACAAATATACATTGCTAATTATATCATCTCAAAGGGTCTATTTTTAAATACCTCAGCGTGCATTTTTTTGTTGAGACCTTCATCACAATATTTGTGGAAAGTATAAACCTGAGTGGAAATTAAAACATTCTAAAGCATATTTTAGTCCAAATGCTGTAGATGAGGTATACTTATTTGAAAATTTACATTTGCTGAATTTCTCAAGCATCTTGATATCAGATGCAAATGACAGATAAATTCAACTAGTCAATCTGATAGAAATCTGGGATTAATCTAAAGATTGGCAGACTTTATTTTTGGAAGCTTGAAGATGGGCTTTGCAGTAAAAAAAAAATTGTAACTGCCCTTTCTAAATTAAGTTATCTGCAAAACCCACATAGATTGTAGCTTTCCTTGCTTCGTAAGCTTTCTCTGTTTGAAGGTACCTGCATAAAATATGCTAATCCTAACTTTGACCTTTTGCTTGTATGCCAGATTTGTAGTAAGTAATGTTCCCTTTCTGCTGCCAATCTCTCAGACTCTGTTTTTAGGGCTGGGGATGAGCAATAGAAGCTGAGAAACAATCCTTCTTCCCATGAAAAAAATAAGGACTCTGTCAGTTTCCAAGATGCCATGCAAAATAGCTATTTATTTTAAATCCAGTGCTATTTATTCTTGCCCACTGTTGCCTTTTAGTAATTACCCTTCTAGTCAGCCCAAGCCAAAATGTCTATGAAAGACAGTGCTGAGTGACCAGAATAGAAACATACTATATGCCTGTAGCTGAGAAATTGGTAAAGTTGGAAAGAACCTGGATCCTGAGAACATTATCATCAATTTTGGTGATATTATAGATGAGGTATCACAGCTCATTCATATAAACAAGACATGCCAGAAGAAGAGGGAAAACTGTCTTTAAAATTGAACAGCTAAAGGCAGTGGTGGGATTCAAATATGTGAACAAACGGTTCTCTGTGTGGATGCCACTTCCGGAAGTCCATTCTGGGCCTGGGCAACAAAAAATTAGCTACCGGTTCTGCCGAAGTGGTGCGAACCAGCTGAATCCCACCACTGGCTAAAGGTGAATACAATTTGGCTACATAGTAGCATGGGAATGAGACGAAGGCCATGTGGTTAAGGCACCAGCATAGAAATCAAGAGAGTGTGAGTTATAACCCTACTATAGGCACAAAATCCAGCTGGGTGTTTTTGTGCCAGGCACTGACCCTCAGAAAAACTCACCTCAGAGGGTTGGTGTTATGGGGAAAGTAAGAAGAGGAAGGGGTATTAAGTATGTTTGCTGTCTTAAATTGTTTATAAAAAAATAAGATGAGATTTTAAAAATGATGATCTTCCTGCCATAGCTAGAGGACACCTTTCTAATATGACTTTTTTTCCATATATTATATACCCTGTCTTATATCTCCTGAGAAAGGGCAGCATTGGTGGTGATATAAACATCTTAGCGCATGAAAGCCTAGGAGGCCCACTCAACTCCCCTTTCTCCTCATTCCTTCCCAGGCCTTCAACAAACTTTGCTGCATAGTGTGAAGCTGCCATATGTGAGCCTCAGAACAACAACAAAAAGTTAGATTTTCTGCTTTTCTTACTTGCCTCATGTTTTGGTTGTCTGGATTTTTATTACCCAAATATGGAATCAGAATAAGAGCCAGAAGACCAGAAAGGAAGCATGAAGGAAATAAGTGAGGAGAGTTTTCACTGCTGCTGCTATCCTTTTCCCTTGTCCACTGAATTTCCCAAGTTAGTGGTCTCTTCAGCACAAACAGATGCTCTAGAAATGAAGCCTTTTGAGAGCTCTAAAAGCCTTCGTATGCATTTCTGTACTTCTGGTCCACTAATCCAAGAGATATAGGACTAATTGCATACCTGTCTTTAAGGCTGGAGAAAGGATTCCAACAGATCTATCTGACCTACCCTTCTATCTTTCTACTAGCCTCCAAGGCTGACTCTTTCCAGTACTTTCAAAGTACGTTATGGTTGGGGATTATGTGACAACGTCATGCTACCTTGCCTTCCAATATGTGAAGAAATGTTGAATGTTTGTTTTCATTGAAGGGAAAGTTTTAAAACATCTTAGCCAGTAAGAGGCCAAAGACACAAAAGAGACAAATATCTATTTCTACCCTCACTCCAGCCTCAGAAGGACATCGGAAATCTTAGAGTAGTAAGTGTACTTTAAGTGGGGAGTTCAGATTGTTTTATCCAACTAATGAAAATGATGCCCATTTATCTCTTGCATGAACACTTTTATATTTTTTTTCTCAGTTTTCCACGTTGCTATTCCCCTTTGGACTAAGCAGCCTAGTGCAAAATGTAGAAATGGAAGAAGGAATAATAAGCCAAAGTATTTGGGTAAAAGGTATAAAAAGGAAAACAAATATACTTTAAAATTGTTTACATCAATACCATTCACTTTACCTCTCTGTAACTTCTTATTCTTGCTTCTACAATGCCTAGGAACCTCTCCATGCCTTGCCTTTTGCACCTTAACTTCTCAATATTTTTTTGCAGATCTCATCAACTCAATCCATCTGTTAAAACAAATGATTCTATTATGAAACTCTGCTGTATATTAATGCTCATTTTCTAACACCTATGTGTTTGATATGGTTGCAAAAATTGGTTAACTTTTGAGGCATAACATCGCTGTGCTGATATTGCTTTTCCAGTCTGGGAGCCCAAAGAAGTTGAAATTGATCATCTTGTTATTTAAGCTAGCATCTCAAAAGTTCTTGGTGCATTTCTTTGCCTTAATCACATCAACAGTAACATAATGCATCTATAACAGTCTGGGTTTTCTTCTAAAATCTCTCTATTTATATTCAAGAGGGGAAAAAGATATTTAAAGTGATTCAGAGAGAAAACATCATACAGTTCTAAAACAAGTGACATAATTCACTAGAGAAATCTGTTATTTCTAGGCCAAGAATGAACCTGCATCATCTGTAGGAAATTGTCAAAAATACATCATTTTTCTAACGCTTGAGCATATCTTTGTAAAATCAGTTCTAATTTTTTCTGACTAGTGAACCTCTTAGTAGTCAAAGTATGATGCCAACACAACAGCCTCTTTACTGGTCATCCCCCTCCCTTTAAAAAAAATCACTGCATTCCTCTCCTAAGAGTTCCTAAATGTAGCAATTAGAACAATTAGGCAGGGTGTCTTTCTCCCTTCGTGTAAAAATGATTCTTCCTGTAGTGTGATTGTGTTTCTGTCTATTTGCATTAGCAGAAAATGCATTTTTAATAATGCTTCAGATTGGAAACGTATTTTTTATTATTAATAGCATTTCAGAGCTGTGTATGAGAACATTTAATCTGCAGGATTCCTTGCAACAGATGGGAGGCCTTTGTTATACATTAGACTCGTGTTTCTCAACCTTATCTGGAGAATTCTGGGAGTTAAAGTCCACACATCTTAAAATTACAGAAGTTGAGAAACACTACATTAGACTTCTTTTTTTTTTTTTAATATATTTTATTGGATTTTTATGGGGGTGGAAGGGTTACATCAAGGTGCTTAGGAAACACCGTGGAGGTGGGTATATCAAACATCCAAAAAAGACAATCACAGATATATAGCTCAAATTAATTCATTGAAAATTCCCTCTCTAATTCCCTCATATAGTCTTACCTATTCAAGTTAATACATTTCTAAATAAACTTCAAACAATCCTATCAAATATCAATCACATTTCAATTATAGAAATCCAAGTCCTGTTTTTAAGCTTTACTAATTTACAGTTACCATATTCCAATTAGCCTTAAATAGACATATTATTAACACTTCGGGTGTCCCTTTTAAACATAATAATTATATCTAAAATGAGTATATTATTCCCGCAGTATTCTTATATTTTCTTCATTAATACCATTTCTTCTCTTGTCACCAATCCCTCTTATTCTTCTTCTATTACAAAATAATTATCTTATTTAAAATAAAAATATCAAACCAACAAATAGGTTTCTATCTGACTTAAATATATATTCTATCAATTCATCTATGTCTATAAAAAATCTTTTTAACCCAGTAGATAAAGTTTACCTCTCCAGTAATTATCATATCTAAGACAAAGTATTATTACAAAGGATATCCTCTTAGAAAATTCACGTACTCCGTTAGTTATTAAATCAGTCAAAAACTCAAAAGCCTTTTTAAACCCATTAAGTAAAACTTTAAAATACATTTTTAAATCTAACTCTTGGTTTCTTTCTGTGCCATACCGGTTTCCATAATAAAATTCCTGCATCATCAAACCACAATATTAGAGAGTCAATATTCCTCAACGCTTCAAATTGGTCAAAGTTCTCTTTCCTTTCTTCTAGTAGCCTTTGGATGATAAAAGCCGTTTTATTCCATGTTATAGTTGCTAGTTGTTTGTCCACATTATCACAGTTTTCAATAACTTGTATCTGAGTGTCAGTCTCTGTTGATGTTGATGCTTCAGGCATCTCAGTTAAAATTATTCTTTGATCATTAAGCTTCTCCATAGATTGCATTTGGGATTGTATAAAGTTGGTTTGTTCCTTAGTTTCCACAATTTCTCTCGGTGTAATTTCATAGTTGAGTTGTAGACATGATTCCTCTTTAGGTTGTAAATATTGCTCACTAGTCTCTTTAGCTCCAATCTGCTCCTTCTCCACTGTTTTTCGGCCTATAATTTGATCCGTCAAAGTTTGGAAGTAAGAATTCATATCCTCCGTGGCTTCCAAGATTTTTTCCAATATAAGTTCATAGTCCAGCTGTGTGTTAAGTTCCATGTCAGTGGTGAACAGATCTTTTAATCTTTTAGTGAAGGTTTTATTTCACCTCCAATTCTCAATAGACCAAATCACCACACAGCTGTTTCAGTTATCTTACTCTTATCATCTTTTGAAGGTCAGAGCCATCCTCTAGCAATGAAAAAAATATACAGTTGCAGTAACACTTTTCATCACAAGATGTCCTCAGCAGACTATAAGGTCTTTCTTTTTCTTTCTTTCTTTCTTTCTTTCTTTCTTTCTTTCTTTCTTTCTTTCTTTCTTTCTTTCTTTCTTTCTTTCTTTCTTTCCAAGTTAATAGATTTTTTGTTTTTCACATTAAAAAGATGAAGAAAGGCCTCTCCAAAATAATAGACGCGTAGTTATGATAATAATGATCAAGTATAAAAATATTTTCAGGCCCCCTCAGTATTCCAGAAATTAAATAGTCAATAAAAAATTAACTGGTTGTTTTTTTTTCAATTCCCAAAGCTGTTTTTCCCAAGTGCCCAAACGCTGCTCCCTCACAGCAGGGAAGTAATTCAAATACAAAAGCTTTTTACAGGAGAGTAATTAGGGAAAGAAGGGGGAGGAAAGGTCTCACCCGGATTCTCCACGGGGTTCTTTGTGCTTAGTTGTTCTTCTGGCTTTCGGCTGGTGCAGCAAAGTGATCGTCCATTTTACTGGCCGATCTTTTCTCCGACGGCCCTAAGGAGCTAGCTCGGACTGAGGAAGGAGCTGCCGCTCTTCCCCAGTCAAACGAGGGCCTCCTCAATGGTGGTCGCCTCTCCAGGGCGACTTTCGACCCGATTAAGGGTCTACCGGCGGAGGGAAAACAGCCGGTGGGAGAGACGGATCTCTCCGTGCGACTGCGTGTGCCGCGATCCGGAACTGGAAGCCACTACATTAGACTTCTAAAGCTTCAAATATAGTTGTTGTAATAGTTGTAAATGACGACAGACAAAGCAGATGGTGCTGCTAGTGTTTGGTACTGTTGACACCATTGTTACCAGTTCCTTGTTCCATTAATGTTTCAAGATCAACAGCAGTGCCACCTGGACAACAGAAAATAAGAAATGGTACTTTATTTGGCATAAATGACTTTAAATTTTTTGGACAGAATTTTGAAAACATTTTCTTAGATTGGATTACTATGTTAGGATAGTTCATCCTTGCTAAAATATTGGCCAAATGTGCCCATAGTGATGAAAAGATAACAAACAGAGCCTATTAAATAATACTGAAGAAAAAAGATTTGGTTAGTATGTTTTCAACCCTAGAGTAAATCTGTTGATTCAAAATATGGATCTTTTAAACGAACAATTCTGTTTTTAGGATTGTTTGTATGTTTATTTCTGTGTTGTATCTAGTAACATGGCTTTGTGTTTTTCTTAAGACTGGAAAAAGATCTAAAAACAGCAGGATTTTTTTTTTATTTAAAAAAATGAAGATAACTTTCTGGGATAGGCAGGATCACTGGGGAGGTATACAATTTTCATTTCTGCCTCCAGTGAGCCTATTCCCAGCATGATTCTGCTCTTTCCACTCTATCAAATGACTTTTTGATGGAATGAGGTTTATGTAATTCATAAAGTATTTGTAAAGAAAAACTTTACATGTTTGTATGAGAGTGTTTGTGTAAATATACATGCTTACCTAACCATACACACATGTGGTTTAGTATGTACAGTAAATATGCTGATATTTGCTTATATAATATATGTGCAACCCATGGAGACTTGTAGCCTATCATCTGGTGCTTCATAAGTTTTCCAGACTACTGTAACATTATCTGGGTTTCCTATATATATACTTACAGGATTGGATTATACATCTCCAGTCAAGCAATCATTTCAGGTGTCCTTTTCTTCTCTGAAATAACTGGTCTTAAAGCAGAGTTCTCCAGAAAATTGTGTGCTGATCAGGGGGACTGTTTTCTCCTGCCAACAAGCAGCTGATTTTGCAGCCAATGCTGGTCCTTTGAAAGCATTTCCCAGATTTGAATGGGAACAACTAGAAACAACCCAAGACAGGCTTCAGACAACCATGTAGTTGCATGGAAAGGGGAATCTTGATTATTGTAATTCTTGGGTAGAGTGGTTGGAGGTTTGGAGCTCTATCTTTTCCTGTCAGTGTTTCTTTGTTTTTTTAGACACATCTCATTTTAAACATCATGTTTTGAATAATTATTTTTTTGCTTTTGACTTACATCTTTAATTATGGGGATTTTCCCTTTCTTTTCTATTTATTCTCTATTGTGGGAAATATCTTATTTTTTTCTGTGTCATTTTGTTAAAAAATATGCACTTCTTTTGTCCTTGATTGCTTACATTTTGTTGTAAAGGTCAGGGTATAACAAAATTTGGATTATATTAAAATGAAGACAACAATAAATCAAGGATCTGAATGTTATACATTATAGACTTTTTACAATTTCCACAAAAAGAAATACAGAAGAAAGGCAAAAGCCAGATTAAATTAATGTCAAAGCTTTCTTGGAAACCTTCAGGAAAAAATACTTTTCAAATTATAACCTCTGAATGAAAATTAGTTAAAAGGTTTGATGATTTAACAACAGTTGTAAATCAACCTAAGCATGATACTTGGATACAAGTAACAGCATCTAAATCTGATTTCAGATTGAGTTGATTGTAAGTTAATTTGTTGCTGACAGAATTGAAGGAGAAGCTTTGTTTGAGAATTGCGGGCTCATTGGAGAGGGCTGAAAGGGGTATGAATTTAAAAGAGAGATGGCAATATAGATCAGTGATGAACTGGACTTTTATTAAGAAAACTGGTGGAAATTGTGGATTAGACATAATATATTCGGTCAGAAGACAGCTATTAAGAGATGTTGTGGTTCAACTTGTACAAAAATCTTCTGAACAACAAGTGCTGCAGGGATATTCACAACAGAGATTTGTGACTTTGTGGAATGAAATGCAATTGTTTGGAAAGATCCCAGTTATAATTTTAAGGAAAAGTTTTGTTATTAAGAATCAATCAAAGATATTTGATATTGAACAGATCAGAGATAATGATGGCAGTAGTTTGTGGTAGATTAGAAGCTCTTGTGGACTTTCTGGGTGTGAAATACAATAATATTGTTAACAATACAATTGTTAACAGAGGGCTTTGAAGTTTAGTTTTGTTGTTCGGTTTCCCTGTTAGCTGATTCTTTTTTTATAGAAGTCAAATTATCTGGGCAAATAGAGCTGTAGAAGTTGTAGACCTGTTTTGCAAGGGGTGAAACTATTATTGTTGAAATATATTTATAAGTATTCAACTAGAGGGGCAATTTATGTGTATGTTTTTTTTTCTTTTTTTAATGTCTTTTTTAGTTTTGCTTTGTTTTCTTTTTTTTGGTTGAAGTTTTTATTTTAACTTTGGAAATAAAATAAAAAAATATTTAAATAAATAGTGATCTTGAAGCAAATAAAAATAGGCAGCCTTTATTTGTTACTTTGTCATTGTCATTATGTTTCTGCCATCAACCCAGGTAGGCATTCCACTGAGTAATATATAGAGATATTTGGCCGGGGACATAATTTGTGCTTTAATATCAGGAGATGCTTCTCATGTTATAGTAGAGTGATTCAGAATTTGGAAACTATTAGCATATTTGTCATTGTTTGGACACTTTTGGGGTCCCTTCCTGCTTTGAATGAAACAGATGTTTCACTCTGGTTTTGTAGTAAAGTTTTACTACTCCTGTCTAGCCTTTGATAGGAATTGAAGTTCAGCTCCTAAGCAGTTCTACAAGTTTCTTAAAATTTAATTTTCTATCATTTTATTCAATTATACTCACTCATTCTTTTTTTGTGTGAGGATCAGAGTTCAATATTTTAGTTTTAAACATTTCTAATTTCTTTCTGTACAATTGTTCTGCTAGCACTATTTTGGACTTGGTGCTCTAAACTAGGAGGAAGGATATTGCCATTTACAACTGTGTGTAGGTATTTGTTCTCCACCCCTTCCTGAGAACTTCAGATCTGGTTATTTCCCAATTTTCATCTGAGTCCACAAGAAGCTTCTCTGGATTTTTTGTTTTATTTTATTTTATTGAGGTAGGTCATTGATATTGCAATTACAGCACATTCCTACTTTTTATATATAGAAAATTATTCATTGTTTTCCTGCTTTGAATTTATAAATAAAAGTTTGGAATACATTGTATATATTCTGGATTATATTATCATATTCTCTTACCCATTTAAGGTTGCTAATTAGAACTCTTAGCATATGAGACACTGAACTATTTTGCTTTTTATTTGGGTTTACTTCTGAGTTTTGGGGAATTAATGATACACAGTCAGAGCTGTGGATGAGAGGAAAGGTGTTTAGAGCCTGAGATATCCAGTTGATATGCTTTGATGCAAGCTAATTTGTAGAAGATTGCTTCTTTCTCTTTTAAATTAGATATTGTTAAAAATAGTAACAAGAATAAAAGCAGAAAATGCCAATGTAGAATACTGAATACAATTTACTGCTCCGTTAAATCAAGCTGAAGTCTTGGTGACTGCATCCATGCACTTTTCTTGGCCTGGTTTGTCTAAAACATGCATCTTCATGGGTGTCCACAGAGAGAGTCAAGAGGGCAAATGGTGGAATGTGCACAACACCATCATACAAATGTCTTTGTTTACATGCTTGCAATAGACACCAAGATGCAAGCCCCTTGCAGTGGCATTTGTATGACATCAAGGCATGTCATTTTGGCACTGTTTTCTGTGGATGCTATTGCTGCTTTCTGCAAACAATGGAAGATTAGACATTAAAAAAGAAATCACAGCCATAGGCAAAGGAACAGAGGAAGTGAAAGAAACCTACCTGCTGGAGAGAGAATTACCTCTCTCAAGTGAAAATGTGACAGTTGTAAAATACAAATAGATTGCTTTTCTCATTTTATTCACAGCTTATATTTAAAAAAAAAAAAACTCTTAACTATTTTGGTTTTATCTTTCCACTAATTAAGATGGGTTCCTTCTTCTACAAAGTTTTAAAAATAGAATTTACATATAACTTCTATATACCCAGACATTTTTATTTCTCTAATCGCTAAACATAAAACGTCTTCTAACAACCCGTCCATCTGTCAACAGTCAAAAAAATCTCCAATCTTTAATGTAGGTACACTTGCTCACAGCTGATTCTTCTTCCTGAATTTAATGCTCTTTAGAAATATTGTTTAGATTTCAAATCCCATGAACTTTCCTGTCCATTGATTATTTAAACAATATAAAATCAACCAAATAGAGTTGATCTTATTATTTTTAATTTTAAGTGATTGCTTTATTTCTGGTAACTGCTGTGCCAAAAATCCATCCTACAGGTTCTCAAAAGTCTTATTCCAAAGAAAAAAGGATGCTCTGTTTTTCTACTTTATTCTCAGAGTGAGTGAGAATCTCTTTCAAATATATATTACTATTTCTGAGCTTATTGTTTGGGATGGCAAAGGATATTACTCTTTGTGAGTTTGGTTATTTTTTTTGTGAAGATCTTTCCATCCACTTCAAACATCACTGATTTTTAGGCTGCTCAGTCTGAGAATGCCTAATGAGAAAAGTGATTATATTAAGTCTTCTCCTTAAGATTTAATTCAAGCATGGGAAATCATGCAGGAAGCAGGCCACAAAAGCCATACTGAAAAATGAAGTTGAAGTAATTAGTAGTGAAATGCCATTCTAATAGACTAATGGGGAAGATGTCTATGATAAATAAATGTTTAATTGGAGACTATTCATCCACCATGTTTTATGTCATTTGACTGATGTAGTTGTGCAAATGACATAAAACCGATCATTTGTTTCAATTTATGTCATTTGCATAATGAATCCAACTTACTTTTATGTTTCATTTCTCCCAACAAATCACAAAATAACTGTTTCTTTCATATTAGCATTTCCACATTCTAAACTTTTTCCATTCACGTACCACTTCCTTAATAAATAATTTACAGATACAGAAATTTATATATTTGCTTCTCCATTTATGTGTAACTTGTTTTTCCCATTTTCCTATCAAACACTTTGGCCTTTGATGCATGTATTTTAAGATTATATCCGTCATTGCATCGTAGTCTATCTAATATTGGCATCAAATAATTTGATTCCAAGCTACAAGCAGCGTAGTCTGCATATACCTATATTCATATCCTTGACTAACACTTCTACTGTTACCCCAAGCATTCCTGTATTATTATTCCTATTATAAATAACCAGACAGGGAAACCACATATTGTTACTCCCTGGTCAGTGCTGAACCATTTGCTAAGCATACCACTTATATTTATACATGCATTACTTTCATCACATAAAAGTCTTATATTCAGCAAACAAGCTTCAAATGAACATATTATCATTTGATTACTTTTTATGTTAATCCAGAAAAAATATTACTCTTGCTACTGCAATTTTCAGGCAAAAAATGGACAGCTTTGTGCCGGCCGAATAATGTGAAGTACTCTCCATTTCATCAGAGTAATCTTATATCAGTTCTCATAATCTTCTGTCAATCCATATCTTTTAATTCAAATTTATTACAGGGAATGTTCTCATAATTATAAACTTGAATTAATTACTTCTAAAGCATTTCAAAGAAAAGACACATTTTTATGTTGATTTATACTAAATGATGAAAGGTATGAAGTGTGTTAAGAAATACTTCAAAAATATTCTATCTAATAAATCTTCAGATATAGACATAAAAGAGAAATTTGTTTTACTAGGCCAAAAAGTACTCGTACTTTTTTTTCGGACACTTACAAATTGTTAGAAATTTTCGCAAACTTTTGTTCAAAAAATCAAAACTAGATTTTAATAATAATTTCCTTTTTTTTTTCTTCAGCCCTGACATCATTATCAAAGTCAGTTCCCTCTGAAAACAAAACCCTTAAATCGGACTATTAAGACTATTAATCCTATACCAGGTCCTTATTTCATCACTCAACCATAATTAAAACAAAGGGGTTCTTGGTGCTCTCTGAGCTTGCTTGTTTTCTTGCAGAGGTTTCATTACCCAAACTAGGTAACATCATCTGTTACGTATTTAGGGTAATGAAACCTCTGCAAGAAACCTAGCAAGCTCAGAGAGCACCAAGGACCCCTCATTTCAACTCTGAGCTACAAATATTCTTCTTCATTCATAATCAGAACAAATTATGTCTTTGTCATCAGATAAAATAAGTCAAAAGCATGGACAACAATATAGAACAAAATGCTATATTAGCTACCAACTAGTAAAAAGTTATAAATATATGCTTTTAAAGACAATAATAACTGGATACTTGAGTTATCCTAATTGTGAGAATGTGCGACTGGCCCAAAGTCCCCCAGAGGGGTTGCATACATGAAGATAGATTTGAATATGAATCTCTAAAATTAAATATTACTCAAAATTCATAGTTACCTTTAGAAATGAAAATCTGAAAATTTTCCTGACAACAAAAAATAACATAAGATAGGAATAAAGTGTACCAATTGAGGCCTCCACCATTTTCTCCAAGACAGTAAGTCATGTACAAAGAAACAATGCCATAACTTCAGTATGTCTGTCAAGGGGCTTTCAAAATAGGATCATGGCAATTCAGCAATTTTCATAATGACAAGTAGTAGTCATAATGACTATTTAGGAAATACTTATATTGCAAACTTAGTAGTTCAAAAGCATGAACATGAGAATAATAAATACATACCACTTCAATAGGAAGGTAACAGAGGTCCGGGCGCCTCAACATAAAGTCATGCTGGCCACATGACCACAGAAATGTCTTCAAACAATGCTGGCTCCCTTGACTAAGAAACAGAGATGAGCATTGCCCCCTAGAGTTGGGCACAACTGGACAGGAGAAACCTTTACTCTTTTAATGCCTTGCCATACAAGGTAATTACTTGTACATAGCTAATGGAATAGATGCATTGTGTTATGCTTGTCTCTAAAGCTATAAATATTGTAACCTTTTTAATCCTGTCATATATCTTGGGAGACAGGTTCCACAATATCATAGTGAAATATTTTTCTCCTTATTGGTTAGCTCCCTTTATTCATAGCGCATAGAATAAATGATACATAAATTATACTTTGCGTGTGGGGAAATCTGAATAGTGAACTTTTTGAATCAGAGGATGCTGATATAAGAACAATGAATTCTCAGACACCTGAGGTTGCTTTGCTGGAAAGGCTGCCTCTGAGATTACCATATCAAAGGTTAGTTAAAAATAACTTATCTAGGGAGTCTTTCAAGTACAATTTAAATGTAAAGTTCATCCTTGGAGAATAAAAAAAAATGCACATAAGGATTAATCCAAGGTTGCCCTGAGATTTATCTTTGGCAGGAGTTTATAAAATGGAGAGAAAGGCTTGGCCATCACAAATAGGCACACACACAAAAAGTCAAGATTAATAAGACAAGATTCTAATTAGTTCAAAGTTAATCTTTGAAGTTTTCACTGTCAAGAAAGGCAATTAAAAGAAGGAGTGATGTGGATGGCATCCTTTCTTGTGTCACTTTGGCTCAGACTTAGCAAGATATCTTTAACCAGTCACCCATGCTTTATCACATATTGTGATAAAACCAGAACTATATTTCATTAGGAAAAAAACTGCAACTGAGAAGGTCCACAAGGTATAGAACAACTTGCTTTCCAGATATCATTGCAAAAAGTACTTCCCTATCACTGTCAACAGTATATTAATGTGGAAGCAGATGACAAAATATCTATCTGAATAGACCACTAAAATGTATTAGACATTTTACATATCTTTTCCTTTTGCTTATTTTATGTATATATTAAATACTTTTAATATTAAATATTATTAAATATTATATTGAATGTAAATAAATTAAATTCTGCCTGTCCTGTATTTAAGTTTGGTTCCTTTCTTTTCTTCATAGGGTTGGAATTGATACAGATGAGGATCAAAGGATAGAAACTGCTACTCAGGCAAGTTAAAATTTAAATATAAATATTTGAAAATGAATTTATATTCATGTGTGTGGAACTGAATGCTTTAAATTTTACCATGTGTTTTCTAAGATGTTCAGGAAAATCTCCAATTCTGATCCTAAAATCAGGAAGTCATATATCTTTTGTCATATATCTTTTGTACATTCACCCAGATTGTAAAATAAGTTATTTTATTGTTGATGCTGAATAATTTCAGTTTTGATATTTTAATAGAAAAAATCCGTTAGCTGTTTCTCATTTCTATTTCTAAAGGCATTTTGGAAAATTATGATCTTTGTAATCAGACACGTTTATTATTCATATTCTAAATTTTGAGAAATTTCTTAAACTTATTACACATTGCTTTGTAAGATTTCTGAATATGTCTTATTCCCATCCTTGTTTCTTGAGGACTGTTTTTAGCAGCCTTCCCCAATCTGGTTAAGAATTCTGGAAACTATAGTCCCAGAATATTGGGAATTACCAATAGTAAATATTGAAATTTGAAACTTAAACTTTATTGCAGCCAAATCCAGCCTATAATACATATTCAGAGTATCCGTAGTTCCATCACAATTGGTAGTTAATATGGAACCAGCAACATTCTAGACATACACGGATTGACATTGTTTAGAGTCCATTGTAAACCCTCCATCCCTTCCTCCACTCTTTCTTTTATGATATGCATCAATGAAATAACCTCATGCCACAGTACATTTTTAGATCATAAATTCAAACCCACAAATGCTATAGATTTAGGGATATCATAGGCATCTGGGTTTTGGACAAGTAACAAAACATGTGTTGCAACTTCATTAGACGCCCCTTATTTACTTTCAGGCAGCATCATGATCTCAGTACAAAAGGCAAAGCTTGCATGATGACATCCCAACATACATTGTGCATGTTATTTGATGTCATTGTGATTAAGAATACATATTTATTTTTGACATACACATTTTCCCCCTGCCAACTCTACACTGGGGATCTTTACTCCTAAGAACCTGATGCCTGAAGCAGCTCCTTCATTCTATCCCAAACAGTTGAGTTGACCTAAAAGAAAAGGCTGAATAGGGAAAATCAGTTTCATGTTCTCTGAGATTATATTGTATGAGCGCAAATAAAGGGAATAAGATAAAATAAGAAGCAATTGCTATTCCTGTAATAGCACTGTAGGAAGTCTTTGTGGCTTTTATGGCTACTACTCTGGAAATAATTATTATGCTCATACATTTAAAGTATAAGGGAATATCTGTGATAGTTCTAATTTGTTAAATTCCAATATTGTCATAATTAGGAATGAAAAAAACTGAAATCCAATGGTAGTTGGCATTAATACTCATGCTTTAAAAGTTCCAAAATGGTCTTGGTTGTTTTCACTGTGAATGTTCCTAAGTATTGCATCATCAGTTTCTTTAAAGTACAGCTACTCTTGAATACAATGACCTAATCCAATTACTTTACACTCATCAAAGTGTAACTTTTTTCATGCCTAGCCAGATTTTCAGTTCTCAGTGAATTTATCACTTAACCTTTCATGGATTAGTAGCTCATTTATTTCCACTTATTAATAGTTTTCATAATGCAATATTATGAGATCATCAATAAAAAATAGCACATCTTGCTTTTTTTAAAAAAAATAAAAGCTTTTAAACTGAAAAGCATATTGAATATGAAATACAAATGGAAAAGTAAAATAAGTTGCAACCTTATTGAGAGCTTATACAGCAAACCTTAAAGCAAAAATAGAGTACCTTTCTCTACCCTGACAACCTAGTGAGGTGCTGGAACTATGATTCCCAGAATAGGATAGAAATAACCTAGCTTTTTGAAAAATAATTCTGTTTAGACTTCAACTCCCAGAATTTCCCAGCCAACCATGTTGTAATCCAGACATTAAAGTTGCTAAGGTTGATAAACATTGATCAGAATACAGAATAGAATAAAGAATAACAGAGTTTGAAGGGACCTTGGAGAACTTCTTGTCCAACCCTCTGCCCAAGCAGGAGAGTCTATACCATTCCAGACAAGTGGTTGTCCAATCTCTTCTTAAAACCTCTAGTGTTGGACCACCCACATCTTCTGAAGGCAAGTCCTTCCATTGATTAATTTTCTCACTGTCAGGAAATTTCTCCTTAATTCTAAATTAGTTCTCTCCTTGATTAATTTCCATCCATTACTTCTTGTCTTGCATCCTGAATAGATGCTTTGGAGAATAGGTTACCCCCTCTTCCTTGTGACCACCCCTTAGATATTGGAATACTGCTATCATGTCACCCTAGTCCTTCTTTTCATTAAACTAGACATAGGTCATTGTGGAAAAAATAAAACACAGTAACTAACATTTTCTGAATAGACCAATGGTTTTCATTCCACCTTCTGGCACTGCCATAGAAGCACCAATAATGAGGACAGGATGTTTTATACATCATTAACAACTTTATAGTTGATAAAATAAAATCCCCACATCATACATGTAAAAATCACTGCTCTGTAAACTAAAAGGTAGCCATCTTATATGGGTAAGTTCCAACCAAGACATCCATAAAACCTTAATCACTACAAAAAGGATTCAGTCTCTAATAACCATCTGCTTAATCTCCAAGACCAGAGATCCTGTTTTTTTCTGCCCATTCTATAAGATAGTATAGAGTCAGTGTGCTGCAGGCCCCATCCATTAAGGAACATCATCCAATAATACTTTAGGACAGGGGTGTCAAACTCGCAACATCACGTAACGTGTCACGACGTATCGTGACTTTTTCCCCATTGCCGGAGCTGGGGTGGGCGTGGTTTCAGCATGACGCATCCGGCCCATGGGCCAGCAGTTTGACATCCCTGCTTTAGGAGGTCCCATTTACTCTGTCATGGTTCCTGTCCTCAGGAATAGCATCCTCTGGAAATTTGAATAGGCCCCCAACCTGCTTTTTCTTAAATGTGCAGGCTTCCTACTGGGTGATTTTAAAGGGTTTTAGTGGATATTTTTTAATGCAAGATGACCATTCTCTTTTTCTATTTGTGATTCCTTTTCTTCCTTCCTTTTCTATTTGTGATTATTTGCTTCTATTCCAAAAATGATTCGGCGTTATTAACAAGTACAAAAGTTTTAGAAATGTGAATTATAAATAAAATTCTCAAAGTGCTGTGAAAAGGATCTTGTCAGTCCACTTACTAAAGTTATTAGAAATAATTAGGTATTATTCTGCAATATTGTTAGTATGAAACAGCTAGAATTATCTATTTCACTCAACAAACAGCCATTCAGGGAGCACAGCTATCTGGTTGGCTGATATGTTTTAGTGAACCTCTTAAGGCACATTTTCTCAGAATAAAGATAGGCAATCTGATACTCTTTTGCTCTTTTGGATGGCAATTTTTGTGCCCCTTAACATAATCCCATCATTCATTGTATTATAACTTGGAGTTATGTTTCAATCTAAAACATTCAGAAAGCCACAGATTGCCTACTCCTACTCAGAAACTTCTATTGTACAAGTGCTTTTATTTATTAATTCTGGAAGAACAGTCTAGGTTTACTATTACTCTCAAGAAAAAAGTGCAAGTTAATTTAATAATACCTAGAAGAGCTTATTATTCAATAGAAATTAACTGCTTTGAATTGAGAAGCTATTCATAATCCTTCCCACACCTGTTTCAAATACAATTCATAGTAAGTCATAGAACTTAACTGCACTTGTCCATTAGCTTTTGTGACAGACTACCATCTTGAAATAATATATTTTATAATAAGTGCAATTTATTTCACTATCCAGATTGGGAAATCATCATAATTTAGTGTGATATAAACAAGAATAAATAAATCTTAATCTGACACATACTTTGTTTTTCTCCCTCCAGAACTTCTACACACTCAAGTAAAAGTAATATAAGTTTTTGTTTGACATATCCTCTGAACCAACAAATTATGGATAGTAATAATTCAGGCTTCTCTGAAACAAGATTTCAAGCTAGCTTGTTTCAGATAATATTAATTAGCATTCATATTAACCACAATTTGTTAGTTTGATCAATAGAGCAAGCCATTATTAAAAACAATTGGAAGCTTTCTAATTCCCAACTAATTGCCCCAGTACAGAGACTATCTATGACCTGTGAACCACAGCTGAATAAACATCTGTCTTCAATTATACCCAATATCCTCAAGAGCTCTCGTGAAGTCTCTAATCCAGGGGTGTCAAACTGCTGGCCTGCGGGCCAGATGCATCATAGCGAAACCGCGCCCACCCCATTGCCGGCAATGGCAAAAAAGTCATCATACGGGGGTTAGGGGAGTAGCAGCAGCAGGCAAGTAGGCTTTTTGCTTTTAACCTAGTTTAAACCAATTTACTGTTTTAATTTTCTTAATTTTTAAATCTCTTACATTTTTGAAACTCTATGCAGTGTGGCCACCAAACCACTTAACTCACTTTCAGCTATATTTCAGCTACCGGTTAGCTATATTTTAGCTGTATTTTTGATATCCCGAGCTGGGCCTCAGCTATGGGAATGCCTTGCTGCTGCTTTTTTGTTGTTGCTATATAGGTTTTTCTGCTTTGTCGGGAAACCTAGTATTGTCTAGTTTTGAGTGACTTTTATTTGATCTATTTATTTATCTACTACTTTTTACCACTTTTTTTTTTTTTTTTACTATTTTACTATTTTGTGATTTTTACTCACTCCCTACTCCCTGCTTCGGCGGGATGGTAGGATTCTTGCCTTACTTGTGAGGAGGGATTTGCTTTTTCTTGACTCTTGGCCCTTAGGGATTGTTGTTGTTTTTTTTTGGATCCAGGATTTGCCTCGGGGATTAGTCTCTCGTTATATTATAATGCTCCCCCTTTATTGTGTTATTTAACACAATGAAGTCAAAGAAAAGGTGCAGATCCCTTACTGACCTGGTTCCTCAACCTTCTTTGAAGCAATCCAAGATGGAAGACTTTGTTTTGGCTCGGCCTCTTTGGTTGGAAACTCCAGTTCCTTTCTTTCTGGCTGCTGCTGGTCATGGCGATCCTTTGGTGGATGAGGATGTCGCCCCTCGAGTTGAGAACAAAGGCTCCTCTAAAGCTACGGTCCTCAATCGATCTCTAAACGAGCCCACCCTTACTGAACGTCTGGCTCAGCAATGCTTTCTGGTTGCAGATACAACAGCAAGCATACAGCTCCAGCTTGACAAAATAATAAGTACCCTAAATTATTTAGTTTCTTGGGTTGCCAGTGGTAGTGTTGGGCCGGCCGCTCGGCAGCCCGATGTGGTAGCAGGGCCTTCCTTGTCAAGCCTCAGCAAAAGATCTGCTCAACATAATCCTACCAATTGTTCGAACTCTATTTCCCTAGATGCAAACAGTCACCTGGTTTTACAGCCAAAACAGGTGGCCCTAAATATCAATCCTATTAACGGCTACTTGCCGCGCTGGGGCTCAATACGGCTGGCAAGGGGTCATATACTACAGCTATTGGGGTTGGAAGCTGATGATTTGAAGGAGGTCGAATCTTTATCCTCCTCTATATATTGCACTCAAGTGTTACTTAGTTTCGACAATTCTAACACCCCCAAACTATTCTTCAGGAGAAGATCTCTACTAAGGTCTTTTGGCATTTTGCCAAGAAGAGTCTTCAAAGATATGTCAACTAAGCCTCTTTTAAGTAATCGACCACCTGTGAGTGTTAGGAGATTTACTGCCCCTAAAAGATCTTCAGTAGCACATGTTAATGTGCCAACCCTGAATGTCATCTCTGATGTTAGTCCATCTACTAAATATACATCTATGCTTGTAAAATCTCCTGATGGCGCCCTCTCTGATGGGGTCTTGACTGATCCTCCTACTGTCAATCAAATCAACCCCCCTCAGCGAGTAACATCTCATCAGGAACCTTGCCTTGACTTAATCAGCCGGGAAGAAATGGCCTCAAAGGAAGCGACATTAGCCCAGGGTATTCAAGGCCTCTTAGCGAATAAGCCCCAGGCCAGTGACTCTGGGATTCCATCCATTCATGTGACTGACTTACCTCAAGACAATTTCTGGAACCAGGAGGAGATACAGCTCTTCGACTCCTTTCGTGCGCTCCCATATTCAGAAAGGGCCCAAATTATCAAGCGTCTGGTTGCAGTTAAAGCCAAGCTTTGGAGTCTCTCACTACCTGATAAGGCTTTTCCTGGATTTCAGGGAGCCCACACCGATTCATCAGTGGCTCTTTTTCCAGGATGTCTTACTCGTCAATATGAAGATCTTGGGCTCCCTCAGACCCCGTCTGCTGATGCCACTGAATGCTTGCCAGCTAATGCTAATGCTACAAGTACGAACTGGAGTGCGTTTAGAGTTCTACAGCCCCATGAACAAGGTTCGCCTCCCTTCCCCTCTTCCCTGCCTTTATCTCCCATGAGGGTGACACTGCCTTCTAATAACGGGTGTATTTTTTCGGACCAGAAGGGCTCCCTTGAAAAAATTAATTGTATAGAATGACTATCAAACTTGGCAACCCCCCTCTGTATTCTTAAATGTCTTTCGTGGAACATAGCAGGTTGGGGGAGAAGATGTGGTACTATAGAATTTACCAACTATATTCAGGCATTTGATGTGGTTCTGCTTCAGGAGACTTGGGCATGTGATAAGATATCCCTTACAGGGTTTACAGCCATTTCCCTGGCCGCCATCAAACAATCGGCGAAGGGAAGACCCAAGGGTGGCTTGGCTTGTTTGGTCTCCACCTCCTTAAAGGTGGAGACAGTGGAGCTGTCCCCCTGTGGCTTTTTAGCCATGGCGCTCCTAATTAAGAGAGGACGCAGCAAATTGCTAGTGTTTAACGTCTACCTTCCTCCGATGGTGAGGCAAGCCGACATTAAGGCTCAATGGGATGAACTGGAGAACTATATTACTTGTATTGAAACTAAATTTCCAGGGCTATATACCTTTATAGGGGGCAATTTTAATGCCCGACTGGGAGTGCATGTTCCTCCATCGATTGAGGCACTTTACTCCCAAGAAATCCTTCTGGCAATAGGTCATCAGATTTCAGCTAGACATTCTAAGGATGAACTAACAAATTTTGCTGGTATCCAGTTAGCACTTTTAGCATCCCAACATGACAAGATAATCCTTAACGGGAGTACCCCAGGCGATCTAGTTGGTGAGTTTACTTTTAGTTCCTCACGTGGGAGTAGCACTATTGACTTTGTGCTGGTCTCTCAGTTACTAAGAAAGGCAGTCCATGCTTTTTATGTGGACTGCCGTACGGAGAGCGATCATTACCCCCTGGTTACAATTATTGGGCTTTCATCAAATATACACTTATCTAAAGGCCCCCAGATATTGGATCCCTATGCGGCCTTCTATATAAAGAGGATCAAATGGTCTTCTAATACCGAAAGAAAGTTCCAGTCCTTTTTATTATCTCCGGAATGTCTCAGCCTTTATAATCAGGTTCTAACAAGTAGTGGCTCAGAGACAATCTTGGCCTTTGAATCACTAATTAATAGTGTTCAAAGGGAGCTAGGAGCAGATTGTAGGCCAAAGGGTCCATATCACGTAAGAAGCAATCCCTGGTTTGATAAAGAATGTCTGATGCTTAGGAACCAGATTAACCGGGCTTATTTGCTTTACCATAACCGAAGGGACAAACGCCCACCAGAGGACTATTACCGCCTGAAGCGGGAGTATAAAGGGCTAATTGTTAAGAAAAAGAGGGCTAAAGAGAGAGAGAAGTGGGATTTACTTCTCTTCTCTGTCCAGCAGAAGAATACCCGACTATTTCGGCAAATTGTTGCCAGCTCTCTCCCTGGTTACCAAGAACTCCCTCTCTGCTGTATTTCTAACAGAGATTGGGAAAACCATTTTTTTTTCAATTTTTCAGGCTTCAATAACTTCAACCAAGCTTGGATCACAACTGCCTCTTGCAATTCCTATATGGCAACCTGTGACTCATGCTGAAATTGCTGAGCTTATCTCAGAACTTAAGTCAGGTAAAGCCCCTGGCCCCGATGCTATACCCCCCATTTTTCTAAAATCTAATCCCGAGTGGTGGATTCCCCTTCTGGCAACACTTTTCACTCATATTAATTCCTCCGGTAGGATTCCCATCTCTTGGAGTCTAGCAATTATTATTCCAGTTTTTAAACGAGGAAACAGGAACAACCCTGCCGATTATCGCCCTATAAGCCTGCTTTCCATCATTGGAAAATTGTATGCTAAATATCTTCAACGTAGACTCCTCATTTGGGTTGAGGAGTCTAACATCATTGGTGCAGAGCAGATTGGGTTTAAAGCGGGCTGTGCCACATTGGACCACTGTTTTGTTCTAGCACACCTGGTTGACAAATACGCTATAATACCAGGTGGCAAACTTTTTACTGCTTTTATTGATTTAAAGGCAGCGTTTGATTCAGTCCCTAGGGAACTGTTGTGGTCAAAATTGCATAAAAGTTCCATTGACAGACGTCTTTTGTTCCTAATCAGATCTTTGTATAATCAGACCTCTAGCCAGGTTAAGTGCGGCTTGCAGGGAGAACTTTCAAATCCTATCCCAATTGAGAGCGGAGTTAGGCAGGGTTGTGTCCTGGCCCCTCTTCTGTTTAATTTATTCTTATCCGACCTGGCCTTTTACATTGAACGCATTGAGTCCCATGCCCCAAAGTTGTTAAATACGAAGATTCCGCTTCTTCTTTATGCTGATGATGCGGTTCTTCTTTCACAATCAAGGCTCGGTCTAAAAAGATTACTTTCTGCATTTGGGTCCTACTGTGTTGAGAACCATTTGTCTATTAATTATGACAAATCCAAAGTACTGGTGTTCTCCAGAGTCATACAACTGGGCTATTAATGGTAATGTTGTTAGGCAGGTTTTCCATTTCAAGTATTTAGGTATTCAATTTCAGAATACTGGTGCTTGGACTAAACATCGAATCCAGGTGCTGAATTCGGCCTCCTGTAGCCATCAGCAGTTTATAAGATTCTTTTTTACCCAAGGAGGCCAGTTTATTCCTTCTGCTCTGTGTATATATAAAGCCAAAACCCTGGCCCAAACTCTTTATGGAATCCCCATATGGGTACAAGGCTTCAAAGATTGTATTGAAAGAACCCAGGCTGTTTTTTTTAGGAAACTTCTGGGTCTTCCTCCCTGTGTTGGATTTGCTTCGATCTACCTGGAATTGGGCATTCGTTCAGTCGAATGCATGGCGTGGATTAACACCTTCAAATGGTGGTTTCGGGTGCTCTTTTCGGCAGTCCCTGGTAGCTACCTCTCCCTGGTGTTTGCTGATTCTCATACCTCTCGTTGGGAGAGGGAGCTAATGAAGAAACTCCACTTGCTAGGTTTTACGGGGGATGCTCTGGGAGATTATGGTCTCAAGGACGCCCAGTTTAGGGTAGTCCAATGGCTTGTGGACATAGATTTGCAATATCTAAGAGCCAGAGCCAACAAAACCTGCTCCCCTTTGATCTTTAGCCATTCTAATAATTATGGATTGAGAATGGCCTCATATTTCTATACTCTAACCATCCCCAAGTATAGAAGAGTCTTTTCCCTGGCCCGTTTCAATGTCTTGCCCTCAACACTACTTGATGGGCGATTTAAGAGGCTCCTGTTTAGTGAGCGACTATGCCCCTGTGATAGGGCCGAAGTTGAAACTGTGGAGCATGTCTTATTATACTGCCCTATGTATAACACAGCCAGAATTAAATTATTCTTTCTCCTTGGAATTGATCCCTCTGGTTCTAATGTTAGTAATCTGGTTTTATATTGTCTAGGGGATGGCTCCTCCTATATTACTTCTCAGGTTTCTAAATTTCTTTTAAGAGCTGTAACTACCAGAGGAGAACGTTGTAATTCCTCTTTAGCCAAGGCTTCGGGTGTTTAATTGTTTGTGATATTTTTCTTGTGTTTTTTTTTTTTGCACTTGTATTTTGGTCTGTGACCGCAAAATAAATTATATATAAGTCATCATACGTCACGACACATCACGTGATGTTGCGAGTTTGACACCCCAGCTCTAATCACAGGATTCTGTTATATGTATAAAAGCCCTTCCACTGATTTTAATATATTCATGTGTTTCTAAAAATAACTGCAAGTCTTAGTCCATTGAATGTGTTATTGCAAGTGTTATTTTTATAACTTTTTCAGGACACCATATTTTATTACCACAAATATTTGCAAATTCAGCAGTGCTATGTTTTGAAATGCTTTTCATTTACCATAAATTTGGTGCCCTTTTTTCCCTTGAGTATTTTTTTTTGACACACCAGGGATCTTCTTGACCACTGTTTGCACCCTTACTTCAACAAAATATAGAAGATTTTTAAAAATGCCCTAATAGTAAGAGCCTTTGTTTTACGTACCATTGAACATAGGGACATTGTTTCCCAGCCTGATATCAATACAGGTGTGTGGTATACTTAGACACTATCCCTGATTGGAGAAGGTTGCAGCAGACCAAGATTATTGCAGGTATGTTTTCATTTAAAGCTGGGGTATACAATTTCAAAAGCAGGTAGAGCCAGGGCTCATTTGTTTGTTTTCTATGTTTTCCAGTGCTGAAATAGGTAATTTAAACCTCTTCTGCATGGAATCTCTGTCATCTATCTGAAACAGATGCTGCTGCTTCTGGCTCTTGTAAGCCTCAATCCTCCTTCAAATAATTTACTGGGCAATTTCCCTGTTGCTGAAGCTGTCAGCTTCTCTCTCCTCCACTGGCTGAGTACTGCAATCTGAACCTGCTTATTCCTTTGTACCTGTAAGCTTCCTATTCCTTGTTAGCAGCAGAGAAAGAAACCTTCACTGACCAAGGTGCTGCGGGGAGAAATGATTTGCACTTCCTCCTTTTTTTTGTTTTCTGCTTATTGTAAGCATTCTTGCTTGCTTTAAAGCTTTGTCTCTTTGTTTCCTTATCTCTTCACCCTATTCAAAATCTCTTTAATTCTTCTTCCTAGCCATGAAACAAGGCTAAAAGTCTGCTCCATCCCTTCATTCTCAGGAATTTTTTTTACAGTTCTTTATCCTTTTCCTAATTATTCAGTTTCATTTTTTAACCTTGGTGTTTATTAATTCTAACTTTCTTCACTAGCTCCAAACTGTCTAGTAGCAGATACATTCTCTCTTCCTAATCTCCAACTCTTTGCTCCCTCCCCCACCTGCCATCCCCTGTTCTGACTTTTTGATTACAAATCCAGACTTTGGCACCCAGATTTTGAATGTCTAACTTCTCTTGGCAAATTCCTATCAGTTTATCCCAACCATCCATTCCAATACAACCATTCGGGTTCTATTTATTTGTGAGGCTACTCTTCTTTCCTTCAGAGATCCAAGACAATATTAAAAAAACACAGAAAAAAAAACCTCTAAGTAAGAATTATCATTACACCATTGGGTTGAGAAAGTATAGTTTAGTAGAAGCCAAGTGAAATATAGTAGTGCAAAGCCTGAACTGAAATTCGCACGCCAAAACTCCAAGTGAAAACTTTTCTTCCATAGCCACTTCCCATTGCTGGACCCCCATTGTCCAATCTATTTCAAAAAGAATGTTTTGGAAAGGGCCACTCTGATTGTAGGCTGGATTGCAGCTGCCTTCTTCTCATCACAGAGCGACCTTGAAATGCCATCTAGAGCAGGCACTTTCATTTTTTTAATTTCACTTTCCCCTCAACTGCTCTTCCTTCCTCTCAGGGTTCATGGCAGACTGGTATCGAAATGATCGCAGAGCGCAGGCATGAGGTGGCAGTTCTGACACCCCATTTATTTGACAGGAGTTCCAGGGGCTATAGAAGAGATGTTGGCAGGCTGTATGTTTTGCCCCACTGTTTTCAAATATATCCTAAAGAAGTGTGATCAAAACATGATCTGTTGTGAAAAGATAATGAAAAGGTTCATGTGATCTTGGAGATCTCCTCAAAATAAAAGGAAAGATAAGCATTGGAGGTTTTTTCCATTCTAGAAAGTCAATGCTGTGCTAAGGACTTAAAGATCATTATTCATTTCAACTAGTTAATTGCATAAAAATCAGTCAAACTATGTTATTTGCTTTATGCCACATAAGGTAGAAAAAAGTATTTCCTTTATTAGTTTACATTGTAAATATATTGGAGCAGATTTAATTTCTGTAAAAATTATAACATAAAACATCCATTAATAGTTTGGGTTAAAATACAGAGGAGGCTATCATTTTAATCCAAAAGAAAAACAATAAAATCAAAATCAATTGTGCATTTGTTGTGCACTGCAGAACTATTCCCAAAATATTTAGAAAACTATCCACAATATAGTAATAATTGTCATCTGTATAAATTAAATAAGATTAAATGACATTAACAAAAAGAAATTAACTTTACAGTGCAGAGATGATATAATGGACATGCATATTGGCTCACAGCAAGATGAAAAATGTGGGAACTTACTCAGTTGGATAATCTACGGTATCAATAAGTGTAGAATAAAAATACAACACAGCAAACTTAGAAGCTAATTTATTCCCCCAAAAAAACCCCGATCTTCTTCCTACAATCATAGGAGAGAACATGAAACTTAGCACAGATCACATATCCATGATTAGCATTGCCAGAGGCCATGCCAGGTGTAACTCAGAGATAGGAGTTTGCAAGCACCCAGGAAGTAAAAATCAATGGAAACAGAAAAGGAGTATATTTAAGAGAGCTTGAACAGACAAGCTGTGTGATTTAGATCTATATTGAGCAGTCATGGTGCTGAAACTAAACTAATTTGGTTACTACATAAGTGGAAAAAATTCCAAAACACAGTGTAAATAATTTTGAATTCCATTAGTGAAGATCAACACAAGATAAAGGCAAAAAAAAAAGATAGGTAGTTGTATTAATAATGAAGGTGTATTTTAAATTGTATCTGAGTATTGTGAGGAAAGATTAAAGACAAAAGGAGAAGGGGACGGCAGAAGATGAGATGGTTAGATAAAGTCATCCATGCAATGATCCTGAACTCCAGGAAACAGTGGAGGACAGAGGAGCCTGGCCTGCCACGGTCCATGGGGTGACAAAGAATTGAACATGACTTAGTAACTGAACAACAATTGTTAGATTAACTGAATTGTGAACCTTTAAATGTATATATTTATTTGTTGGTAAAATGTGGACCTTTTTAATTGAAAAGAACATGATTATTTATCGCAATCATCATTTTAATTTTCAATATTATTGCAGGCTGTAAATAACTTGGATAAAAGCACAACCAAAGCAGAAAGCGCTTGGCTGTTCAGAATATGGTATGGTTTTGATCATAAGTATCCTACTATTCTGTTAGCACTAAATATTCATAGTAATAATTTCATCGAAGGAGGAAACATCGATGACTCTGGTAAGATAATGAGAACTTTTCATTTTAAATTCTGTATAAAATTGTATTATTGATATGAAAAATAAATAATGGCTGCAAGGAAGCCTCAAAATTTGGGGAAAAATAAAAGATACAAATATTCAAAGCTTACTTAACCTAGTAAAAGAATATTTATATTGATATGGACAAATTAATAGCACTGATATTGTTTAAAAAATCTTGTTTATTGTTTATTTTAATTTTTAAAAGGAGGCATAATAATTTCCCAGGGATGATATGTGAAGAATACGGCAGATTTTTGAATGCAGTGGATATTCCCATCATGGCTTAAGCGAACCCTCCCCAATCTGATGCCATCTGAATGTGTCAGCCTTCAGTTTCCATTATTTCTAGCCTTTAGCCCCTTTAAACACAGGCTGAATGAAGTAAGAGCAGCCCCCAAAACATTCTTTCCTCTAGTTGGAAATAAGTTAACATAAAACATGGTGGCCTCATACTGCACTTCCAGGCATAGCAAACATTTAATTTGCAATTCAGAATAAAGAAAAAAGGACTTAAACATTAATGCTGTACCAACTAGATCAGAGTAGGCTTTAGAGACTTCTGGTGCTGAGTCTATTCCTTCTTCAAAATGGAAATCATTGACTGTGGATGTTTTGAAGGACATAAAATAATCTATTCAAAATATGAGGTTGTGGCATTAATTGAAATCTGTGCTCTTATCTATTTCAAAGAAGGGGGAGGGAGGGGCTTGAGTGAATAAGAAAGTGCGTATGTTCCTTTCCAGCAAGAGAGATGGCACACTCTGTCTCTTCCTCAAATGTACAAACAATGCAGTAGTCCTCCAAGCAGGAAAGGTATTAATATAAGGATATGCAGCCTTGGTCAGACTAGGGGTAAACTGAGCTTTTGAATGGCATGTCAAGGTTTGCAGTCCATAAAATGAGAAGACTGGGACAAGTCCCCGAATTGATGCTTAGACTTAAGTGATATTCAAGTGTAACTAAATATAATGAATTAGTACAGTAGATAGAACGGGCTTTTCAGATATTTAATAATTTTCTATTTGTGAGGTATTGAATATTTTAAATATGGCAGGAACTTTTGAAGAGGCTCTGTGGACCTCAGACAAGGCTTCTATAGGTCATAAACAGCCTGGTTGTTCAAATTGTTTACTTCTACATTGTGGGATGAAAAGAGATCCAGAGGGGAAAACATTATACAACACTTCATACTATGCTGTTCCTCTTTATATTATTATACCTTTTATTTAATAAAGCAATTATGCTATAGCAATAGCATAATAATATAATAAATAAATAATATATAAATTTTATGTAATATAAACTAAATATTATATAAATTTATATGATATTAATAATAACATATAATATACCTTTTAGTTAATCTGACTATATATATGATACTGTATGTTTTTAAGAGCCAGATGTTAGAAAATATGCAGAAAATGCCCTGTTTAGGAGTTTTCCTATGGCATCTGGTTAGCCACTTCTGATACAGAGTACATGCTGGAAGGATAATCAGTATGATCATGCAAAGCTACTTTTGTATTCTTAGGTTGTCTGTTTCAAAATATAAAATACATCTGATTTTTTTAAAAAATAACAAAAAAACAAAATGCCAGGGAAGGAAGAAATACAGAGCTTCATAAAACCTGTCATTTGAATTGTGAAAGACCTGATGATGGATTTTCTCTGAAAAGATAGCAAAATCTCTGATAAAGACTCCTGAATTATGTTTTGTTCATCTCTGGCTTTCCCCTCAAAATGCTTGAAATGGGCAGATGGAAGTCATATGGCAGGATTAGTCTGCAATATTAAACAGTACATAACTGAGAATTTCTGATAGGCTTTTTATCACTAATTAATTCCCCAGGTTCTGTGTTTCAAATCAAACTGTATATGCTTGATAATATTTTGCAAACTGCACTTGAACCGAGGACAGTTTTATATCTAACAAACTGATTCTCCTTCCTGTCATAAGTATACATCTTTCTTTAACATTATTTAACATAACAACTGACCTGCCATTATTGTACAATTGTATTTTCATTTTCACAGATACACACACATGCACACGCACGCACACTGTTATACATATACATAAACATGTTTCCACTGACAACTATATGCTTAAATCCTTGAAGATATTAACAATTCAAGTTGCTATTGCCAGGACTGAGAGATCTAAGCATTTTCATATGCTAAATCTCATTCTGTAAAAAGTCCCAGGCGCTTAGAGGCACACCAGTCATCCAAATGAAGTGCTCCTGTAATCTCTGTGCCTTCTTTTAGTGATAATATGAATTGTTTCCTATGGAACTCAGAAGCATTAAGCAAAATATTTATCTTGCATTATTTAAGAAAGGAAAACCTTTGTGCCTACTCTTTCTCCAGGTGGTATAACTGGAAAACAGCGCATGTTGTGTTTGGAGATAGGGAAGGGGTTTTTTGCTTATTTTATTTTATTTTATCCATTTACTTATTTATTACAAATATTTTAAGCCACTTAAATTAGGCGATTCTGACATTAAAATACTTGCAAGAAATTGAATGGCTCTTCCTTGTCGCACATTATCTTCATATATTATTTAAACTGGTTTCCTTCTATACTATGTTCTGGATTGTATAAGATCTTATTCTCTATGTGCAGATATGTGCGGGCTTCAGCCTATAGGTGGTGATTTAAATCTCCATATAAAAATCCCATTAATTTAAGACTGACATACTGTAGCTAGAGAACCAGTTAAGTATATTGTTTACAGGTATTGAGCTAGAAACTGGGGAAAAGGGACATCTAGTCCTGCTTTGGGCACAAAGACAGCTGAGTGATTTTGGACCAGTTTCTCTCTCTCTCTCTCTCTCTCTCTCTCTCTCTCTCTCTCTCTCTCTCTCTCTCTCTCTCTCTCTCACTCACTCACTCACTCACTCACTCACTCTCTGTCTTTTTTTTCCTAAGAAGAAGGCAGTGGCAAATTATTTCCAAAAATGTTGCCAAGGAAACTTCAGGGACTTGTCTAGACAGTTGCCAAGTGTCAATAATGACTCAAAGGCACTGTAAAATAAAAAGAGCTAAGCTGAAATCTTTCACTCTAAGTTTTTGTTTTCTATGTAATTCAGAGTTCCGCTGAATCCTGCAAGCTCTTGCTTGTAATATCAAGCAGCACTGTCCAAAATTAGAATTATGGTTCATATGATCTATGAGAGGATAGTGAACATTTTAAGTTATAATGGATGAATGAAAGGAGTACCAGACTGCATATCCTTTTAGTCCTCTCCAAATCTATCCTTTCCTGGAGAAAAATCTGTGTGGTCACCAAGGATCAACACTGACTTGAGGGCACATTATCAATGAACCAATCCATATTTTTATTTTTATGATTTATATCACCCTTCTATATATAATGTGGGACTAAAAGCAGAACTTTTCCTCATGGGACTGATGGATAAATAGTTGGGCAAAAGAAGTCATAGAGCTATATGGAAGAAGTTTGTTGAATAAGATGGAAGTTGCTGAGATGACCAAACTGATCTTTTGGATTAGAGAAAAGACAATATCTTCATTTATTGCTGACTGGAAACCCTTGTGGATTTTTTTGCATAAAACAGAAAAAGATCTTTACAAATCTTTGATAATTAGATAATTAGATATAATAGATATAATTAGATATAATACATTATAGGAAGAAGAGAGTCACGATGTAATTTTAGAGAAAGTGTTAACTCTACAATTACATTTATAAGTGTTGTAAAAAAAAGATCAGAAGCCACTTCTTTATATCTTTTTGTTTTCCATATTTCTTCTAGCTTTTTTTTTGCACTTTAGCTTTCTTTTATTTCTTCCTTTTCTTTTTCCATTTGTGTTTTATTTTAGTTTGTACTAATTTTTACTCTTGGTCTCATATATAAAGTCTTGATGCAAAGTCTTGAAAGCTGATCTTCCAGGGAACAACTGCTAAAGTATTCATCAATTCCTATACAGTATGTTCAAGAATTCAAATGTGAGTATAATTCTTTATACATGGAAAAGTTTAGAAGTACTCCCAACATTTCCAACTGAATAAAAAAATTCCTTTAAAAAAGCTAAAGTCATAATTTCTGGACACATTATGCCCAGGCAGAAATTTGATGTTACAATGGTGCAAAGTCCATGTTTTGAAATATCAATATTCAATATGGAAAGTTACTTGATATTTTTGTAGTTTAAGAAGTTATACAGTATATTACTCACATGACAGTATGTAATTTATTAGTTTTTGTTCTTTTTTGTATTTAGTTGTAATATACAAGTCTTCCCTGGATTTAATCTGAATTGAATCTAAAGATAAAATATAAATTTTGACAGCTTAAAATAATTTTTGTGCTCTGCTTTGTGAGAAAGCCTTTATCTTACTTATCCAAAGTAACACATTTGTGTTCCAGTAGAAGAAAAGTTGACCATCAAAGGGAATATCTTACTATGATCTTAAACTAAATCTGCCCTTTATCATAGGTGTCAGTGTCATCCTAAGACTTGGAAAGAGACAAAACTTGTTTTATGAACAATTCAGGAGTGGAAAATCAAGAGTCTTTTATGTTTTAATTGCAAAGAAGTAAAAAAGCCACTTTGCAGATTCTGAAAGCTTGAATGTAGAAATGCCTTTGCTTATAGAATGGGGAAATACATGCAAATTCATAACAATGTACAATGCTAACAATAAAAGGAACAAAAGTTTCCTTTCTCTAGGAGTTTAGAGAACCATATATACTATTTATTTCATAACTCTGAGTATCACATTTGAAGTAGCAAACAGACGGCCCAAAAATAGCTGAAATTGGCCACAGGAAAGGAATCTTGAAAGCCTGGCAGCATTTTCTCCCATACATAGTTGAGGTGGAATTAGATGGAGTTTCTTCCTATCATGGCCTTCAATCATGATGTTCTAAATATTGTCACCTAGTTTCTCTCAGTGGTTCTCTGCAGTGAGGTAGATCAGGTAGAGGGGTGAGAAGTGGTAGATCTGCCAACACCAACTTCTCTTCCAGTCACAAATAGAATATAGTTTAATTTTTCCAATTAGTTTGAAATATATATATTTATATATTTTTCATTACATATGAGATCTTGTTTTTGTTTTCATATCAATTAACTTCACTGTATATTTGTTAATGAGATTTTGAAATCACTAAAAACTGTACATATTTCATATTTTATCAAACTGATCCATATGTTCATAAATAAATCATGATACTACATGATACTACTATGAAAATTTTGGGTAACATTCACACTCATGAGCAAATCAAGCATGACGGTACATTCATTTGCAGGTATTTAGCTTGAAAAGAGGCAGCTGTAGACATTTTGGTCTTCTTGACAAAATTATATTCTGATGCCCCCATGGTTTGACTCATCTTCCAATTTTGATAGGAATTTCAAAAAGGCATCGTCTTATTTCTTTCTTTTTCTTTTGAATTTTCTTACATTTATGATTTTCAGCCCTGAAAAAAAAATGTTTTCTTTTCTTGGACATTTTTCAACTTATTTATGTAGTAAGTCATTTTAATTATACCAGCACCCATTATTGTTATATGGCAACAATTCTGCAAAATTATATTTAACCTTTGAGTGGGTGCACTGGCTCACAGAATATGTTATTACTGTTTTTCCCTTTTTAACTAAGTTTTTCAGAAGGCTTTTAAATTTTGGTCCCAATTAAAATTTGGCGCCCCAGCCTGTGCCTGCTGGGCCTTAGCTGGCCTTGGATATAATTGAAATAGGTAAGAACACAATATTTAGTTTTCACACACATACATAATGCTGAAATTATTTTACGTCCAAGATAAATAGGGTGAATCATTATTGACCACTGATCATTTAAAATTATGGAAAGTGTTTAAAATTTCAAATTGCATAATTTATATTTGTTGAAAACATTTTATGGAAAAACTATATTTGTTGTTTATAATCCTCAGAGAAAAGGGGTAATTAATGGATAGAAGTAATGGATATATGATTGTTGAATCTGAAGGTTTTTTTAGAAAGAGAGAAGTCCTAAATATTGCAGGGTGAGATGCTGGTCAGAAAGAAATGTCACTGTAGGAGAATAGTTCAGCCAGAATGTATTATACTCTTTCAAAGGAAACAGAATGCTCTCAATATTTTATGCATTTATAATTCAATTTTATATAGCAATAGATCAAATATAAAACACAAAAGGACTTTATACCTAATGTGTAATAAGATATGAAATAATGTTAAAATTAAGATTTCTATTGCAGGGGTTGACTTATGGAAGATTAACTGCTAGCTCAAAGACACAGAAGTTAGGTTTATAATCTTTCTACTTCAGCCTTTGAAGTAATTAATAAAAATTCATATGGACAAAACTGTTCAGGATTTAAAAGAAATCAACCAAGTAAAAAGTAACCAAGAATGGAACAAAGAAAGGAATTCTAACTCTTCATTTCTGCTTCCCTGGAATAAAGGGTTACATTTTCACTGTAAGCTAGGTAATAGAACAGAACAGAACAGGTTTATTTATTAGACACACACACACACACACACACACACAGAGAGAAGAAAACCATGTTATGTCATTGAGAAAGAGGAAAATGGTCAACCAGGTCTATAACTGCTGTAAAAAAGATTTGAAGTCACTTCTTTAAGCCTTCTTTTTCCTTTTCTTTCTCTTTTCTTTCTATTGTTTTTAACACTTTATCTTATGTTTTCTATACTGTTTATGTTTATCTTTTAACATTCCTCCAAAACACACACACACAAACACACACATTGAGACATTGATTAGCTTTATAATAATGCTGGATAGGACTTCTTTTACCCTTCTTTCCATTAGTGCTCCTTGTTTTCCAAGAGAGAAGAAAATTTTAGAATTCATTGGAAGCATTTAATTACACAGAAGCTAAGAGGTATGTGAGAGACTGTCCTGTGTTTTATACCAGAGCATCAGAGGCTGCATGTTCTCAAAACAAGTTTTAAGGAATATAAGTAGAAAGGTGTTATAGTCCTTATCTTTTGCTTTATTTTTCTTTTCCTTGGTGGAAATGAATATATCATTATATTCCATGGGATATAAAGATACAATGTTTCAGACATATAAAGCATAGGCTTATTTTAGTCCACTCAAATTTCAGATTATGATTTGTTAGTTGATAATATTTAGCAATCCTTTAGAGACGTAAATGTGATATAAATGTATTGAATGTTCAAAGCACTGAGTTAATCAGTTCATCAGTAGTTTTTTTTAAGTCTCTTTTTTTTCGTTACACACTGAATACGCTTAACTTTGCTTTTGTAGTGCCTAAAGCATTTTAAATAGCTTCTTCCTTCCCCTGTTTATGTCTATCACTTTCTTTTTAAAGTCACTTTAAACAAGCTTCATTTTGTAATCAGAATATTTTGCTTTTCAAGTGTAACTCTTGTTGGCATGAAATGCATCATAGCTGCTAATTAAAATCTTAACTGGTCAGGTAATCACTCACAGTTCCTGAAAGAATTTCATTATTAGTGTAAATTGCTGTGGAATTTGACTAGGAATCATGTGAATGAAAGGAATCTAGATTAAGATAACTAAAAATGCAAATATACAACACTTTGCCTTAATACTTAGAAGGAACTGTCATCAAAGTTACAGATTCAGAAACATAGTAACTTTGTCAAGCAGACAAATGTAACTCTAAAATTTAAGCACTCACATCTTCATATTTTTCTGACTAAGCACTTGCATTGTTACATAATATAATACAAAGAGATCAATAGATAAAAGTTATGAAGTGCAATAATGAGATAAACTTTATCTGTTCAATTTCTGTTTGTCATATAACTGCTAGAAATAGACCTATGATGAAAAAATATAAAATATTGTATGCATGTACAACTTATTCCTGATTCTGCTAGCAAACTGGATAAGCAAAAATTTTGATATACACAACACTTTGACACGCATCTATTACATTCATACTAGGAAAGGTCATAAAGAAAAGCAGGTGTTCTATGTTTCTTTGCTGCTTTCTCTTCTTCCTTTCCATATGATTTTTCATACTATAAATGCATATTTAGAATTTATTGAATCTGTAAGTTTCCACACATCATCTTCTGTCATACTCCATACTATCCACAACAGTAAATCTCTACCTTTCAGAAATTCAGTCCCCACATTCATAGATGTGGGAACAGAGGCATTATAGATTCAACACAGCTAAATTAGATGCTTCACCGAATTCAGGGGAAAAGTAATTTATATACTAAAATGTGCCTGCTGCTGAATGCTCTGTGTGTATATGTGTGTGTGTGTGTGTGTGTGTGTGTGTGTGTGTGTGTGTGCGCGTGCGCGTGCGCACGCGTGCGTGTGTGTGTGTACATACGTGCAGGAGTGTGAGGAAAGGAGGGAGAGAGTGTGAACAAGCCCCAAGGTTTAAAAGGCTTTCTTTCTTCCTGTCCTTTTGAATCAGTAGGCTTTTTCCTATTCTTCTGGTTTTTAAAGTAGAGAACATTTATTCTATAATAATTCTCTCTAGCCTGAGCTTTTATTCATTTGTGATTGTTACTCCATTCGTCTTCTAAAATAATCTGTTCCATTCCTCCTTATTGTGTGCAAATGACATCCATTTAGTGCTGCTTTCACAGGGATGCTATTTATTGAAAACTGGATTCAGATCTAGTCATAGTTGTATGTATGTATGTTAGGAGACATTGCATTACGTTGGGTCGCTGACACTAGAACAAAATGTTTCTCTGTCATGGCTCCTATCATGGTATCATTGCTTGTGGTGAAGCTTGCTCTGAAATTAATGGCCTTCCAAAAGATTAAGCAGACCAAGGTCTTCCAAAGGCCTTTTAGAGTAGTTTAATTAGGATGTATAATACACAATCTAATACTATGAAGATTTTAATGCTATGTACTATAGATGTTTTATACTGAATTCTATATTTTTTTTTTATTGTGGCAGTATAAACATTGAATGGATAAATGAATGAGCCAGGTCTTTGCATGTTGTTTTATAGCAGGCAGTTGAACAATGAAAGTCTTCAGAATATAATCACTGTTGGATAACTCTTAAGATCTGTTCTGATATTTAGTAATATGAACACAATTGATTTGATGATAAGATATACATCTTATCGACTTGCAACCACAATTGGGAGTGGTCATTAAGTGTTGTCATTATGACAACAGTCATTAAACAAATCAGTTGTTAAGTGAATCATGTAATTGTTAAGCAATCCCAGCTTCCCCTATTGACTTTGCTTGTTAGAAGCTCTGGCTGGGAAGGTTACAAATGGCAATCACATCATCCTGAGACACTCACAAATATATCACCTGTCTGAGATGGTATAAGTCCTCCTGCTTGAGCAGGGAGTTGGACTAGAAGACCTCCAAGGTCCCTTCCAGCTCTATTCTATTCAAATCAAATATGCCAATTGTCTGAATTTTGATCACTTGATTATGGGGATGCTGCAGTGGTTGTAAATACAGTGTGCATCATTTTTTTCAGCTCTGTCATAAGTTCGAGGAGTTGTTAAATAAGTGTCATGTCAAGAACTACCTGGCTACATGATCATATGTGAAACAGACTATAAAATGGAGAATAATATTTAAAGCAGTCCAGCATGTCAAATGTCCCAGAATATGGTTTTCTTGAACCTACATGTAGAATGAATTGTACAGTGCTTTATGCAGTCTCATAGACAGTTGAACAATAGTAATAGATAGAGAAAATTTGTACCTGCTTGATATAATAGTTCAAAAAAGTTTAATTTTTTTGTTTATTTTGTGGGGGGTGGGTCTTACTAATCAATAAGACAATAAACACAACTTGCCTTTAACAAGTTCATGAAATGTTTATTTTATTACATCCTGCCACTCTCTTTATTCTCTTTATTCTTTTCTAATGCAGTTCTGAAACATTTTGAGTTTTCATTTCACACTAGCAATTTCTCCATCAGCAGTGCAGAAAGGCACATTTTTATCACAAACAATTCAGCTTTAAAATTCTTGATATTTTATGCATTATTTTTTGCATTTATTAAGTGCATCAACTATTTTGGGTATCTATAAATGTAACACCTAATACAGAATTACATTACAATCAAATGTGCAACAGTGCAAGGGCTAATAGTTTTGCCATGTACTGGAGACATCCAAAAGTTTTAGACAAAGAAAATACTACTACATTTGCTGCACTTGTAATTATAAGTCAAATTTGGAATAGGTAAAAAATTTGATATTTACTTCTGAAATGTTATTTGCTTTGCTAAGATTCAGTAGACTAAGGGACTGAATACATGCAAATACTGAATGAACCAGGCCTTTACATCAAGGCACCTTTGATCGTCAGCCCATGCAACTGAGTCAGATATACGTTCTCATCAAACCAGCCTAGTGCAGCATTATATTATGCTCAAGCAATGATAATTTTTCCTATATTTCCAGACTTAAACATAGCTGTCTTCTCTTCTTAATTAAAACTTTATTTGACATTTATGAAGAACAAATGCCAAAAGAAACAACATGACATGAAGGGATTTCAAAGGTCATAAGATGCTATTTCTGGCCTTAGAAAGGGCAGATACGAGAGGAAGTGTGGTTGGCATTGATGCTGGCTTCCTTATAGAACTGGGCCTTTTTCCCCACAACAGTATTTTTATATATCTCCAAGGTTCTGAAGGTAGCTGTGATTGAAAGTGTAGTGTTAATAAACTTTAAACATGTTTTTATATGTATTGCTTCATGATACATAATTAGAAAACTGACTGAAGAAAAGTTACAATATGCAAGTCTTAACATAGGTAATCCTCAACTAACATCCATTCATTTAGTGACCATTCAAAATTACAATGGCACTATAAAAAGCGAGTTAAAATGAGTAGTTGCGCTTAGAACTTTTGCAGCATCCCCATAATCACGTGATCAAAATTTGGGTGCTTGGCAACCGGCAGATATTGACAACAGTTGAAGCATCACCATTTGTGAGCTTCCCAGCCAGTTTCCAAAAAGTCAGTGGGGGAAGGAAGCTGTATTCACTTAAAGACTGCATGATTCACTTAACAACTGCAGTGATTTGCTTAACTGTGGCAAAAGAAGATCCTAAAATTGGGTGCAACTCACTTAAAAACTGCCTTGCTTAGCAACAGAAACTCTAGTCCAAATTGTGGTCATACATTGAGGACTACTTGTATTCTTCCTCAAGTTTGTTCCTAGTCTCTTCTTTATTAAATTCTGGAAATGCCTCCTCTTTTCTTCCTATGGATACTATGTGATGTCTTCTAACACCTGAAGGCACAAGTATTCCTAACCAGTACAGGAATTTCATTGCAATTATTTCAGAGTTTTTTATATTTTTAGAACGGTCTTATCATTTTATTTAATCACCCATCAAATACTAACATACGGCCATTGATTGGAGATCTTTTTGCCGCATCAGCACAATCATGCCAATGTGTCAAGAAGACCATATTGTCTGTGTGAACTAAGAAATGAGGGTCTATGCGATAGAAGTGTAGGAGAGAAAGCTATCATTGCCAGATGTAGTATGTAAAAAAGACATGGCATTGAAGATGGTATAATCAAGTGGAATGAGACATGAAGCACCTAGTATATGCTGTACGGTGATGCTTGTTATGTCACATCATGCTTAGAGTAAATAAAGTTGAAGCAAAATGAATAGCTAAACAGTCTATTGAATGGGGAAACACTAACACTGAGATATTCCAGTGTACTTTACTTAATGCCATTTATATACTACCCAATGAGGCACATAGAGCTTCTTCCACATGTGGAAAAGTTGCTTATAGAGAACCTCAATGCCACAAGACTTAGTCTAGCTCATCACTGGAATTGTGTGCCATCTGGTGGACCTTCCATGTAAGAGTTCTCTGTCTACACATGCATGGATTCTAATATCTGTAAGTAGCTAAAAATGTATTCTCCCTGTCTACACATATGGCCACTTGGTTCCCTCTGAGTATGCTACAATCAAGAAAGCAGTGCGAGATTGAGTTGTTGTTGCTGTTACACAAGGAAGATGGTGTCAGTTTGTATGTGAGAGACCAGAAACATAATTTCTAGAAAGCTCCATTACAGTGAAGTACCCACTCTGATGATTTTACTGAATTAAATATTTTCAAACTTCTCATTTATCAGACATCAGTCATTCATTAGTGAAGGGGAGATTCTATATTGACTACTGTATAACTCCAAGAATTCTTCTGACTTAATAAAATGTAATGAAATATAATGTATGCCCAGCTATCTTGAAATTTCAGAGCAAGACTTTAACAATGAACTTTAACTGTAGAGCATCAGGAGCACCTGAGGCGTTCTACAGCTTTAGATTGTGGCTCCCAAAGTTCCTTCAAAATTGCCACTAAATTGTTAATTGTTAAAGTGTCAAAAAAATCTTAGATACATAGAAATAAGCTTATTAAATGTAGTTAATTAATTAGCTTTTTATCTGGAACTCAGCCAAAAAGATTGTGAATCCTTTCTATGAAACAAATATGTTACATTTTAACCTTTTGAAGCTAGCTGTATAAACTGGTGATGAAGTATTTATTTTATTTTTATATATTTAGTTAAAACATTTATATAGCTATCCATCTTGTATCAAAATCCGGGCAGCTTCCAATCAAATAATATATTTTTTCTTAAAAGCAGTGTCAATGTTACTGAATATGAATCCTGACAAACTGCATCTGATAACTTAATCTTAGTAGCAGGGGACTTAAGTACTAACATGGTGGTGCTTTTGTTAGGAAGAGTCCAGAAGTTAAATCTTTGTAAATTGCAAAATATGTTAATGATTTTGACCTGTATTTTCAAAACTAATCTGAGGACAAGAATATTGCTACCTTTGGGGTTTTAGAGATACTTGAAGGTTGTAATGTCAATCTTAGGCCAAAAATCTCATACAATGTTTCTTGAATGTCTTGAAATTAAATTTTGAAAAGAAAACTTAGATATATTATATATTTTAAGATATAAAGTGTGTGGGTTATTTAAAAAACAAATTAACCGAGAGACAAAAGAACAGGGTGGAATGGGTTGTGAGGGAACTGAAACTGACCAAAATGCTTTATGCATTACTACTGGGGAGTATTGAATAATGTAGTTAAATAATGTCAAAATTGAACACAACACAAAATAGTCAAGTGGAAATCCTTTAAGCAAAGCTTTTTAATACCTTCAGCCACTCCATTCCTTAAGCTTATGCCCTTTTCATTTTTCTTTCTGCAAAATGTTGACCTTGTTTATCCTCCAACCAACCTTTTTCAAGGATCATTAGTCCCACACATTACCTTATTTCTAACAGCATGTGTATTTACACTGTCTTATTTCTGGAGGTTTTTTGCTTCTCTTTCACTCATATTCAGTGAAAAGTTAGACCTCTTGAACTGTCCATTACTGCTTTCTCTCTTCTGAGAGGCCTACCACAAATGCCTTTGTTGTGTTTCTAGCTATGAAAATTCTTATCACAGCCCTGCACCATATCTTCTGTTTGTTCCACTGGATCTTTCATAATACAATATTTGAGTTCTATTCTATCTACAGAATCACTTCCATTGAGTAAAACTAAAATAAAAGGCACATAAATTTGATATGCAAGAAAGGGCAAAATTCCGCATGGTTACATAGATGGATTAGATGGGTTTTAAGGATATATATTGCACATTACCAGGGAATGTCTGATAGAAAAAAATACGTTTATGACAATGCAATCAGAAGGAATTTGATGCACATAAATATTTCCATAACAAATATGCAGTTAATAAAACTCACTGAATAGCTAGGCCATCTCAGATTGTAGTGTCAACTTACATTAATTTATTATACAATAAGAGTTAAAATAAAAAAAATAAAAGCAAAAGCTTTCAATGCAATAGATAAGTAGGAGAACTGTATTTAGCATCATAGCAATAGCACTTAGGCCTCAAAAAGATGAAAGGCTGAGGTCAACCTTGAGCCAGTTAGAATCAAACTGCCGGCAGCCAGCAGAAGTAGCCTGTAGTAAGTACAGGCATTCTAACCACTGAGCCACCATGGTTCATAAGACATAAAAAAGAATTACTTCTTAAAAACTATTATGGTCCACCACAAATGCCAAAGTAGCCTTTGGTTTTATTTTAAGATAGTCATTTTAATAAAATATTTGTGGAATAATTCTATGGCTCAATTCTAGCAGCATTTAAGTTATAATTTATTTGATGGCATGCCAGATTTCTGAACTGTGTTCTGAACACAGTATCCCTTGCCATGGGCCATGCTTCTTAAGGATGTTGGGTTATATAGTTCAGTGACATCTGGAGTGCTATGGATTACTAATTCTGTGCATAATATGCAAAGTAGGCCATCAAATGAATGTCTGATGTCAGCATGTCTATGTGGAAATAAACACTATTTGAATGTAAGTGTATTATACGTCTCCGTTTACTTGTTGGCTTGATATATCACTGACTACTAAAGTTTCTTAGTAGTTACAATAAAAAAATTAAAATCAAGACATCAAGAACAGTTAAAATAGTAATTATAACAAACTAGCAAAATAAGTTTAATTAATAATTAAAATCAACAGTTAAAAGATGTATTTTAAAACCTATTTAAAAACTAAAAAAGATGTTAGGTCCCTTAACTCTACAGAGAGTGTATTCCAAAGTGGAGGCAGAAGTCTCAATCCTGAGTTATAGCTAGACAATCTTACAGCAATTGTAGGTGAACTTCCTCAGATGATTTTGGTAAACATTGAGGTTCATGTAGAAGAAATAATTCTCTCAAATAATGTGTACCTAACCCATGTGGGACTTTAAAGTTAAAGTCCAGCACTCTGTATCATTCCTAGAAATGGATTGGCTAACAGTACAATTGTGGGATCCTTGGTGTTCTGAGCTTAGTTGTTTCCTTGCAGGTATTTTGTTACCTTATTAGGTAACATGTTCAGTGGTAGAGCAGAGTGGAGTTTGCTCTCAGTATATATAAATAATAGTTTGCACAGTGTTGATGGGGGTGTTATATTCTCCTTGGTATATTCCTTTTTATTAGAATGATGCACTCCTTAAGCAAGGTATAATGTGCCTCGTTATATTTTTCCAAGTTCAGCTAAGTTTGTTCAACTGAAATTTCCCAACCGGATATAAAGTCAGCCTCTCTTAGAACCACAGTGAAGCTTAGATGTTTCATACACCTATGGAAAAGCATTAGAGACAGAATGGAGCATATAATGGCCATACATCCATTACTTGTATCATACCATATAATATTTCTCATTCTGAAAAACAACTATCTTTAAGTGTACGATCTAAAATCTGCCTGAGGTATAGGAACAAAACTATGGCAAAGCCCTGTTTCCTACTCCCAAATCTCTAAGGAAATACAGAAAAGTACCACTGTCAAGAAGAACCTGCAGAGTTTATCTTCCTCTTTTGATCTCCAAAGTTCATATATCAGGGTGATTAAGGCAGTCTGAATCCCACAGCCCACCATAAACTGTTTTGAAATGGATCAAGAAATTTGCTTTTGTCAGGGCTGACTGTGGTTGAAAAACTAATTCTTTCAATCACTTTACATAGTACATTAAGTATTGGCTTATAAGTGCCAATCTTGGAATGATCCAGAGCAGAATTACTTTCTTTAGAAGAGGAGGCACCTTCCCCTCCTGCAGAAAGACATTTTGGATATTAAATAAAGTATCTCTAATCTCTCAGATAAGCACAAGTTGGACAAGGATTCCAAAACAAATGTGCATATTGTTGTGGAATACATTCTTTCCTTTTTTTGTCATTCATTTTAAATTATGGAGTTTTGAGGCTCATTTCAAAATCATGGCATCTAAGTAGATTTGAAACCAACAATCTCAAATTAGGACAGAAAGGCTCTGTCTAGTTATGCATTCACTGCATACTTTACCAAAACTGGGAGGGCAGAGCATTAACAAAACTGATGTGAACACTGAAAGCTATATAAGCAGTGGCTATCCTCATACAATTCAATTGACTGATTACCAAGGCTGCAGATTTCCCAAAAGTCATTAAAGTTAATAAAGTGATATCATCATTTCTATTCATGGAAAGCACATTTTGCCCACGTGACTTGCTGGGTTGCCAATATTTCGATTGAATTGCCAAAACAATTTAAGGTTATCCAGCTTGCATTACCAATCAGAATCTCATTAGAATGGTAAATTTGTGAAAACAAAATCAATATAGCCCTTTCACTGATACAGTTTATAAAGAATGTTTTACCAGTGAGATCACTGTGCAAAGCCTCATCACTTCCCATCAGAGTTACCTGTATCCTTCAGTCTCTTCCTTAAGATGTTCAGGCACAGCATTAGGAGGCATCTCAAAGTGTGGGGCCAGTGAAATGAAGACAGGCAGACTAGAAATTATTTGTTCAAAAGTTCAGAATAAAAGTGAATAGCTTGACGGCTTGGAGCCATATGAAACAAAAAGTGCTATATAAGAAAGTAATCACATTAATTACAATTCATTTATTAGATATATTCAAAATTAACTTTTATCCTAGCCTCACCTGGATTTCAGAGTGCAATCACAGCCTTGAAAAAGTTATTATCTACACTGATAATTAGTTACCCAATTAGTTACTCATGATGCAGGTGTGTTGACTAACAGTCAGTCCATTTTTTCTTTCTTAATGGATTTTTTTTGTTGTTTAAAATGAAAGAAGGTTAAGAAAAAGTTACAGGTGGGAGACAATAATATCCAGCATCCTTTCAGAATTCTATGGAAGAAGTAAAGTTAGTGTATAATATATTCCTTGTCTGGGGGAAATCAGAAGATCTTCTAATTCTCTAACCTCAAAAAGACCCTCCAGCAAGGAGGGAAAATAGAATAATTGACTGCTGAAACAAACTCCCAATTGCAAGGACCTGTGGTTCAACATCTAGAATGCTATCTTGGTCCACTTAGGGGTCATTACTTGGTATGCAACCCTGTCACCCTTGAGAAGCACCAGAAGAGTCGAAGCTGGTGGATAAAGCTGTCATGATATTGGAATGATAGTATTTCCCCTTCCTTATTTTATATTCCTTACAATTCTCAAATTAAGTCCCGTCTGAATTTTTCTCTCTTTTACTTAGTAACTGCAAAGTAATAAAACACATTCTTGTTTTCAGAATTATCCTAGGCAAGTGGCTACATTTTCCAACCATCACTTTTTACAACACTGGACAGGTTTTCTAATAATATTTCTACGAGAAACTGAAAATTAAATGTGTATGCTATCATCACTTTTTATTACCTTTTATTCATTCTTTTCTCACAAAGGTTATTGGGTTTTCTTGCAATAACTATTTCTTCAGTTAATATGAAAAGTAATATACATGTCATTTGAAACACTTATAATCAATGATGATTATAATTTTTTGTAATAATAGTTATAATGTGTTCATACATGAAAAAGGAAAAACTGATTTAGAATGTGCAATTCATGTCAATCAATTCCACCAGAATTCTGTGAAAATAAATGTATTAAATGTATTATTTCAGAGTAAATAAACATCACATTCAAAATGAAATATACCTGTGCAGTTAACAATAATGCAGTGAAGTAATTTTAGTGTCTAAATCTAACAATTTTATGAAGAGATGGGGACTCATTTAAACAACCACATTTTATTATCTAAGAATAAAACATACTTTTTTTTCTCCTCAGCTGTCACAATACCATTCTAGGCTTTAGAATCTCTTCAACACAATAAAACCAGAATGTCAATGTGACCACATGCAAATTTATACTTTAAACTCACAGTGTGGTCATAGGCAATTTTATACTATAATCTTATCACTGAGGTGATTTCTAATAAACATGTTTTCTCTATATCTGAAGGATGGACTGAAACAGGAACAAACACCAAATAGTTGTCAAAAAGGCTGACAAACTTTTAAAAGAAAAAAATGAATGTCCATAAACATGTATATACTTGGTAGCCCGTCCAGGATTCTTTTTTTTGTAAAAGTTCCTGTGATGAGTAGAATCAACCTGGTAAGTCCTGAATTGTCCATATTGGTACAAGTACTCAAACCAGACTAGTCTGCTGCGCTCTGACTGAATTCGCACCCTCTTGAATTCTATAGTCTTGAACTTCGCCCTAAAGTCCAAACTTAACTTAAAAATAGTTTTCTTTATTAGTTTATTAGAACCTGAAGTACCTGGTGACTAAATACAAGGACAAACTTTTCTTTTCTTGCCCCATGGTAGAAGATACAATCTCTTTGTTTCAGAAGAGGCATCTTCTTTCAAACCAACAGATACTCATAGTCTTAAACATTTGTAATTTGCTGTTTTATTTATATATTACATTTGAAACTTGACACAACCACTTTAGTCCCAGTGGCTTACATAGTAGAAGGCAAATTTAAAACCTGTATGGTGAGTTTAAAAAGATAAAACAAAGAAAGGGAGGGAGGAGAGGGAAGGAAGGAAGGAAGGAAGGAAGGAAGGAAGGAAGGAAGGAAGGAAGGAAGGAAGGAAGGAAGGAAGGAAGGTCTTTTTTTAAAAAAAGTATGCATTTGCCTAGTAAGAATGATAAATAAATTTTAATAAACAGATGAATAAATGAAATTAGTCAAAGGAAAATTAACATCCTAATATTCAAAAACAATTATCTTTTTTAAAATGTCATCCTGAACTTAGTTACTTCTACTATAATATATTAAGAGCTGTGTTTATAAAACTGATTAAAATTTTTACATAGGGTTTCATATCCCAAGGTTGGGTTACTATATAATGGCAAGCATGAACTGCCATAAATTGTGTGCACTACTCATATTCTTGCCCTATTCATCACTGTGAAAGTCAATTACCACTCTCTAAAGGGAAACAGGTCTTCCTGGGTTGCTGGAGCTGTCAGTCTTATTTAACAAAATATGCATCATAATTTTATTAGGTGGACAAGAAAAGACATATCGTTTTTTTAAACATCAGCAGTAGTGCATTGCAAAACTGACACATGATTTGCACAGGGTTATAATTTGTCATTTTCAAGTATGAAAAACACAGTTTGATATGTGAAACAATAAGGCACCATATTGGTGGCAAACACAAGTTGGCATAAAGCAAAGTCCTGGGAAATGTTGCACTGACAGATGAAACAAATATAATGGTGTTTAACTTATTCATACAGTATTACACCATTGTTGCACTGCACTACACTGGCTCTCATTTTTTTCCAGGTGCAATTCAAGATGCTGATTATCACCTACATGGCAGGGGATCAGTGGGACTGCCTTTCCTTGGGGGTATCTACCCATTCCACCAAGTTGGATAGCACAGGCACACTGCAGATTCCTTTTCTTTAATATTGCCATCTAGTAGTACCAGAAAGTGTGCCTTTTCTATAATGGCCCCTATCCTGCAGAACACCCTTCCCCTAGCAATCCAGCAGACATCCACCCTTTTAGCCTTTCAAAAGACCATAAACAGTTGACTCTTCCCCCAGGCACTGGAGTAGAGTGAGATGGGAGTTTATTAGGTATATCCCAGGAAGATGACTGAGATACCATATATTTTTTTATCATTGTATGGGTTTTTTTCCTTACAGTTTTTATGGGGTTTTTTTTACAGTTGTTTTTAATATTGTTGTGAGCTCCCCCAAATATGCTCAAAATTAGGAATCTATACAAATCTTTTAAATAAATAAAAAAAATAAACTAAGTAAACTTAACCATGATTATTAAACCAAAGTAGTTAAGTTCCTACAAGATGTTAAAATATCAGTTAAACTGTTTTAGGGCACACAAAGGGGCATGGAGCAGCGGAGCAGGTTAATGCCCTGAAAGCCCGGCTCACCTTTTAATCAATTTTTAACATTGCTTGCCTCTTTTAAATTTTGCATACTGTTTTTTATGCATTTTATATTTTATTTTACTTCACACAGAGATCTCTGTGAGGGAGGTGGGCGGTTCTTAGAAAAACAAGCTCACATTACTGGCATGAGCCAGACTTTTACCATCCTGGCTCCTGTTTTCTTGGAGTTTTGAACTTTCATATAGGTATTTCTTTCTCTCCAACTGGATCATTGGTTCACAGATTGTGAAAATCTAGGGGCTCCAGTATTTTATATTCTTGGCTTCTTACTCACTTGGTTACTCCTAGTGCAATGAATCAAACTTGCCAAAATTAAATTAATCCAGATTAATCTGTATTCTTATCCAAAGCAGGAACTGTTTGAATGTACCCCATTCTTTCGTGATCAGAAGACTCTCTTGTGATTATGTCTTGCTGCTATGCTACCTACTGTCAGTCTTCTCCCATATCAGCTCATATATAAACTGGCAGAGAATTATGGGTAGTTGACCTCCAACATATTTGCAAGGCACTGTCAAGCTATAGGCTTTTTGCTGTCTTTTTGCTCTCCTGTTCGGCTTTTTAAATACATAAACAATACTATCAAGGTAATAATACATTATATAATGGAAATGGAAAATGCTTCTGGGTATAATACCAAACAGAATCTGAAGCTCAAAAAAGAAGTCAACACATTTGAAAGTACAAAATAAGTAAATCATTAACCAAGAGAATATTTGGAAAAGATTTATATATTATAATAGCTAAAAGTGACTAAAATATCCAAATAACATGACAGCATTTTAGTTGTTCATTAACTGGAAATGATCTGTAAAGCAACTATGGATATGCAGTTTGTTCTGTCCCAGCCTACGTGAGTCCTTGTTGAACTGACAAGGAGAAACCCCTCTTCCAAGAAACAGGCAGGAACCGCAAGAAAAAAACAATCCAGAATTCGAGCCGTACATCTATTGGCTCCCAAACTGCAGAGAAAGACTCTACAGGGAGAACTGTCCTGGGCAGAAGCTTGTCTTTCATATGGGAATATTCTGGTTTCCTTGATAGAGCATCCGCTCTTTGGTTGTGACCGCTTGGTATGTAGGTAACACGCAAATTGAACCTAGCGAAGAAGAGAGACCACCAAATCTGTCATTGGTTCAATTTCTGGGTGGTCTGCAAGCTCTCCAGATTCTTGTGGTCTGTCTGGACTTCAATTTGATGCCGAGCTCCTTCCAAATGATGCCTCCAGGCCTCAAATGCCACTTTGATGGCCAGTAGCTCCTTCTCCCAGATGGTGTAGTTGCGCTCGGCCAGATTATGTTTCTGCAAATAGTACGCACAAGGGAAGAGTGCACTGCTGGGCACATTAGCCTGGAGTAACACCACTCCAGTGGCAATGTCGCTTCCACGACAAACAGCCGTTGCGGGTCAGGGTGTGTCAAGATGGGTTCCTTCATAAAGGCTTCCTTTAAGGCCTGGAAAGCTTGTTGCTCTGGGGTACCCCAATGAAACTGGGTCTTTTTCTGCAGGAGCTGAGTGAGGGGCGCAGTCATAGAAGCAAAACTGGGGATGAAGGTTCTATAGTAATTGGCGAACCCAAGGAGTCACTGGACATCTTTAACGTGACGTGGGGGTTGCCAACTACACAGAGACTCGACCTTGCTCGGCTCCATGTCAATGCCCTCAGGAGAAATGCAATGATCCAGGAAATCAATGGTCATTTGGTAGAATTAGCATTTCTCCAGTTTGGCGTACAAACGATGATCTCGGAGCCATTGCAGAACCTGACGGAGATGCTGATGGTGCATCTCCCGCGATGGGGAGTAGATCAGAATGTCATCCAAATAGATCACAACAAACTGATCTAACAGATCCCGGAATATGTCGTTCATGAAATGTTGAAAAACTGCAGGGGCACTGGCCAGCCCAAACGGCATCACTGTATATTCGAAGTGCCCGTAATGGGTGCCAAACGCTGTCTTCTACTCATCACCTGACCAAATCCTAACGAGATTGTAGGCTCCTCTCATGTCCAATTTCGTGAAGATTTTTGCCTCCCGGAGCCGTTCCAGAAGTTTGGGGATGAGGGGCAGTGGGTATCGATTACGTTCCGTAATAGCGTTTTTCGATAGTCACAGCAAAGCCTCATTTCTCCGGACTTCTTTTTTACAAAGAGCACTGGTGCAGACACTGGCGAAGATGAGGGCCGAATAAAACCCCGAGCCAAATTTTTGTCCAGGAAGTCCCGCAACACGGTCAACTCGGGGTCCCACATGGAATACAAACGCCCCACTGGGAGAGACGCATCAGGGATTAAGTCGATGGGGCAGTCATATGGCCTGTGCGGGGGCAACTGATCCACCTCAGTCTCGCTGAACACATCAGTGTAAGTTGCCAGTTTGGAGGGTAGGGAGACCCCTGGGGACGCACCACCTGGCTGGCACAGACTTGGTGGGTGTGGTCCACACACTATAAACTCAGAAAGGTGACCAAATTCTGGGACCAATAAATCTGCGGGTCATGTGTCCTAAGCCATGCCAATCCCAAGACCACGGGAAATATAGGTCGGAGGTTATGTAAAACTGAATAGCCTCCTCACACGAGCTGATGGCCATAACCAACGGTTGTGTGTCAGCCCTAATTGGCCCAGACAAGAGCACTCAGCCATCAATAGTCTTTACTAACAGAGGCGGTTCCACTGGGCATTGGGGAACTGCCCATTTGGCCACAAATGCCGCATCCATACAGTTTGTGGTGGCCCCAGAGTCGACCAAGGCGTGTACTGGAATCCCATGTGGCTTCCTGGGGAGGATCAAGCGTGCCACCAGTATCAAGTGCCATGGGGATCCGAGGGCAGGTTCCAAGGGACGTCGTTCGGTGTTGGGGGAAGCCCAACCAAAACGCCTTTTAGATCAGGCTCCTGGCATTTCCCGACAGATGAGGTTGCTTTCGTGGGGCAGGCTCGGTAGCTGACACCCCTCGTCGCTTCTTGGGGCAGAAGGCAGCCAAACGCCCAGGGTCCCCACAGTAGAAACACAAACCGCCTGAACATCGTCTATTCATTTCTGCCACTGATAGGCAAGGCCTGGCAGCACCTAACTCCATAGGCTCCTCCCGCAGAACCGGAGTCTCATGCACAACTGAAGCCGCCCGGGTCTCTGGGGTGGCACGATGACTTAATCTGCAAACAGAGATGGATCAATCCATTGAGAGCCAGGGGAACATCAACACGGGCCAGCTCATCCAACAGCTCCTCCAACAAGCCATCCTGGAAAGCATCCATGAGTGCAGCTTCATTCCAGGCTGAATCCTGGCTAAGCAGCCAAAACTCACTGATATATCGCTGTAAAGGGCGTCGGCCCTGCCTCAGAGCTTTCAGGCGTCGGGTCGCGGTCTGCATTTTAATGGGGTCCTCATACATAAGACGCATGTAGTCACAAAAAACCCCAAAATTATCCATCAACGGACTAGGCTGGAGTAGCAGGGGTGTGGCCTAATGAGCTGTAGCACCAGAGAGGAGGCTGATTATAAATCCCACTTTATCTCAGTCAGTGGGGAAATCAGCCACTCTCAGACTGATAAAGAGCTGGCATTGACCCCAAAAAACTGGAAACATCTCCGGAGTGCCATCGAATTTGTCAGGCATGGGGTTGTGGAGCAGTAGGAGCAGAGGCTTGAAGCTAAGCAACTTGAGCTGCGAGCAAAGCCAGCTGCTGGGAGAGCTGGGCATTCTCCGCACGTAACTGCTCCATGGTAGTAGGGAGTAGGAGGCCGAAGGCAAACTGTTCTGTCCCAGCCTACGTGACTCCTTATTGTACTGACAAGGAGAAACCCCTCTTCCAAGAAACAGGCAGGAACCGCAAGAAAAAAAACAATTCCTTTTATTCTCACAGACCTGAGTCAATGTTCAAGGCAAACAAACACAGTCCACAGAAACTCGATCCTCAGCACAAACGGTTGCCTTCAGCAACCAGAACCTCCCACATCTTCCCCTTTTATAATTCAGCCAAGGCGTGGCTTCCTAATGCCTTCTCCTTTGCCTTTGGAGTCACCCCATTGCATTCCTCTGTCCCACTCGCTTCTTCTGTCTGTGCATTCGTGCATCCAGGATTTGTCCCAGCTGTTCCTCATCGCTGTCCAACTCAGGCTCCCAGCACAGCTGTGTCTCAGCCCGAGTAGAGGGGCCAGGTTCCTCGTCCAACTGTAAGTCTTGGAGCTCCTCAGAGCCTTCCTCTGAGTCTAATGTCACTCCATCTGATGTCCTTATCATCTGAGTCCTCAGACTCAGCTGCTGGATCTATTGGCTAGCAAGGAATCACAACACAGTTCTTGAACACCTTGAATTCTTCTATTTCTGTGGAAATGGTTTTTAAAATGTTGGCTGGTATTTTGATAATGGTATGAAGATCATGCCAACCTAGTAAAGATTTGCATATTTTCATGATACTTTTGATGAATGTCATGGGTGCAGTTTGATTTTGCTAGTGATAACCTCTATTAACTTATTTATAAACTTTGTATAACTTTGCACTGTGTTTGCATTTAAAGTGAGGAACCTTTCATTCAAGCAAGATAGCTTTTGTATTCTTGTCCTATCAATGCAATTTAGAAGAATTTTACATAGGTAATAATACACAAAAAGCAATTGGGGTTCTGAACGGCTCTTAATGGTACGTGCTGGTGTTAACAAAGTATATGTGAATCCATTCTATTCTAGACAAAGTTGTGCATGCTTTGAAATGATTGGAAGAAGAAATGCTTGTGCAAGCAAAGGACTTCTTTACTATTACCTAAACTACAGGGAACATTTTTTCAAGTTCATATGGACTCTTGAGAAAAAAACTGATTGCTTCAAAGAATGGCAGAGAGGCACTTTAGGACACACAAATTCTGAAGCATTTTTTTCTGAATCAGTTTCAAGGCATGAATTTCAGTGCAATCTACTAGGCCCTTTTCACTTCAGAAGTAAAGATCAGCAAGTGCTTAAAGCCAAAATGTAGGCAGAGATAGGATTTTAAAGTGGGCCTTTTAAAATTAAGTTTCTTCCTTTTATTAAAAGACATCACAATCCAGTCCCTATTAGCACATGCAGAGAACCTAATAAGCATATTGCATCCAAGTTCTATCTCTGTTCAGGGTCTGAAGAACCCAAGGGGTAAATAAACTAAAAATAAACTAAAGGGTTAAAGTACACACAGGGAGACTTAAATTTCTTTATAATTGCTTCTAATATCAATGTAATTTTTCTGTATTTTTTATTGTGCACTGGAATTAGTAGCTTAGTTACCAATTACATGATTCTTATTGTCTTGTCAGTGAGCACATTTCAAATAATTCACTGTCATATATCTATTCTGCCCTTTAAAAAAATTCACTATCCTATTTCTTGTTGCTCAAAGGCTCCTTTTTATATGAGAGTCTGAATGCTATTTGTGAGGTCCAGCAGTGCACAGCATCTTCTTTTTCTCTTATTTCTAATGATGGTCTTTTATTGGCTACCAGGCCTGCTCTTTATTTGATTTTGTCTTCCTAACAGAGAACGTTTATTCAGCCATTGGCCGTATAGCTCCTCTCTTGTGTGTTTTGATAAATCTTTATCCTCTTTCTTCAGTTGAGGTTTGGCCTCTGTCTGGTACAGTTTTAACCAGGAACTTAACCAGGAAGTCCAAAACACTGAAATAATTGTTGGGAGTACACTTTCGTTATAGGTAGTCCTCGACTTAGAACCATTCATTTAGCAACCGTTCCAAGTACAACAGTGCTGAAAAGGACTTACAACTGGTCCAGTCCTCACACTTACTCCCACTGCAGCATCCCCCTGGTCACATGACTGTGGTTCAGGCACTTGGCAATTGATACGCATCTACAATGGTTACAGTGTCCCAGGGTCATGGGATTGCCATTTGCAACCTTCCGAGCTGGCTTCCAGCAAACAAAGTCAATGGGGGAAGCTGGATTCGTTTAACAACCACAGTGATTTGCAACCACGTCAAAAAAAGATTATATAATTGGGCCTGGTCACATGATGATTGAATCAATAACCGCCTCACTTAGCAACAGTCCCATTTGTGATCATAAATTGAGAACCACCTGTAATTTTATTACTTTGATTCTATCTGATCATTTCATATACTGAGCCATAATTCAAATAGGGCAGACATGTCAAACCCGCGACGTCACGTGACATCGTGCGACGTATCGGAGCTTTTTCCCCATTGCTGGCAATGGGGTGGGCACGTTTTCGTTGTGACGCGTCTGGCCTGTGGGCCGGCAGTTTGACACCCCAGAAATAGGGATACTTCCAAGAATATCTTCTGGAAACTGTTGCAGAATGACTGGGAACTGTCCAGAGTTTAGTGGGTGACTATATGACTGTTTTAAATAAATAAATTAGTACATTAGAAAGGAAAAACAGCTCCTTGCCTGACATCAAATATGTTATCCTGCCTAGGTTTCCTGAAACCTAGAGTGTACGTTTACCTAACCCATCAGAACAATATGCATTCAGCTATCACAAAGCAAATACCAAAAGCAAATCAAAGCTATATAATTTAGCCTCAAGGCTCAATGAAAATATAAAAGAGATAAAACAAACAGAACAAATATCTCAAGAATAGATTGCAGCCTCGGTATCCCAATAAAGAATTGGTATTAGCAAAGTTTAAAAGCTATTTTTTTAAAAAAACTTCGACATAAATGGGAATGAGGAAAAGTAATGGCAGCTGTAACTACTATAGGAAAACCAGGGAGTTATCTATAGATTTACAGTTAAAAGCTGGCATGGTTAAAACCAAAGAAAATTTCCTGTCCATCTGCAGAAGAGGAACATGATAAATTGAGGAAGAGGTAAATGATTGCATGATTGCATTGATTGACCATACAGGAAATGCTTCATTCTGGAATTTGCATAGGGTGGTTTTTGCTCCTTTGAGCAAATCTGCTCTGAAAACAAGGGGCAACCTCTAAAATAATGTGACCTCAGGCATCAGGAGAGGGGTAGATGCAAGGTGAAAGAAGATTAATGAAAGTCTCTGCACTCTTCCTCCAATGAAAGACACCACTGAATCTTAGTCTTTTCTATGAACAAAAGGAGGTCTCCTCCCTAAGGATGCAATGTTTTCAATTCAATATTTTTTTAATTTGGGGTAGGCAAGCTCCAGCCCATGAGATGTAGCCTTCTCCTATCTCTTAAAAGCATCTGTGGCCATGTTTACTGGAAATATACAATACAATATCTTGGCACTTTAAAGTAGAAAACTGTAACAGTGTTTTATTCACTGTTAATAAAAAAAAAAAACCAAAGTCCCCCAAATCCCAGCTCCACTGACATACCTGAGTGACTCCACCCACTGTGCAGCCAGCAGTGGCACCAAAAATATTAAATATTAAAGTTTGCCCTGCTTCAAATCAAGACAACAATATGAAAAACCTCTAATTGATCCTATTAAGGTATGGCACTGTGGCTAAATATAACATGGGGAAAAAAGTTTCCCAGATCAAAGGTCTCTAAATCATTCAGAGCACAAATGCCTTTGTAATCTGTGGCAGAATTTGCCATCTAGGTCCATTTTTAAACTGCTTAACAGGTTTCAACCGCTGAACAGGTAGGAGGTAGCAATTGAGCTTTTTTATCAGATGTTGCTTCAGTTGGACCTAATGTTTAGAAATACTGACTACTTAGAGCTCAGCCGTCCATATCACTGTTCGCTCTCACATGGCCTCCTCTCGCATTTTATGATCCAATAATGAGCCTGAAAGCTGAGTGAAACAGCAGCTCCAAGCAATGTTCCAAAATATATGTTAGGTCTCGTCAAATTAAGTGGGACGTTACCTCTAAGCAAATGTGTTTAAGAATACATAGTGCTTTAAATGTTCCTGTTTTCATTTCACATTCTTTTAACTTTTTTCCTATTGTTTTTTCTAGAAATGGAGTAGAAAAATACTGCAAGAGTATATATACCCATAGTAACCATATACACAGTTGACTCTTCTAACACTTACTAGAGTGGTAATATTATTTTGACAAGGATAACTCTCTTTTTATTATGTATTTATGCAATTTCTGTTTTGCTTTCCTACCCATAGGGCTAATCTGATTTGTATCATTGCTTACCAATTTCCCAAAGGAAGTTATGAGCAGTATTGCAACTTTCAATAAATGTAAACTAGGTTTACTAATACCCTATTGTATCTTAAGAGGATTCATCTGTATAGAAATGTATCTATTGGGATTAGAAATGGTATATAACAGCAATCACCAGAATAGTAAAGTGGCCCTTTTATTGGAAAATAAACTTCATCAGGATAGATGCCATATGCCTGTTGTTCAGATTAAGCACTGAAATATGGTTATGATATTCTTCTAAAGGCCCCAAACACTGACATAAAATGCAGGAGGACACACTGAGCCATCATAATGGAATACATAAACAGAAATACTTGCAGATAAAGAAAAAAGTTTTCAGCAGCCATTACTAATGACATTTGGGAACATGCTTCAGAACTAGTAATTGCAAGTCAGCCTTGCATTAATAACAGTAGTATTGCATCCATTTGTTTGCAAATCTCCGAGTCTATAATTTTTATTCAGAATTTTTAATCATTTCAATTATTTATTTGGAGTCCCTTTTTCCCCATTGTCTCTCTATTGTTTGAGGGAACATATTAATGTTGTTTCGATAGTTGCTTCTTGATTTGCATAGCTTCCCTGGATGACTTATTGCTCCAATTTGAGTATATGCATAGTGTCTGAAGGCTTTCTGCCAAATTGAAATTTATATTGGGTTCCAGTGAACATAGTACACTTGTCTCATTTTGTTATATAATGGCTGTTCAAGGGCACATTTTCAGTATATACAAGAATGTCTGTATGCAATTAGCTACAGCTGAAGCATAAAAAAGGTAGCACTAAAGCTACTATGGACGAATTGGTAGAAAGAGGTAATTTACTACTGACGCAGAAGGACAAGCAGTCCCTTTGTGCTAGTGTTGGTGCTCTCTTCTGGCCAGGCACAACAAGAGTATGGGTAAAGAACAGCCACAGCCTCCTCAAACTCCCTTTTGGAGTCTAATTTGATTTTTTTTTTACTTTTATAAGGAATCAGTGTTGATATAAAACTGCACTTATATAATTATTTCAGCCAGATTTTATTTGGAAGACTATATAAGTTTGTTAAGTAAATGCATAAATAAATAAATATCCTTCCTAGTTTTCGATATATATTTATTACTTGAGCTACATCTCTAAACGAATCCATGTAAACAATGTTTAAGTTACAAGAGCAAAGAACCAATGAAACAATTGGTTCTTTGCTCTTGTAACAGTACAAACACAAGTTTATATATTTATTTTATTAATTGCTTTCTTGCTTATATGTCTGTTAATAAATTTAAATATTATTAGGGTTAATTATGGGGTTTCATACATTGCCCACATCCACCAGGCATGGTGGATTTTTCACAATGGACAATAGTGTACCTCAGACTGGCCTATAATTTATCTTTGGATGGCAATTTATATGCACTAAATGCACAGTGCCACATAACTATAAAGAGATATTTTCTTGAAACTCTTTAAAAACAATTGTGGGGTTGTCCAATTTTGATCAAAGCAGTGCATTGGTTTTCCTTCCCCGTGGCATTTGCCAAATCTAATAACCCTGTATTATGCTGCTATTCTACCTATGAAAGAGGGAAAAGGGCATACTTTAATTATATTTGTTTCACAATAGTTTCTGAGAGGTTAGTTGTACAAAAGAGTTCATAAAGAGGGAACAAATGTTCTCCACATACAAAGTCCAATGGAACCACAGATACTATTCTGTAAGCAGGGTTGGAAACACTTTTTATGTCAATACTTTTAAGGTAACTCACCCCCTTTTCAGATAAATATAAGATGAAGACACAGAGGAGAAAAGCAAGAAATCTATCAAGTTCTTATTTAAGCACTATGAAGGTAAATGTACATGTCATTACAAAACCTTTTAAAAGCCCAAACCCATGTCATATAGCAAGAGGTCTCCAGTGGCCCCATAACATCATCAGAATGTTTGTACATGGCCTAAGATTGTTACCTGCAGCAATCACTGGGAGAACAATGAATAGTATTATAGATCCACTACATTTTGCACCTACTCAGAGGAGAATCTTTTCTCAATGAACCCATATTGCTTTTCAATACGTGAAAGCAGTCAAGTTATACAAGTTATTGGACTATAACTGCCAAGGCAGTTGTCAGAACCCCAATAGTCACTAAGTATAGTTCTGTTTTTTTTATTTCTTAATATAAATATCCCCTTAATTGCCCCCTATAACAAAAAGCAAAGGTTACCCAACAAAAGATAATTTGCAAGTTCTGAATAAACAATAGTGGAAGTGTGTGGGAGATATTGGATTCATATGGAGAATTCTTTTCTGTATACCATAAAACAAGTACAGAGTTGTGGGAGGCAACAGGCATGAGGATTTTCAGGTTTGTTGCCTTTCTTTTCTAATTTTGTTAGATGTAATTGAGCATTTAGAATGCTAAAGCAAAATTTGTTGGAATGAGGTAAACCATTATGCCTTCTGAAACTTATGGGAATTTTTAAAACAGGAACAGTGTTCCAGGAACAATTTTGCCAACAAATTTGCACTTTTAAATGCCTGGCAAATGGTCACCATGAGAACTAGAAACAATAATCAAGGACAAAGCATTTCAGCTTAGATAAAGATAAAGTCCATTCCTCTCCAGATTTATTCATGAAAATGTTTTTAGCTAAGTATAATCTTCAGTTAGACTCTGCATTTATTAAACACTGCACACACTTTACTTCCAAATCCTATCTTCCTTTTCTTCCTTTTCTCTTTAACAGTTTCTCTATTGACTTCTTACAATGTTTCTATAGAAGTACTTCCATCTTTACTTCAATTATTTCCTGTTAAGCATGTTAATAATTGCAGAGCAAATGACAACTACAAATCACAACCATAAATCTGTGTTTTTAATGGTCATTTTGTATTTTGATTCTCCTGATAATAATACTATCTAGACAGATATTATAAAAATCAGATAAGGGTTAAAAACAAGTCAATAGCAGAACAGATTTTAAGAATAGCAAAAAAAAAATACTATTACCCAGCACCTTAAAATATAGTATACAATGGGTTTGAATCCTAAAATGTTTTCTGCTACAGCCAAAATATAGCAATTATAGCAAATATAGCAAATATAGTATTTTGGAGAAGACATTCCAGAGATGCAACCAATGATAATGCCTTGTTTCTTGTGGCTATCCACCTAACTGTAATTGAAGATGGTGCTTTGAAGGTGATATAGAAAGGCATACTGTACATAGGGGATACACATAGAAAGATACACATAGGAGAAAACACTGTTCTAGATTGTGACATACAATATGTGGCTTGTAGAACTTTTTACCACTGCCCTTGAAGGCATCCAATAATTACATTATTGAAATTCAGTTATGAATCCTAGAATTATGGCAAGTGATTTTTTAGTGATTTTCTGGGGCACAATCAAAAGTTGTGATCCATCCAGAGAACTTTGATTACCAATCATATTAGACGATTATCAACATATTAAAAAGCTTAGTACCAAGACAAAAAAGATTTACTTTTTGACTGTCTTAATATACTTATTACTGTTTAAAACAAAATTGAAAAATTAGAAAATGGGTTAAAACCTTGCAACATCAACACTTTAAAATGGGCCTGGAAATGCATTGGAAGCTGATGGTGCTTTACTAGTTAACTCTTAGCTCTATGAAGTTTCAAAATCATTTTCAAAGGCTGCTCCCATATTAATGCATTAGAGTAGCTAACCATGATTTAATCCAAACATGGATGATAGATGTTAAGCTACCTCTATCTAGAAGTATCATGGCTGCTTCCAGGCCCCCAAACCACTTATACTACAATGACAATAGCTAGAACATCCTGATGAAGTGCCTTTAAATCTTCAGAGATAATCCAGTCCCTCCTTAAGATAGGCTTAAGAGTTGGGTAATTACATAACTACAAAAACAACTTCCTACTTATCTTGACTGAGCTTGAATGCATTGGTCCTCATCCAGTCTATTACTTTTCTCATCTTAGTGGTAGTCATCAGGAATAAAATGATGAGTTATTGCATGGACCAATGAAAAGAAGCAATTTTGACCAATCTCCCTGCTATCCATTTTTTTCAAACCATTTTTCTGTAGCTGCATATTTCTAAACTGATCCTAGCTGGACAGAATTTATGTGCAAGGAGAAAAACATTGCCTTCCCCCTAGCTATTTCCCTGTTGTATGTGATAGCTCTTCCAAAAAATGCTGTTTCTGTTGACACTTTTTCTCGCCTATTCTGCAAGAAAATCTTCAGATTTCCTACCAGTTTTCTTTTCTATTTTACTCAAGCAATTTTCACATTTCTTTTGATGATACTTTAAGCTTGCCTTGTTTGTTGTTTTCATTACTTGTCTTTCCATTATTTTGCCCCTGATCTTAAAGGGGGGAAAAACTTCCTCCCATGAAGAATTCCTTATAATGGCTTCCTTCAAGATTGAATTAAAGCTTCAGAAGCCAGGAAAGAGATAACACTCACAAATATAGCCTTCAGCCATTTTACATCTGTACAAGAAATCATTCTACCCATGGGAATTTTACTTTAATTTTCTTTTCTGAAAAAAAATCAGTGTAGTATAGATGCATAGACTTTATTTTTGAAAAGGCATTTTCAAGATGTTCTGTCTCACGTGATATTGATCAATTTTCCAGGCAGGTTTTATCTTCTGTAACAATGTGTGGAATTGTTGTGTTGGTTTTTAATCAAATGTACATACATAAATACACATATACATACATCAAAAAACAGGTCAGTTTATAAGATTACTGTAAACTGTTTCCAAATCTCTTTCCTACATCAATAAACACACACACAGGTCTTGTTTTGATTCTGAAGATTAAATTAGATCTGAAGTTCATTCTGAATGCTACGATCTTCTATATGTTTTGTTATAACAGATGCTGGTAGCTATGTAAACAGCAACTTTGGGGACCGCTTCAGGTGCCTTAAGATTAGGTGAAGTTGAGAAATGAACATTAGCCCTTCAATTTTATGCCAGAGACATTGCAAAATATTTGAAATTGCTACTTGCATTTCAATGAAGCTTCAGACTAGGGCTTTCAAATCTGGGCTGCAAAAGTCCTGATGATTATTTGATGGCAGCAAGAAGATAATAGAAAACTCTTTTTGCTTTGTTTAGCAGTCAGCCAGATTTATGCAGCCCAGATCTAGTAACTATAGCATCCATTTCATTTTTAAAATTAAAACCACCACTTTGAAGAGATTTAAATGTCACCACATGTGGGAGATAATTGCATTCGTGCAATGAACATCTCATTTTAATGTGGCCAGAGAACAAAACTAATTGCTGTTATTGTGTAATGATCCATAACTTTTTTCAAGGTATAGAGTGCTTTGAGTGGCACATTGAGGACACACCTGAAGAAGTAGGCAGGAATGAGACAAAGAAATAGTTAACATCAGAACAAAAATTAAATTTGATTTAATGTAATTTCAGCTTAATTAATATTAATTTAATTAAATACATGATTAATTCCCACATCTTTAATCATTTTTCCCTTCAAATTAAAAATTATAATGAGGTGACAAGTTTTGGAGAGGCTTGGAAACTTCTCTCAAGGCTGTAGAAACTGCATGTAGTTGTGGGATAAGAGATTATGCTTTTTTTCAGAGGAATAAGAATTAAAAGGTGCTGCCAATAAAAAAGCTCTGCATCTTTCAGCACCTTACACAGACTCCTCTTTTCAAGACTCATTGGAGTCAAATTAACTACTGCTAAACTTTTTCAGAAAAAAAATAATAAAAGTGCCAGATTGTCAATAAAACTTTACACGCTGTCCTTGCATTTTAATCCATCCTCAAACATCTGGCCCAAATCTAAATGAAGCAAGTATATCTAAGTACTTGCATTTTTAAAAGCTACATCAAATAAATGTGACTGCAGGATTAATTGGGTTTTTGGTTCATTATCTCGAGGAACAGGGAAATAAGGACAATGAAGAATGGCTTCTTTCAGCTGGTAATTGTGGACAGAGGAAGGATTGGCACTAAAGTAATAAGAAGTGAAGGAATATTCACTGTAGAATGAATCAAAGATAGGATTTCTCTAACTGGGCTGCAAAAAATAGGTGAGTACCAGTGGTGGGATTCAGCCGGTTCGCACCACTTCGGCAGAACCGGTAGCTAATTTTTTGTTGCCCAGGCCCAGAATGGACTTCCAGAAGTGGCATCCACACAGAGAACTGGTTGTTCACATATTTGAATCCCATCACTGGTGAGTACTGCATGTCAGAATGGAGATACTGAAAAGTATAACTCTTTGCTGCCATATAATGATTATTGTCTGTAGTTTTGCATCCCGGGATTGTTTGAATGGTACTTACTTGTGCAAATGCTTCCTATTTCAACCAGGAAGCAGAGAAAGTTAAGTTATGGTGAAATCACAGACCAGAAGACTGAATCCTTTGTCTTTACTATGTATACAAGGTTGATTTATTACACAAACACTTCTACTGCATTGAACCTAATATATACAATTACCTATTTATCTAAACCTATTATATTTATAAGTGACAATATTGTAGCTATAAGTGAAAAACAACAAAACACATTTACATGATTCTTGAAGAAACAAGTATGGTGCAGAGAAAAACATATGCTGGAAGATGTGCACTTTTTAATGAAAACATCTTTTAATACTACTAAAGGAGAATATTTGTAGCTTAGGGTTAAATGAGGGGTCCTTGTTGCTCTTTTTTCTTTCAGATGTTTCATTACCCAAAATAGGTAACATCATCAGTGCTGTAATAAAACGTCTGCAAGAAAACAACCAAACTCAGAGTGCAACAATAACCCCACATCTTTTAATTCTTATTCTTCTTAAACAAAGCATAATCAATTATCCTACAGCTGCATTCAATCTTTACACTTTGAGACCAGTTTCCAAGCCTATCCAAAAGTTGCCAGTATAGCCCTGCTGTAGTTTCAAATTATTATATGTTAATATGGTTTTGAGAAGAAATATTATAGTTATGGATCTCAATGTGATGTATACCTATATTCCTAAAACATCTTCAGATTTCCTACCAGTTGCCATCTCATTAAGAACTTGGCTCTATCAAGCTAGGGTGTGGCAAAGAGGAAATTTTACATAACTGGAAAGAAATTTGATTACTTGGTTTTAAGGAATAAATCCAAGTTGTTACTTATGAATGAAAAGTCTTTGTTCTCTATAAATAAAAATGTGGCATATAAAGTTGCTATTCTATGTAGATTTAACAATAAATTTAAGTGTTTAATGAACTTTACATTTTTGTATATACGGTGGTTATTATATAGATATTTGGCTAACTCTTTTTTCATCAGTTTAATTTATTTCAGTTACAATAATACAGGCTTTTCTTCATAAATTTATAATGACTATTTATATTTTTCTTTTCATTAGTGATGATGTAGTGCTAGGGCTAGACAATAGTTAAGTTTATGCCATACGTGAAGACCAAACAAACCACATTATGGCTTAGCATGCAGAGTATGAGTTGTAAACTTGTGTGTTATGCAAATCCACTCAGTTGTGGTTTATTACATATTTATGTAAAATTTATTACATTTAATAATATATTATTAAATATATTGTTACATTACATTTATTACATAAATATGTAATTTGTTAAAGGGTTCATTACACCCTGGTTAAATTAGTATGTTGTATAAAGCATGTCCATCTCCTACATTTGTTATTCTATCTGGATTATTTTCCTATCTCATTTTCTTTTACAAAAAAATAAAAATAAATAAATTAGTATGTAAGAAAGTGTGCCCCTTTCTTAAAGATGTTTTGCCCTGAGATAAATCATAATAATTTGTGTAACAGTTCAAGCATCTTCAGCTTCTTATTACAGTTTCCAAATTCAGGAGAGCTTTATCTCTAGCCAAGTTCAATAGCCTCCCGCAGCTGTTTGGAAAGGGAAATATAGGAGAATCCCATATGAAACCGGATACTGCCCCTGTGACTCGGGTGCTATAGAAACCACAGCTCATGTTCTTTTGTATTGTAGTTCTGCAGGAACATTTCTTGCCCCCTTTTTTCCTTACCCCTTTTTTCTTTAAAATTCCCAGAGTACTCTGATAATTTTTATTTGCATTATCTATCAAACAATCAGATAAATTTATTTCCCTAAAAGTTGCAACATTTTGCTAAATTATGTATAAGCTTTGCCCACAACTGCTTGCCAACAATTACAGATGTTGGGGGATAATTTTGCTTTGTTTTTTTCGTAGAATTTTTTTTTAACAAATGACCAAAATAAAGTTTCTGTTCTGTTCAGTTCAAACATGATAGTCTGTGGCAAAACACATTAATCCATACAGATGTATTAAGTATGACCCTTTCAATTTTAGATCCTCATTGACAAAATAAAAGCTGGCTGTGGCAGTTTTTGGTATAAAATTATGTAAAATCATACACTCTTTATGAATGGAGGGAGCTGCATGTTTTAAAAACAATGTAGTTTTCCATAGATCATATGGTTAAAAATGTAAAGGAAAAATATAATTGCAATTGCTCTTTCCTCAATTATATCTAGGCACACTTTATGAGGTTGGTTTATTATTCTGTCAAAATCTGCATTTTTCATTCTCATAACATACAAATAGTTTGGCCATATGAATGAATCACATTTGAGTCCTACAAACTACTCTACATGGCAGCTATTGCCCTATAGTGGTATACAGAAAGCTTCTGTGTGTGTTTGTGTGTGTGTGTGTTTGTGTGTGTATGTATGAATGTATGTGTGTGTGTGTGTGTGTATATATATATATGTATGTATGTATATATATGTATATATATATGTATATATATATGTATATATATGTGTGTGTATATATGTATGTATGTATATATATGTATATATACATGTGTGTGTATATATATATATATGTATGTATGTATATATATGTATATATACATGTGTGTGTATATATATATGTATGTATGTATATTATGTATATATAAGTGTGTGATATATATGTATGTATGTATAA